>NGKH01000013.1:8232-101893 GCA_002162575.1 Sclerotinia glacialis | reverse complement strand
TTAAAACTCCGCAATTCAATAGTAAATGTAGATTAAAACTTTAATCGGTGGATTCTGAAATTATGGGAGGTTGGTTTTTGCTATAAAATCGGATTTTAAAAATAAAGTTTAGTTTCTAATTCAATGCCGATCTCCACTTTCGCTTAAACTGACCATTCATATCGCAACAACAAGGCTATGGAAGATCATCTTTCTATAACTCTACGTATACTATTCGTATGCTCTATTCCTTTTTAAATTCACAGATTTTCATAAGACTTGATTATTTGGGACTCTGATATATATCGTTATGTTATAAAATTTTCTCAATTTGATTATTTTGTATAGGAAACCCGAATTTTTTTTCATTTATATCAAACTATCAAATAGCTTTCAGTCAAATCTAATATAATTTTAATAAAAATAACCCTTTGTTTCCTTCGATATAGAACTGTTATATATTGATTTTTGAAAAATTTAAGTTCCGGGAATAGAATTAAAGTATAAAATTTAGATAAATCTCGTATAAAATTTTATTCATTTCTTCTCATACAGGAAACCTCCTCGTGTCGCACATTTGATTGAGCGGATTCTTCCATCCGGTATAGTCAAGTTCTACTAGACAATCTATTAGTATTTTGACAGATGCTTGGAAGAGTGCATTAGTCGACCCGGGGACGACGGATTTCGGCGGCCGAAAACCCCTTCAAACGACACTGAGTACCTATATATAATAATGACCTTCTCCTCATTTTCATGAAGACATCTCACTGATTATTCTGGAAACCATACTCGAGATATATTCTCGGTCTTTAGGTCAAACAATATGTATCTCCTGGGTATCACCACGTGGTTCCTTATTTCTCTCAGTTCAGCCCTACCCGCTCCGGAAAAACGCCAAGCAGCACCTAGCGTCCAGCTATCAAATGCTCAAATCATCGGCTCTAGTGCTTCGGGAATCGACACCTTCAAAGGTATCCCCTATGCACAACCACCCGTCGGAACACTCCGCTTGAAGCCTCCTACGCCCATCACTACTAACCTTGGCACTATTCAAGCGACCAGCATCCCCAGCGCCTGTCCCCAAGCTCATGTGACAGGTCCAATGGGGGAAGATTGTCTGACCATCAACATTCAACGCCCCTCAAATGTTACCAAGCACTCCAAACTTCCTGTCCTTTTTTGGATATACGGCGGCGCCTTCGGAGCCGGCTCTACCCAATCCTTCGACGGAACTCAGTTCATCCAAACCGCCATCTCCAGCCATCAGCCCTTCGTCTACGTAGCCGTTAACTACCGTATCGGTGGTTTCGGCTTCCTAGGCGGTTCCGAGATTTTCAAGAATGGTTCTGCGAATATCGGACTCTTGGACCAAAGACTCGGTCTTCAATGGGTCGCCGACAACATCGCAGCATTTGGAGGCGACCCTGACAAAGTCACGATTTGGGGTGAATCTGCCGGATCTATTTCTGTTTTTGATCAGATGGCGTTATATGGTGGAAAATACCATTACAAAAACAAACCACTTTTTCGAGGTGCAATAATGGATTCTGGCTCCCTCACCCCCGCCGAACCCATTGATGGTCCACGTGCACAAGGATCATACGGCCTAGTCATCTCCGCGGCGGGCTGTGCAAATTCCACCGACTCTTTAACCTGTCTCCGCAACCTCCCCTACGAATCATTTCTGGCCGCTACACTCTCTCTCTTTTCACTACCAGCCTACACCGTCACCTCACTCCCCTACCTCCCTCGCCCCGACTACGAAGGAGGAGTCTTCCCCGCTTCCGCCGAAATCCTCGCATTGCGAGGACAATTCGCCCCCGTACCCCTCATAATCGGCGATCAAGAAGACGAAGGAACAATCTTCTCCCGAAACGTAAATGTCTCCACAACCGATGGTCTAGAAACCCTTCTCCACACCGTCGTCTACTCTTCCGCCAACTCCTCCCAAATATCCACCCTCGTCTCTGCTTACCCTGATGATCCCTCCTTTGGTTCTCCTTTCGGTACCGGTTCTGCCAATAATATTTTCCCACAATACAAGCGTTTGGCAGCCATAACGGGCGATATCTCATTCACACTTATCCGACGTTTATTTTTGGACCATGCACAAAGCATACAACCAGATGTACGGAAGTACTCATATCTTGCGACGTATGGGTATGGAACTCCGACACTGGGCACCAATCATGGATCGGATGTGGCGATAGTTTATGGACAGAAGTTGGGGTTTCCTCAGGCGACTATTCAGGGCTATTATCTTAATTTTCTGGAGAATGGAGATCCGAATCTGAAGGGGGATTGGGGTATTAATGGGCGTGGAAGTGGGAATACGACGCTCCACTGGCCGCTCTGGAACAAGGGAAAACAACTTATGACTTTCCAGGCAGAGCAGACTTCACTAACAACGGATGACTTTAGAAAGGAACAATATGAGGTTATTAAAGGGTTGATCGGGAGTTTACATATTTAAGGGATGAAATCTTATGAAGCATAAATAAGAACTAGATGTGGATTGAACACAGAGAAGGAAGATGACCTACAGATGAAGGATAGAGCTAGCGCTTGTATTTATACTTGAAGCCTAGTTAATTTCAATTTAATAGATAGAATTTGTCGAGATCGAATGTGTAACATCACAAGTGAGCCCCAGTGAGTGTGTTTTGAACATCATATTGGCAATCAGTCCCTGGCGAGGTGTGGAAAAGTCCTGGTGAGCTTCCATCATAACCTAAGACCAGGGTTGAGTTTGATGGTACGCATCATGCGAATACTTTCCACTCGTGACTCGTGAGTCAATACATACTGCTAGCTTGTAGTCTGTGGATATTATGGCGACGTCGATGTTGTGACTTTGTAAGATGTTGGGATTCATTTAAATGAAATGCTACTACCTAGATGCTCCGTAAGAACTTTAATTTGCCGAACTACGGAGTACAGAGTACAGGTACCGACCGGTGGGGTATAATCGAACCCAGCTTGGTTGTAATTCGAAAAGCCCCGATTGGCTGCTTGAGCCTCGGTATTTTACCCCAGCTTCGGTACATCCCCTTGGTAGTAATCACGACGCGGTTTCAACAGTTCCCCAGGATATGCTCATCCGATATCTCTTTTCTCTTGCTTCCTTTGTCTTTTGATTCTTCCATTTTGACTTGTTTCAAATCGCGTATCTATCATCAATTCTACTTTCCTTCAACATAATGCCACATCACACCCTCACACGAGACGAAGTCTCCAAAAACAACACCGAGGAATCACTCTGGTTCATAATCGACAGCAAGGTCTACGATGTCACCGAATTCATCGATGCCCATCCAGGTGGAGAATCGGTCTTAAAGCAAGTTGCCGGCACAGACGCGACAGAAACATTTTATAATTTACATCGACAAGAAGTCCTGCAAAAATACTCGAATTTATGCATCGGCACGATTGAAGGGGAGAAATCGCAAGTTATTGAACAGAATATTGGGGATCTAAGTGTTGTGCCATATGGAGAACCTACATGGCTAACTCCACAATTCAAGAGTCCTTATTATAAGGAAAGTCATAGGAGGTTACAGAAGGCAATGAGAATTTTTACCGATCAATATGTTACGCCTGTTGCGCAGGAGTGTGAAAAGACAGGTGCCCATATTCCTCAACATTTGATTGATCGGATGTCCAAGGTGGGGATCCTACATATGAGATTGGGCCCGGGGAAACATTTACATGGTGTTGAGCTTATGGATGGTGCTGTGAAGGGGGAAGATTTCGATTATTTTCATGACATGATTGTTTGTCAGGAGATGGTTCGCGCCAATGCGAGGGGCTTTGCGGATGGCAATATGGTTAGTTATAATTACATGTTCTTGCGATTAGTTGCCTCGGTGTATGACTGACACTTGATGTTAGGCTGGTATGACTATCTCCTTGACGGCAGTTCTCCAATTTGCCAATGATGAGGCATGGAAGAACAAAATCGCTGCGGAGGTGTTCAGTGGAAAGAAGAAGATCTGCTTAGCTATCACAGAAGCATTTGCTGGATCTGACGTTGCAGGCATTCGAACAACTGCGGAAAAGACTAAGGATGGAAAACACTATATCGTAAATGGTACCAAGAAATGGATTACTAACGGAGTATTTTGCGATTACTTTGTTACTGGTGTCAAGACAGGTACCGTTACCTTTTATCTTTTGTACTGAATTCCATACTAATACCTACGCTCTCTAGATAAGGGACTCTCTGTTATTTTGATCGAAAGAGGCGAGGGTGTTGAGACAACACCTATCAAAACATCCTATTCTCCCACAGCTGGAACAGCCTTTATCACTTTCGATAACGTAAAGGTTCCAGTCGAGAACCTTTTGGGTGTGGAAAATAAGGGTATACATGTTATTCTGAGTAACTTCAACCACGAAAGATGGATGATGTCAGGTGGAGTCACTCGTATGATGCGCTTAGTAACAGAGGAGTGTATTAAATGGAGTAACCAACGATTGGTATTTGGTAAAAAGTTGACTGATCAACCAGTCATCCGTCAAAAGTAAGTTTTGTTCATATCTAGACAAAGCTCTCAACTGACGTTTTTAGGCTGGCTAAGATGATATCTCACTGCGAGGCAAACCAAGCATGGTTAGAGAATATCACATATCAAATGACGCTAATGCCATACAAACAACAAGCCACGCATCTAGCTGGTCCAATCGGTCTCCTTAAGATGTTCGCTACTCGTTCAGCTCATGAATGTGCGGATGAAGCTGTGCAGATTTTCGGTGGCCGTGCACTTACACAGAGCGGTATGGGGAGGACTATTGAGATGTTCCATAGAACGTGAGTATTATACATATGCTTTGAGGAACTTAAATATAAAGATCTTACTGACACGTAATAGGTACAAATTTGATGCTATTTTGGGTGGAGCCGAGGAGGTTCTAGGTGATCTAGGAGTAAGACAGGCGCTGAAAAATATGCCAAAGAGTATGTTGTAGATGATTGTATAGATATATGGTATGGAGACAGGTATGTCGGGAGAACAGTGCGCTTTTGGGGTATTTTAAGGTCGACATCTTTAGAGCTTTGCAGCTAGGCACAATGTAATCATATTTGTTTTAGGTTTTCGCAATGTTCCATCTTTGATGAATGGATAGGGACGCAAGATGTCTGGGATGTACTAGTTAGTCAATGGAGACAAGTTCTTGAGTTAGTTCTAGTTCATTTGAAACTTTTAACTGATTTGATGTATTGAGTTCATTCGATTGTTTGTATCTGTTGGGAATAATGAATGTGTTTGAAAGTTTGAATCTATTCAGAGCATTGATAGTATCAAAATCATATATGTGCAGACTACTCTATAGTCCGGACTATTTCAAACTATACATCTTTCAAAATCACATTAGTATGTAACATCATCATTCGCTGCCGCTCAGGGGTAAATAAATATATTAACTCAACAAACTCTTACCAAATGCTTATCGCTGTTATCGGACGACCCCGCCATCCCCCATTCCTGCCTTGTGCAACAACTACGAGGTAAGACTACCTACCTATTCTGTAACTTTTTTGCCGATGATTTATTCTGATTAGGTACTTAGTTAGATAGATTATCTGAATTGATTTTAGATAAGTTTGGGGGCTGAAAGAATTGTTGGTGAAGGGAGAAGATAATTGGAATAGTTTCACTATTTGAGCTTTTCGAATTCTCATACAGCTTCAACCTCATTAGCTTAGTTACCGTATTTTGCGAGCTTAGCTATTCAGCTTCTTCAGTTCAGTTCCAGGTTCGCAGTTTGCCAGCCCAGTTTTCGTTGTCCAAAATCATGTCAAGAGTCAAGGATCTCCCGTGGCCTTCGCAAATACCAGATGATGAATATGCCGAAATAGCTGCTGGTCTTCCTGCTAAGGATGAAGCGGTCATTAACAAGTATCTCGGTGGAAGAGAAGCACTTATAGATCAAGAGAAGCAGCAGCGCAGTGGTTCGTAACGTTTCAATAAGCTTGCTACTTTTGCTTGGGCTTGCATACTTACACACTCTTTACAACAGACTATGTATTCAAATCTACCCTTTCACCTCTCGCCCAAGAAGCCTGCAACATCGTCTCTCGCATCCGTCTCGAAGAACAAGCGTCGATCTGGACCTCGGAATTCGAAAACCATGTTGCGCAAGAAACGGGGAAGAATATATATCCAGGTATGATGTTCAGTCTGGCGAAGGGACGAATGGAAAAGACGAAATTATGGCAGATTGTGAAGAAGATGCCCAAGGGTGCTCTTTTGCATGCGCATATGGATGCGATGGTTGATTACGATTTCTTGTTCGAAGAGTTGTTGAAGACGGAGGGTATGTGCATTTTTTGTGATAGAGCCTTGGATTCGCCTGAGAGTAGGGAGGCGGGTCCGGTTAAGTTTAGATGGAGAAAGAAGAGGGATGGGGAGGGTGCGGAGATTTGGAAGAAGGAGTATAAACCGTTCAGTTTCGTGCCTTTGAAGGATGCCGCGGAGGCTTTTCCCGACGGTGGGCGAGACGGGTTTTTGCGCTGGCTGGGAATTCGGTGCACTATCACTGATACTGAGTCTATTGAACATCATCACGGTGTTGATGCAGTATGGAGAAAGTTTAGTTCGGTTTTCACGATTCTTAACACAGTTATCTTTTACGAGCCTATATTTAGAGCTTTCATGAAGAGAATGATGCAATCTTTACTTACTGATGGCGTCAAGTGGGTGGATTTACGACTGGCTTTCACTTTCTTTTATTATAGTGAAGGACAGGAGAAAGCAGATGATACGTACAGCAATATGTTCAGAGTTTTCGGAGAGGAGATTGAAAAGTTCAAGGCATCAGAGGAGGGCAAAGGTTTCTGGGGCGCGAGGATGATTTGGACTGGCCTTCGAGTTTTGGATACAAGAAAAATTGTGGAAGATATGGATGCTTGCTTAACCATCAAGATGACTTACCCGGAGCTCGTATCTGGGTACGATCTTGTCGGCCAAGAAGATGCAGGAAGACCACTGAAAGATCTACTTCCCGAACTTTTCTGGTTCAGAAAACAGTGTGCCCAAGAAGGAGTGGAGATTCCATTTTTCTTCCATGCTGGAGAATGTCTTGGTGATGGTAGCGATACAGATGAAAATCTCTTTGATGCCGTCCTACTCGGAACTCGCCGGATCGGTCATGGGTTTTCCCTATACAAGCATCCTCTATTAATTGACTTGGTTAAGGAAAAGAAGATTCTGGTAGAGAGTTGTCCAATCTCAAACGAAGTTCTACGTCTTTGCGCTTCCATCATGTCACATCCTCTTCCAGCACTTCTCGCTCGAGGAGTTTCCTGCTCTCTCTGTAATGACGACCCGTCGATTCTCGGTCAGGATGTTAATGGTATGACGCATGATTTCTGGCAAGCATTGCAAGGTTGGGATAATCTTGGGCTCGCGGGTTTGGGTTCGTTGGCTGAGAATAGTGTAAGGTGGGCTGCATTCGAGGATCAGAACAGTGCAAAATGGCTGGAGGGTATTAAGGATGCTTCGATGGGAAATGGTGTGAGAGCGAAGAGATTGCAAGAATGGAGCGTGGAATGGGAACAGTTTTGCTTGTGGATAGTGACGGAGTTTGGGGATGATGAGGATAGTGCGAAGAAAATTCTAGAAGATGGAGATGGACCTTTGGCTGCTCAGGATTAAATCTAGCAAGTCCGAAAATGATGGGCCATTCGGAGTTGAAGGAATTTGTGTTGGGAGAAGCACATGCATTCAACAACGGCGATTTAGATTATGATTGGGGAAGTATAAAATATACCGTGATTGAAATTGGGAATTCAACATTAAAGGCATATCCATACCTAGCTACTTTATGGAATTGATATCTCGTCTGACGTTATGAACATGATATATATGTCACGAAGATCATGATTGTACTCAAGGCTTCCCCGTACAAATTGTCAGGAAAGATATCATCATCCGGACTTTGACCGCCTAGGTATATAACAAACGGTCATGCATTCAGCACTGACTCGCAGGAGCCCCCTGAGCTAATCCTGTACCATATAATTACCATTTACGATCTGTGTGACAATAATCTGAAGAAGAAAAGTAAAAATCCGACAAAGATATATCTTAAAAGTACTCTACACCAGGAAATTTAGTTTGTTTCTTATCGATAAGAATTTACCCCGAAAACAAATGGCAACCCAGGTAACCCAGGCAATCTAATCCTAATCTTTTAATCTTCTAATCTTCTACCCTACCTAAACACCTAAACCCATCCATCCTTCTCACCTACAACCAACCTAACAACTCATTTGATTCATTCAAATGGTACTGTAGGGAATCCTATAGGAAATTTACAATTCACCAGTGGCAAGTGAGTACCGACCAGCACATTCACGAATCCGTAGCGATTTATTCAAGCCGTAACAAATATAAAGTCCATGGTGCGGTCAAGTATGATGCTCATCTTGCACCAGGCATTATTAGTGCACGAGGTCGATGTCAGGAGCCGCCGTCCCTCTTAAGACAGAATCTTCCACCAAATACATCGGAACTTCTTATTAACTTTCTCACTGGCATTCTTGAAGACATCCTTGCTTGGAGGCTTCGATTCTTATAACAACTTTTTAATTCTTTGCGTGACAAAGTCGCAAGCAAAGATGGCGTCTTATTTCCAAAGTTACTTTCAAGCATCCTCGATGCCTAAACGTCTACTCCAATATGCGCTCTCGAGATTAGAGATTCTTGATACCGATGCCTTGGATTTGGAGAACTTGGATATCGCGTGGGGAAAGAATAGCACATTTGAATTCAAGGATGTTGGGTTAAGGTTAAAGGTAGTTATGTCGTCATTTTGGCGTCCGAAGGATCATGATGGGGATATGATGTTAATGTGCGATATTTCAGAAACTCGAGACGTTACTGCAACTCCCTTCCACGATCACATTGAGCAAGGCTAAAGTACTACTGTTGCGACTTACGATACCGGTGGATATATATAGTAGCCCGATATTGGTAGAGGTTGATGGGGTGGATGTGCAGTTGAAGGTAAAGGAGGAGAAGGGCGCATACAATTCGAGGACGAACCATGATCGGTTACGGAAGAAGTCGATATCTAGGAACCCAGGTCCAGATCCTGCACTTCCAACGGCGGAGGACCTCGCGGCATCATTCCTACAAACAGAGCCAAGAGAAGAGAGGGCAGAGTTGGAGGCCGCAATCCTTGGGGAGACGCAGGATATATCAGAGTCTGTTACATCTAGTGAGGATGGAGATTTGGAAGTACCTGTCGGGACCGGAACAGCTCTCTCATTACCGGCATTCATGGCTAGATTCTTGCAGGGGATTGTGGATAGGTTGCAAGTACGGGTACATGGGATCACTTTCAATGTGGATGTCGATATTCCTGCGGAAGGACCAGCGCCAAATCGTACCACGGACCCTGTTACAGTGCAATTAAAGATAGATGATGTAGATATCGAGGGCGTCACATACGATATTGAGTCTACCCAAACAAGAGGCGGGAAGAATATGGCATCGTTGTTCAAAGAAGGAAAGAGACTCATTTGTCTAAGCAATATTCGAGGATCATTGATTACGGAGGCTAATCTATTCCAAACCCTGTCCCGATCATCCTCAGTTTTGTCGCCAATAGTCCCACACTCAGATTTATCCGAGTCTAGGCGGGCCACCGAAAAGAGACGATCGTCAGAAGAGACACAGGCCATGTCTATAGGAAGTGTGTGTGCATTTGATGGAGTAGCTTCGCCTAGCCCCCCGTCATCCCCTGCTTCATCACTACGAGCTTCTGAGGCCTCATTACCGGAAATACGGCGTCCATCACCACCTCTACGGCCTCTAAAGACCTCACCGTCGTTAAAATCTTCGATTGTTGCTAGTGACGGTGGACGATTCGATGATGCATCGGAAGATGGGCGCTCCAATCGTTCCGTTGGTGTGCATGAGTATATCGATAGTAGTGAGATGGGAGATAGCATTCTTCATAATTCTACATATCTTGACCAAATTACCGAGTCTCAACTTTTGGATGATCACGAGGGAGACGATATGAGATCCTCATCATCCCAGTACGAGCAGGAGAGGCAAAGTGCGCCTAGCGAAAACTCGCGCACGTCAACGCCTAGAGCCTCAACTCATATTTCCCCATCGTCTAGTCAGACTCTAGGATTCAATCATTTCCCTAGCATCAATAGAGCCCATAACATGTTGCAGTCTACCATGCTACCGCCTAGACCCCATACCAGATTCTCTCTGGAACGAGTGTCTCACTCACAACCGACACTCCCATCCAGTACCGCACCACTTGATCGGAGCTATCCCGTTCAACAACCGGAGTCTCTGGTGGAGGTTGATGCCATGAGTGAGGCTGATAGCTCAGTAAGCTCAACTTTCAACGAGGAGGTGGGAGATGACCTTGCGCAGTCTCAGTTGTTTAGCCACGAAGACGCTGAGAGCATGTATATGAGTGCCGTCTCCTATACTTCCGCTGCTCCAATTCCTGGTGGCTGGGAAGATTCGGGTACAGATAGCGAAGATGCAAAATCGCCCCCGGCTACTCCAAGAGGCCCTGATGCCGGAAGGGAAAGGCTTGATAATCTTGAGAATGCTCGTCATGCTGTTCCTCTAGATGGAGCTTCCGCTACAACACCACTTGAGCAATCTACAGTTCTTCCATCGAAATCACTACATAAGTCAACTAGGAGCATTGGTTCTATGCATCCGGAAACACCGCGTCAACCTCCGCCATTGCACCAAGTCTCAAGTGATATTTCTGTGGAATCGAATGCTTCTGCTGATGACTATAACCGAATGACGAAGCAGATTTTCAGCCTCGACCAGGTTGCTATCTATATACCAGCGATGAACAACCCTTCTTCTGATCCGGTAGATGCAGTTGCTGAATCCGCATTGTTCGGTAGTACTTTCGATGGCCACAGTGACTCATCGCGCTCAAAAATAATGGACCTGCCTGGGGCGTTTTCCACGCATCTACCTAGAGAACAGCCTTCGCGGCCATCACACAGACCAGCACCCCGGATCCCAGTACAACCAGCGAAGAAGGTTGAAGAGGACAAATCGATTGAAGTAGATGTGGGGAATTTGCTAGCTCGATTTGACGTATCTGTAGGCAGACTAATTTATAAGCTTGTTTGCCAGATTCAAGAATCTATGAAACAAGAGCCACAAGTCGTTGCATCAAGCAAGTCTGCATCCAGCTCTGCCGAACCACATCTCAAGATCAGTGCCAAAGAGATTTCACTTAGGTTTCTAGAACAACTTCAGGGAACTTTAGGCTCGCGGACTGCAGAATCACAAGCAAAGACATTAGACTCAGACGTTCTTCTCAGGACTACTTTGAAGGGGCTTAATGTATCCCGCAAGCCCTCAGGTTCTACAACTAAGACTAGCATAACACTACAGAAGTTCCTCTTCGGCTATGCTCAAGAAAATATCTTTTCTTTTAATGCTGATCTGCAAATGAGAACTTCTGTTCGTGACCTTGCTGCTTCCGCTGGCATCGATGTGTCTGTCGATATGTACCAAAGCTCTGACGGGACTAGATTTGAGGTACAGACATTACCCCTACACGTGGCGGTAGACCTACAACGACTAGATGAAACATTTAGCTGGTTTGGAGGGTTGAGTAGCGTTCTCAATCTCGGTAGCTCCATGGCGTCAAATGCGACCGTCACTTCTAACCCCGCGCTTAAGCCGAAGTCGAGAGGCGTAAGATTTAATACACCCATAGAACCTGACGACAAGACAGTGGCCGCGCAGAATAAAGCAGATGTAAGAATTGGTGGATTCATTCTTGACTTGGTGGGAACTGAATGCAGTGTCGGGGTTGAGACTTCTGCTGTTAAATTAGTCAGTCGCGAGGAAGGAATAGGAGTCGCGATCAACAAGATTAGGTTGTCCGGGCCACATCTCAAACATTCAAATGAAGACCCTGCCATTCTGGTTGATGTTTCTTCAACACGAGTTGAGCTTTTGAATGCACCAAAGGACACTGATATAGATCGCTTATTAGCTTTGATCGCGCCGTCAAAATCAAAGTACGATCAAGATGACGACATTCTCCTTGATACGCTTCTTCGTCAACGACAACAAGGATCTGTACTACGACTTACCATGGATGATCTTCAAGTCAAAATGGGTAGCCTGCACGAGTTGAGCTATCTTCCAGACTTGGGCGAAGAAGTCGCAAGATTATCAACCGTCACCAAGTATCTACCTGATGACGATCGGCCGGGCCTGTTGTCGTTGGTATCGGTCAAGAAACTTGGGGTTAATGTCGATGTAAACCACACTTTAGGCAGTCTTCAGCTCAAAGCTACCGATTTGGAAGTGGCACAGATTCCCATACCATCGCTAGTAGCTTTTAGTGTCGCCACGGTTTCTGCCTATCGAAACCATTCTGAAGAGTTGATTGGTGCGGGCACAGATCAAGTGTTCACGGAGCCATCATTACGAACACCAACTATAATGGCTCGACTAATTGGTGACGAGATGGAGCCTATTGTGAGGATCAAGCTATGGAATTTGAGGATCGAATACCGCGTACCAACACTAATGGTACTGCTTGGGCTAGCTGACAATGCAACCGAGAATGACATGTCAGCTAGTATTACGGCTTCGGTCGCCACTTTAAGGGATTTGGCACAACCTCGAACTTCAAAGGGCAAGGGAAAGAGCTTTGAGAAAGCCTCTGCATCTGGCAACAGCGCGGCAAAGCCTATGACAATTGATGTTGTTCTTACAGACTGCATCATAGGTCTAAATCCTCTTGGCTTGCCTTCGAAAATTCTTGTCGTATTGACTGAAGCACACGTGGCTGCAGTTTTGCCAAAGGACCAGAATGCAAGTACTACCGCTGAGCTGAGCAAGGCCTCGCTCCTAGTCATTGATAACGTTGCACATCTTGCGACCACCGTGCCGTCGAACCGTAAAAGAAATTCTTTCGATGGTGGCAGCAATCAAGTTGCAGACCTTACTACAATGGGTTATGTGTCGGTCAGCTACATTTCATCTGCGAGGGCTACCGTCCTCCTTTCCGTTGACGATGATGGACAGAATTGTCTTGATGTTGAGCTACGAGACGATCTTTTCGTTCTGGAATCATGTGCCGACTCGACCCAAACATTGGTTGGTGTGCTTGGTAAATTAGCTCCGCCAGCACCACCTCCGAGCAAGGAAAGCAAGTACCGCACAAAAGTCATACCAGTTAAGGATCTATTAGCTTCTTTATCTGGTGATGCTTTTGGAACTGCTGAGGGTAACTACGATTTCGACAACGACTTTGGCGATCTCGGGGATGTGGCAGAAGAGAATGACAGCGATCTTGGGTTCGACTCAGATTACTACAAAGATGAAACCGAAGAGGGCTACAGAGAAGCTGTTCTTGAAGATCTTAGCGAGTCATTGGCATCTTTGAACCTCACCACACGAGACACTCGGGATGGTGTCTTACTTGATAGCTTTGCGGAAGATCCAGAAATCGGGAACGAAGCTTTGTCATTTCACGAGGATCATTTTGGGACAGGCTCTGTACTGGAAGGGTCAGCTCATAGGTGGAATTCGGCTAAAAATACCTATGACACGTCCAACGAAAGCAAGGTCAAGAAGAGTCCATTGAAGGTGTGTGTACGAGATGTACATATTATCTGGAATCTGTTTGATGGCTACGATTGGCAAGCTACTCGGGATGCAATTTCCAAGGCTGTGCAAGACGTTGAATCGAAAGCAATCGAAAAGCGCGCACGAAATGAGAGACGACCGGCCTTTGAGCAGGATATTGACGATGATGAAGACACGGAGATTGGTGACTTTCTTTTCAACTCTATATGGGTTGGTATTCCTAACAACCGTGATCCCCGAGAACTCGCTGCAGCTATCAATCAAGAGCTGAATGATAATGCTACCGAGACGGAGTCAATAGCCACGACAAGCTATACAGTTACTCCAAGCAGACAAGGAAGTGGTCGCAAACCTAAGAAGCTTCGACTCAACCGAAGTAAACACCACAAGATTACTTTCGAACTAAGAGGAGTATGTGTCGACCTTGTGGCTTTCCCACCATTTAGTGGCGAAACCCAAAGTTCTATTGATGTTCGTGTGCATGATCTCGAGGTCTTTGATCATGTTCCTACTTCAACCTGGAGAAAATTTGCAACTTACATGCAAGATGCAGGTGAGAGGGAAAAGGGGTCAAATATGGTTCACATCGAGATCCTGAATGTCAAACCTGTTTCCTATCTTGCGGCATCCGAGATTGTATTGAAAGTTACTATCTTACCGCTTCGTCTCCATGTTGATCAAGATGCTCTTGATTTCATCACGCGGTTCTTCGAGTTTAAGGAGGAGTCGGATATAATACCGGGAGCACCAAGCGAGGAACCATTCTTGCAACGGGTTGAAGTTAATTCTGTACAAGTCAAACTTGACTTCAAGCCAAAACGCGTGGATTATGCAGGTCTTCGTTCAGGCCATACGACCGAGTTTATGAACTTCCTCATTCTCGATGAAGCCGATATGACCCTTAGGCATACTATCATCTACGGCATATCTGGATTCGAAAAGATGGGCAAATGTCTCAATGATATCTGGATGCCAGATATCAAGAGTAATCAACTACCTGGTATCTTGGCCGGTTTAGCACCAGTACGTTCAATTGTCAATGTTGGAGGTGGCTTCAAAGATCTTGTAGTGGTACCTATGCACGAGTATAAGAAGGACGGAAGAATCGTCCGAAGCATTTCCAAAGGTGCCGCCGCTTTCGCCAAAACCACTGGTACTGAACTTGTCAAACTCGGTGCCAAGGTTGCTATTGGTGTACAAACTGTTCTTCAAGGCGCAGAAGATTTCCTCGGTCCTCAAGATGATTCTATCCCTCACGGCAACTCTAGCGAAGATGAAGAAGAACGCAAACAAATTTCTCTTTACGCTAATCAACCAGTAGGAGTGCTCCAAGGTCTCAAGGGCGGATATGCAGGATTACAGCGTGATTTAGTCATGGCCCGCGATGCCATCATTGCAGTTCCTGGAGAAGTCATGGAAGGAGGTAGTGCCAAGGGGGTCTTGAGAGCAGTGAGAAAACATGCTCCTACTGTGATATTAAGGCCTGCAATTGGGGTCGCAAAGGGAGCGGGTCAGGTATTGATGGGGGCTACGAACAGTTTGGATAAGAGAAATCTGGAGAGGGCTGAAGCTGTAAGTTTTTATCTCGGTTTTCGGTTTCGGTTTTTTAATGATTTACTAATTTTATCTGCAGAAATACAAAAAGCATTGAGTTTTGCCAACGTAGCCAGATCATTCTTACACGATCCTAGGCGAGAATATGAGAGAACACAAGATACTTCTAAAGAAGATTGCTAAGCTGAACTAATGGTTCGAAATTGATGTCATGGTACATTGATCTTTACATGGCGAGATTGCCAAATTGCAAGCATAGCGGAGGGGTTTCTGTATGAGCGTTGAAAATGGTCCTTTTTTTCTCTCTCTTTTCCTTTCTTTTGGTCGGTCTATCTCCTCCTTTACATCTAGGGATTATGAACGGAGTTACTTGATGGTTTTGGGATGGATTGGGACGGGGTACGATTTATAATTGGGATTTTGGTGCTTGAGGTGGATTGGATGGGATGGGATGGATGGATGGGATTTGTTTTTAGGACATGGGATATAGGTCAGTTACGAGATGGGTTGGGATGCGGTAGGGAATGGATGAACAGAAGAACGGAAATGATTTTATTAGATTGATTGGTTTGATTAGTTTGATAGTTTGAATTGGACGATTTGATGATTAAGCGTGGAGGGGATGGGGATGGGGATGTGGGAGGAAGAAGGGGTGAATATGCAAATACTCACAATACATATGTATAATTTCTATGATTCGAAGCAAAGTGAATTTGTAATGGTTGATTTGATCCCGAATGAATTCATTTCTTGTGATAGATGTTGTGTATACTAGATATATAAATTTCTCAAAGACTATCGGAACTAATAGTAAAATATACAGATACAAGATAATTGTTGGGATTTTTGTGAGATTAGAACTAGAGTAGTAAGTAGTTCAAGGTATATTTTGAAAGAGAAAGAGAAAAAGTAAAAGAAAAAGATTAATGGATTCTAAATTATTATGTTCTCGAAAAAATCAACACGCATTAGATACCGGGATTGCATCGCGGTACTGGTAGATGTGCAGATGGGTGTACTGCATGACAAAGATGGCGGATGGCATAATTGCCGGGTTGGAATAGAGGGGATGATAAATGCAGGTCCCGATATTGTTCGTGGATGTTGACTCGGTGATTAGTAAGTGGAATGTCATGTGTAAGGGCTGTGGGTGTAAATATAAATGTAAAGACTATGGAGTTATGTTATATATGATTCGGAGCTGCTTGATAATCATGTGGCGGATCGTAGAAATAGAGGTTGGAGGATTGTGGTAGGTTATTAGTATAGTATGGAATAATGTAGAATAGAATAGGATAGTATAGTATATATAGTATAGTATAGTATAGAATAGAATAGAATAGTATAGTATAGAATAGAATATATAGTATATATAGTATAGTAAGTATATATAGTATATATAGTATAGTATCTTCAAATCAATCAAATAGACGTCGTGTCACTGATGTGGCATGAAAAGTGGCGGGATCTATCATTGATAAGAGTTCCTCATAGTGCCAACATGGGTCATATAGAATTAGACAAATGGCATAAAGGAGAGAAGGAACTACTTTGTATATATATAAAGTCTAGAAGTCATGGAGAGAGATAAAATGAGACGAGGCGAATAGACGGAATAAGTAGTGTGTTTCTAGTAGTCACACTAAAATATAGCCGACATCTCCGTAAAGTAGAGTGAAAAAGGGACTTTTTAGTCTTTTCTTAAATTCACACTCCGGTGTGAAATTATTAATTACATTACCAATTTCTACTTACCGGATATGATGATGGCCTTTCAATGAATCGTAAGTGAACGAGCGAATGTAGGAGTAGTAAATAGATACTTATTAAACTTCATTTGGACTAATTCTTTGTGATAAATGATAAATCCAATTAATCAAAGATCTTTCTTTATTTCATCTTCATTCAAATTCAAACATTCCAAACAAATTCTACCACATCATTTTCTTTCTTTCATCATGGAATAAGAAATCGACAACAAACAGTTGCATTAAGAGGACAATCAGACTATTGGAATAAATCCAATACGCAATACCCGATACCGCCTCACCTCGAACTCGTCAGATAAGCCTGCCTTGGACTACATTCTCGTCTCCGGTCCTCGTCACAAGACACCAAGCCATTCTTGTCAAACCAGTCATCCATTATTCATTGTCAACCCAAGAACCTTTGATTACTTTCTTCTTACGAATACATAGTACAACGAATACCACGAATACAACAACCACGCAATCCGAAACTCGTTTCAATAATCTACAATCTAAATAACTTCATCCTTCACACTCACTCTTCCATCCTGTATTACTCTCACCGATAACATTCACTTCCAAGTACTCATAATCATCATGTCTACTCCTTCAAGCGCCACTTCATCGAGATCCGCCTCGCCAGAACTACAATCACAATCAATGCAAATCTTTGTCAAGGTTTTGTCCGGCGACAGTATGTTCAATTCTGAATCCTTTCATTGCTATAGTTTCCAGCTAATTCCGTATCTAGCTATACCCATAACCGTCCCCGAGGACACAACCATTTCAAACCTCGCTCACCTTCTTTCCCTCCGCACATCCTCTCCATCTTCTGCACTACGTCTCGTACACGCTGGACGACATTTACCACCATCGTCGACTCTCACCTCGAATAATATTACTCGAGACTCGACGATTCACGTCGCGGGAACCCTAAGAGGCGGTATGCCACCCAGGAAGATTAAGTGTAATTACAAGGATTGCGGGGTGGCAGCACAAAGAATAGTAGGACACTGTGGGTTCTGTGAAGGAGAATTTTGTGGGAAGCACAGAATGTTGGAGGATCATAAGTGTGTGAAGTTAGAAGACGTGAGTGACCCTACTTCCGATGATGCATTTCCCGAGTCCCATTTTGGGAAGTCTGCCCTTCAGGGGGTATCTTGTGGTTCTAGGAAGGAAGAAAAGATTGAATGGTGGCAAGTTGGATTAGGAGATGTGCTTTCGGAAATCATGCATGAAGATGGAATTATGGGCTGATTCATTTCATTATAGTGCAAGAAGGAATGTCATGATCGAAATGCCGCTCAACTAAATGCTGAGCGAACCCAAGTTATCAAGGGCATCTAGAACACTTCATCCTCTCCTGCATCATGCATCCCGCTCGAGATTACATACGGAGGCATAAAGGATATACCTGTTCGAGCGTCATGATGACCTTCGAACTCTACTTCATCATTCACTCCATGTCGGTAGTTTAGGTTCCCCAACCTACCTAATCGCCACTGGCGGTATTACATCTCGAGCCGAGACCTCACCCGCCACTTAACATTCCACTTGGTTTACATCTTCGTTATATTATGGTTTTTAGCGGGCGTAAGGATTGGTCGTTTCACATTTTCGCTTACATCCCATCGATTGCATTTTCGTGTCCATCTATTTCTCTTTCTTAGTTATTATTTAGGAGTTTGATGGTTTTGATGTAATGCGATGCGATGGGTGATATATTTTTAGATGTATAGGTGGTAATATAGTTGAGGTTATCTTTCGTGGAGGAGATAGGGTCGATTTGTTATATAGTTTTTGAATCGAATTACATATTAGTTTCTTTATTATATGTCATTTCAATGATTATGGTATGTTCTCATCTTACCGTTAGAATCTTGTGAACCGACAGTTCCTATTCTCTACTTAGTATACATCCGTAGTCCTAGAGTTTTGCATATATAGGTATAGTGACTTCTACTTTGCATCCTCTAATACCATTTTCGGGTGGATTATTTTATCTACTTCTTTCCTTCTAATATATATATATATGTATATGTATATATGTATGACAAGTATTGACTGAAAACCTCTATATCATTGATAGTATGTTTTATTCTCGAATGGGTAGATTTGTCTATCCTGTTTGTTTGTTTATTTATTTATAGTTATTTTATAAAAGGAAGAGTATGGGTTGGATGGGATGGGTTGGGTTAGAGTGGTGTGGTGTGGTGAATATAAGTCAAAGGAAGATGGAGATGATATTATCAACATATTAGTTATTGACTCTATCAAAGGAATCTTATCTATCTATCTACCAGAGGAACTAACCAGATTTAACATTCTCCTCCGATCAAGTCCACAACATATGACATGTGACATGCAATTTATATTAATCTTTAATCTCCTCCCATTGGTAACTTGACGTTTATCTCTTTATATTAGATGTGAGAAGAAGAAGAAGAAGAATAGAATTTGTAGATGTAGATGCGGATGATTGTGTGTATTTGTTGTATCTGGATACCTACCTACCTCTTATTCCAATTTCTTTTTCTTTTCTCATTTCTGTTTACGTTTCTGGTTATTAGGTAATGGATTATTCCATGGTTTCGCGCGAGGTGAAATTTTGATAATGTCTTGTGTATTGTGTTGGAATTCGAGTAGGTATTGTTATACGGTGTGGTTATAGTGTGTAGGATATCGGCAGTATGGAGGGTTGGAATGAGTGGTTGGGATGAATTGATGCACGGACGTGGTGTATGAATATATGGATGAAGAGAGATGAGAATAGATAGAATAGAAGAATTGGCGGTTTATATAGTATAACGGTATTGGTAGATGTGAGAGGTTAGGTGGTGGATGAACCATTGACGCGATGGAATTAAATATAAATAAATTCCAAGAGAGTACAGGATACGGGATAGAAAAACCTAGGCTAGCATTATATCCATATCCACATATGAAGCGAAGATGGAAAGGAGGGGAAATGGTAAGTTGATCCTAGATCAAGCTGTTTGAGAAGACATCATGTCATGCGTTGCGAGTAGAGGCTGGGTAAATATGTCGATAGGTATACGATATATGATATAGAACATGATTAAGATGCAAGGTTTGAATGTTTAGATGAATAAGGGATTATTAATGAATACCTATTATATGAATCTCCAAATCTAAAGTTGTTCATAAAATTAGAACCTGTACATACAAGAATAAAAAATCTTCCAAACATACCGATATCAAAACCATCTTGATAAAAACTACCCAAAAATCCTAATCTCATTGACACTTCCCTCTCTCCACTAAGTCAAACAAATCAAGCTAAAAGTGCGAGACCTGTCGTATCTTCCCTACTCTCAAACATAAAATGTTTAAGGAGTATCTGAGTGTAGTATAGTATGGGGGTGGGAAATCTATTCAACTTGAGATAATTCCTCTCCTCCAAGTGACCGAGATATGTAGGAAAAATATCAAAATTCCGTCGGTGAGAAAGAGGTAGTCACCTACCTAGTTCAGTCTTCTACCAGGGCCCCGCAGACGACATTTTTTTATAAGCAGGTAAATAACCTCAAACATCAAATACATACATAAGAAAACGCAAAGACAGAACCACAACAACAAACACTACTCCGTGGATTCCGAACACAAAGTCGTAAGATCACAGAGAGACTAGAGTCTATTAATATACTCCCACTCGGTAAGACTCAGACAGATAGAATCCGAATTACGAGTTCCACACAGAGTGCCGTCAGTGTCGGTAAACCCCCCAAAGCCAACAGGCCAACATATGGGGGAGACTGACTGACTCCACATATCCAAATCTTTCCGGAACTGTTTCCAAAACAATCTGTTTATCAACCCTTCCAAAAGATGTGCAATATGAATCTACAACTCTATCGATGTAGTGCCTGGGATGTCCTCTATCTAGTTGGCAACAGTTTACAGGATCTCAATTGCAGTGTTTGTTAAAAGATACTCTGCGATGGGGGAACACTTGTCGTCGATAGATATGAGGTTATACCATGTTTCAAGAGCCACCAAGTGGTTGATATCAAAACCTTTATCAGATCCACAATTATCTCTAGCCTCGGACATCGGTAAATAATCCCTTCCCTTCCCTTCAAGTCCCATAAAACTAAAACTAAAAGGTCAGCAACCTGCATAAATCTGCATTAAGTCCTATAATACTAAAAAGGTCAGCAACTTGCATATACTTTTTCAATCAAAGCTTGAATCCCTTGAGATCCCCATTATTCATCTAGATCCTTCTACTCCGTGCTCTCGATTGTGTTTAGAGTTCGCACTAGTACACAGAACCGGAAGTGGTTTACAATAGAACGGGGATTGCCAACAACGCTATCGACATCATCGTCTTCCTAGACTTGGTTTTCTCCTTCTACAGAGTCTCAGACACAGCACGATTTGCGGACTTTGGTAGAAACTCATACTTTGCCAGCTTCATGACTCGACTTGTGACTATTTGATTGGTGCTATTTGTGGATTTAAAGTAGCTTTGCTTTATTTGCCTCTCGATCGAAATATACCATTTGGGGAAAAGTGGATGCAAGCATACATGCCGCATCATACCAAGGCGTGGTGTTCTGGAATATAGCATTGGGTATATATATCATGTCGAATCCCACTAAGACTGCTGCTTCTGTAGCTACAGATAGAATTCTCTCCCTCACACATCACTTTAAAGACTCTTTAAACCCAGCAGACGACTTACATCGAGCGAAAATGGCAACTTCATACAAATTTCAAGGATGGGTGGCATTAGATAAGGAGGCGGCCAAGGGAAATATGGTATGGCAAGAGTATGAACCGAAGACTTGGACAGAAGATGATGTCGATATCAAAATCGCCTACTGTGGTATCTGTGGGTCTGATATTCATACTTTAAGATCTGGATGGGTATGTATTCATATCGTGGAAAATGGAGTAGAAGACTGACGATTTGTCTTTAGGGCGCGACAAACTATCCTACCTGTGTTGGACATGAATTGGCTGGCACTGCGGTTAAGGTTGGAAAGAATGTAAAACATATCAAGCTCGGTGATCGATGTGGTGTCGGTGCACAATCCAATGCTTGCCTCACGCCAGATTGCGAGGAGTGCGCAAGTGGATTAGAGAACTATTGCCAAAAAAACGTTGGAACTTATAACGGAACCTATCCCGATGGCTCCAAGTCCTATGGTGGTTATGCAGATTACTGCCGTGCTCCATCACACTTCGTTATCAAGATTCCTGACGAAATTTCTCTTGCCGAGGCTGCTCCTATGCTGTGTGGAGGTGTCACCACATGGGCACCCCTTGTCAACAACGGAGCCGGACCAAGCAAACGAGTCGGCATAGTCGGCATCGGGGGTTTGGGTCACTTTGCTCTTTTATGGGCTAAAGGTCTCGGCTGCAAAGAGGTTGTTGCAATTTCCCGAACAAGTGGGAAGAAAGCCGATGCAGAGAAGATGGGTGCCACCAGATTCATTGCCACCGATGAAGACAAAAATTGGGTCAAGAATCACTCCAGATCACTCGACTTAATCATTTGCACTGTCTCCAGTCCAGACATGCCAATTTCTGGATATCTTCAATTGTTGAGAACCAAAGGTGAATTCATTCAAGTCGGAGCACCGGAGGATGTTATCCCACCTTTGAACATGTTCTCTTTCATTGCGAAAGGGGTCAAGCTTGGAGGTAGTATGATCGGTTCGCCAAAGGAGATCAGTGAGATGTTCGAATTTGCTGCCAAAAATAAGATCCACCCACTCATTGTGGAGAGACCAATGTCGGAGGCAAACCAAGCTATTGTTGAGATGGAGGATGGAAAGGCTCGATACCGCTATGTCTTGGTAAATGAAAAGCATGCAAAGGAATTAAAGCAGTAGATAATATTGACTGTTTGGATTTGTAGAATGTATATAAATGTATGTATATGGAGCAGATGAGGAGTTGCACATAAAGAGAGATAGTTGAAATCTATGAGCACTCGCAAGTGGTGAAAGACTTCAATCTAAAAGGTATCAGGATAGAATGAATATGACATGTTGAGTAAATAAATGCTTGTGTGATCCATTGCTCATGATATTCCGTCCAGTGTTCGGTCCAGTGAACTTGATGATGAAAATGATATATATTTTCCTTGATGATATGTATTTCCTGTCCCAAACTTTGAGTGATTATCAATAGGATTATCCCTCTTAAATTTGCAGAATCAACAAAGTAAGATATCAAGCACAAGCACAAGTACAAGTATGACTGGATATGGAGGTTTTGCAAATAACAAAGTCTTTAATGTCAGTTTGTTGAGAATATGATGAGGAGACCTTATGTGAGGGAACTTTCGTTTTGGGGATTTCTAGATGATTATATAATAATGGAATAACTTACAAAGGTTTCTCCGAGCTCGGAAATTAGTTCTTCCTGAGTTAACACTAAGTCTTAAAAAGTTAAGCTCAATTGCCATACTCTTTTGCTTACATGTTCTGGGCAACAACTTCTTTGAAAGGGTTCATCCAGCAACTAAATATTTCGGTATCTTCATTAATCTCTCCTTGAATTGAGACTTGAGACTTGAGCCTCAACCTCAACAACGCCAATATCATCGTACAGTTCTCCAAAATTCTTCCAACCAGTTTTTGTATGATCTTTATGCTATTGTTCCTTTGTTCTTGAGGTCCTTCTGGTCCTGGGGACGCGCCAATCTTTTGTTCGAGGCGACAGCTCTCAACTTTGCCTTTGCGACAAGCTCAACTACAACTCCGCATTCCATCAACTTTCCAATTTCAACTCGATTCGCAGACTATAGTGGAGTTTGCATTTATACAATATGGCGGATTACGAAGAAGGATATGAATATGATGACTTTGGAGAGGAGGATGCGGGTATCACGGCGGAGGACTGCTGGACGGTTATTTCTTCTTTTTTCGATGCAAAAGGTCTAGTCTCGCAACAAATCGACTCTTTCGATGAGTTTGTCCAAACTACTATGCAAGAGCTCGTCGAAGAAAATTCACAGCTTACACTCGATCAAAATAACCCACCGTCGTCGAATGACAATCCTATCGCGCTTCGCAGATACGAAATCAAGTTCGGCACCATCATGCTTTCGCGACCAGCGATGACCGAAGGCGATGGCAGCACACAAGTCATGTTGCCACAAGAAGCCCGTTTACGAAATCTCACGTATTCAAGTCCTCTCTACATAGAGATGACGAAGAGTACTCAAGTCGCTGTAGAACGTCCGGTTCCTCTCAACGAGCTTGATGATGAGCAGGAAGCCGATCTGGCGAATGGTGGAGAACATCCTACACGATTGATTTGGGAATATGAAGATGGCGACCCTGATAGTGCTAAAGGTGGTCCGGCTCCGGAGCGAGTTTATGTAGGAAAACTACCTATGATGCTGAAGTCAGAGTATTGCTTCTTGAAGAACTGTGACGAAGATGATCTTTACGGATGGAATGAATGCCCTTACGACCAAGGTGGATACTTCATCATCAACGGAAGTGAGAAGGTGCTCATCGCACAAGAGCGCAGTGCGGCCAACATCGTTCAAGTCTTTAAGAAGCCAGCGAATAGTGCAGTTTCATACTTGGCCGAAATTCGAAGCGCTCTAGAGAAGGGTTCGCGCCTTATCTCTTCTTTACAGATCAAATTATATGACAAGGGTGACAGTAGCCGAGGAGGTTTTGGTAAAACTGTCAAGTCAACTTTACCTTACATCAAGGCAGACATTCCAATAGCCATTGTCTTTCGTGCACTTGGTGTTGTATCAGACGAAGATATCTTGAACCATATCTGCTACGACCGCAATGACACGCAAATGCTCGAGATGTTAAAACCATGTATCGAGGAAGCTTTCGTCATCCAAGATCGTGAAGTTGCCCTCGATTTTATTGGAAAACGTGGCAACGGTACATCTCTGACTCGTGATAAGCGTATCAAATATGCCCGTGACATCATGCAGAAGGAGCTGCTGCCTCATATCTCACAAAAAGAAGGTAGCGAGACCCGAAAAGCCTTCTTTTTGGGTTATATGGTTCACAAACTACTTCAATGTGCTCTTGGACGTCGGGAGACCGATGATCGAGATCATTTCGGCAAGAAGCGTTTGGATTTAGCTGGTCCTTTACTTGCAAAGCTCTTCAGAAATCTGTTCCGCAGATTGACGACAGATGTCTACAGGTACCTGCAACGTTGTGTGGAAAATAACAGAGAATTCAATTTGACGCTGGGTGTGAAATCCACGACGATCACGAACGGTCTGAAATATTCTTTGGCTACAGGTAACTGGGGTGACCAGAAGAAGGCAGCAAGTTCTACCGCTGGTGTTTCTCAAGTGTTGAACAGATATACCTTCGCATCAACACTTTCTCATTTGCGCCGAACCAATACGCCAATCGGACGTGATGGAAAGATCGCCAAACCTAGACAACTGCATAATACTCATTGGGGTTTGGTTTGCCCAGCAGAGACGCCCGAAGGTCAAGCTTGTGGTTTGGTCAAGAATTTGGCTTTGATGTGTTACGTTACAGTTGGTACGCCAAGTGATCCAATCGTTGAATTCATGATTCAACGAAATATGGAAGTGCTGGAGGAGTATGAACCGCTCCGAGCACCCAATGCAACAAAGGTTTTTGTCAACGGTGTTTGGGTTGGTATCCATCGAGACCCTGCCCATTTGGTTAAATGTGTACAAGATCTTCGAAGATCACATTTGATCTCTCATGAAGTCTCACTTATTCGAGAAATTCGAGACAGAGAGTTTAAGATTTTCACTGATGCAGGACGAGTGTGCAGACCTCTGTTGGTCATCGACAATGATCCAGACAGCCCCAACAAGGGTAATTTGGTATTAAACAAGGATCACATCCGCCGTTTGGAGGATGATCAATCTCTGCCATCAAACATGGATAAGGATGAGAAAGCGCACCACGGTTATTATGGATTCCAAGGTTTGATTAATGATGGTGTGGTTGAATACCTAGACGCCGAGGAAGAAGAGACTGTCATGATTACCATGACACCCGAAGATTTGGATATCTCTCGGCAGCTTCAAGCTGGTTATCAAATTCGTCCTGATGACAGCGGTGATTTGAATAAGCGTGTCAAGGCACCTATCAACCCAACTGCACACGTCTGGACTCATTGTGAAATTCATCCAAGTATGATTCTGGGTATCTGTGCAAGCATCATTCCCTTCCCGGATCACAATCAGGTAAGCTTTAAGTCCAATAATGAACTTATTAATTCTAGGCTAATTCCATTGCTACAAAGTCTCCTCGTAACTGTTATCAATCCGCTATGGGTAAACAAGCTATGGGAGTTTTCCTCACTAACTTCGATGTCCGCATGGATACCATGGCCAATATTTTGTACTATCCTCAAAAGCCTCTCGCCACTACGCGTTCTATGGAGTTCCTGAAATTCAGAGAATTACCCGCAGGGCAAAACGCTATCGTAGCCATCATGTGTTACTCGGGGTACAATCAAGAAGATTCCGTTATCATGAATCAAAGTAGTATTGATCGTGGATTGTTCCGAAGTTTGTTCTATCGAGCATACACTGATCAAGAAAAGCGTATTGGTATGAATGTTGTAGAGCAATTCGAGAAGCCATATAGATCCGATACCCTGAAGCTTAAGCAGGGTACATATGAAAAACTCGATGATGATGGAATTGTAGCACCTGGTGTTCGTGTCACTGGTGCTGATATCATTATTGGAAAGACCGCACCGATTGCTCCTGATTCCGAAGAGATGGGTCAGCGTACAAAAGCGCATGTCAAGCGTGATGCGTCAACACCTCTTCGAAGCACCGAGAGTGGTCTTGTTGATCAAGTACTTATTACCACCAACGCCGAAGGTCTCCGATTCGTGAAGGTTAGAATGAGAACTACCAAGATTCCTCAAATTGGTGACAAATTTGCTTCACGTCACGGACAAAAGGGTACCATCGGTATCACATATATGCAACAGGACATGCCGTTCACTAGGGAAGGTGTTGTTCCCGATATTATTATAAATCCCCACGCTATTCCATCTCGTATGACGATTGCACATTTGATCGAGTGTCAATTGAGTAAGGTTTCTTCTCTGCGTGGACTTGAGGGTGATGCCACACCATTTACCGAGGTCACAGTCGATTCAGTCTCCAAGCTACTCCGTGCACATGGTTACCATTCTCGTGGTTTCGAGATCATGTACCATGGACATACTGGTCGTAAGATGATGGCCCAAGTCTTCCTTGGTCCTACATATTACCAACGTTTGCGCCATATGGTCGACGACAAGATCCATGCCCGTGCCAGAGGTCCGGTACAAATTTTAACCAGGCAACCTGTAGAAGGTCGTGCTAGAGACGGTGGCCTTCGTTTCGGAGAGATGGAACGTGATTGTATGATTTCTCACGGTGCAAGTGCGTTCTTGAAGGAGAGATTATTTGAGGTTTCGGATGCTTTCAGAGTTCATATCTGTGACATCTGTGGACTCATGACGCCGATTGCGTAAGTTGATATATGGAATTCAAGAATGAAACTATGCTGACCTAATTATAGTAAAATTAATACCGGTTCCTTCGAGTGTCGTCCTTGCAAGAATAAGACCAAGATTTCTCAAATCCACATCCCGTACGCCGCTAAATTGCTTTTCCAAGAGTTGGCAGCAATGAACATCGCCACAAGAATGTTCACCAAGAGATCTGGCATTACAGTGCGCTGATTTTGTATGATCTGATTTACGAATGGATTGGGGTAGACTATGATTTTCCTGGTGAGGCAAATCTTTGCATATCGTGGCGTTTGGGAAGGAAAGTGAAAGATTGTGACCATACAATTGAGAAGCGAAAATCCAAATTGTTTGCATAGTATGAAGAAGTTTGGTCGCGTTTCTCATCGGTAGAAATATTCTGCCACATATTCTACATGACTAATACTGAAGATGCACAGAAAAGCGGTACATCGGGCGCACATCATGAATTCGGATG
The DNA here is from genome assembly GCA_002162575.1 of Sclerotinia glacialis. Lineage (NCBI taxonomy): Eukaryota > Fungi > Ascomycota > Leotiomycetes > Helotiales > Sclerotiniaceae > Sclerotinia > Sclerotinia glacialis. The sequence goes on along the minus strand of NGKH01000013.1, from coordinate 74,024 downwards.
GTGCTGCTACTTTTTATCATATTGAGATTTTCTCTTTAGCCATAAAGAATAAGATAATAATGGATAGTTGATCTGTTGCTGTGCACTGCTGGTTTCATTTCTTTTGCATAAAGTTTTCCTGTATATCTAATCTCCATAACCTATTAGTACAGTACATATAACCCTGAGATGGCTTCCTTCCATGTTCGCGTGCTAGAATCGTTGCACGTATTTCTAACATCCAAAGGCCTCCCTTTTCATACTCATACATCCCCATTCGGAAGGCATTTAAGTTGTCCTGTACCCAGTTTCATAATATACAATTGCTCCCGCTAATTGTCCCAGTGTTGGTAATTCCTAGGTATAAAATATATACCCATTCGAAGCCGCAGTAGCATGTCACCTCGCAGTCCCATCACTAACTTTCTGCACCTTCCTATATTCTTCTTCCATCGCCCGCTGCATGTCGAAATCTAACTGGCGTTCTTTTTTTATGCGCTGTTGTTCCATATCCCGGATTACGCCTGCATGCATTGCCTGTGTATCACTTAGTACATGTACAGTTTAGATTCAAAAGGGAGAGAGGAGAGGTGACGTACGGCTTTCTCGGCGGTTTGCGCATAATGTACGAAGACTATTGTGCTGGCTGCGAAGAGGGAAGTGCCGAGGAGCGTTAATTGTGCTGGGCGAGACATTGAGTTGTTGTGTATGAAGCTTTTTAGTAAGCAATCAAATAGTAAGAAATCAAAACGCAGTCTGAAGTTCTCGAAATATTTAATGTAAAGTACAAAATAAATAACAAAATTCTAGAGAGGTGCAGTGATTTCCCCAACTGGAGAAACTACCTACAATCGATGCGATAGGCGCAGACGGAAGTTACCGGACAAGGATATGGTCACAGTGCACCAGGAGAGCTTGTTGCTTCTGTTGGAGCTATCTAAGCTTCAACCATCCCAAATTCAACGTTAACTCTCCACTTTACTCTTGCGCAACTTTTGATAACGATTCTCGCAGACGATTGATATTTGCAAGAGAAGATACTTTGAATTAATTCTGTTGTTTGTGCAGAGCAGAGTCGGTTTTGAAGATGGTATGTTTAGTCTGGTGGTTTGCTTGGGGGGATATATATGTCCATGGGATGGCTTGCATGTTGGGTTGTTGAAGACTTGCTAATTGTGTGGTGATAGTCGGCACAGAATTCGGCGGGTATTCAGACGTTGCTTGATGTATGTTTGGATTCTGGTTGATGGGGGGAGGGTGTAGATACTGATTTGGAGGCTAGGCAGAGAGAGATGCGCAGAAGATCGTTCAGAAAGGTGAGTTGGAGCCTTAGAGGTAGAGGATTGGCACAGTTGGATCATCTGCTAATAGTTTTAATCTACAGCTAGAGAATGTGAGTAGATGTTTACGAAATTATAAGGTCTGCGGGATGGGAACGAGGCTGATAGGAAAACAGACCGCACAAAACGTGTAAAGGAAGCAAGAGACGAAGCGAAGAAGGAAGTCGAGGCGTATAGAAAGGAAAAGGAAGAGGAGTTCAAGAAGTTTGAGGCAGAGGTATGTTATGCCTGGGAGGATGGGGTCACTTTGGTTGGGAACGAACGAAAGTGCTAATATACCGAATAGCACACAAGCGGCAACAAGAAAGCAGAAGAGGATGCCAATCAGGATGCCGGGAAGAAGTTGGAGGAGATTAAGGAGGCAGGCAAGAAGGGGGAAAGTCAGGTCATATCGGATCTGTTGAAGGCAGTCTTTGATGTTAAGCCTGTTGTACCTGAACGTGTTGAAGGACCAAAATAGGGCGTTGAATCCTAAAGTTCTGGGAAGGGGTAGGGCAAAGGAAATTTGGGGGAGGGATACTCTTGGTGATGAGGACTATTACTATTGTGCCATGATGAGAGTTATATTGAAGTTGCAGCTGTGGTGAAGAGGCAACTGATGATAACCTGTGTATAGACTAACTAGTTTGCAATTCAACAACAAATATATCCTCTGTTTGTTTCAATGTTTCAATATGTCAATATGTCAATGTGTCAATATGCTCCAATTTCACACCTATGAACTCTTTACATTGATCTGGGGTTCTACTATGACTATTCTTAGTAAATACCCGTTTCGCTCCTTGAATCCAATCACATGTTTCCATATACGTCACTGATGAATTCTACCACCAAAATCTAACCCCGCGAAATTTATCAAGCACCTTCCAACGCAACTCTTCTCACCATGGAAATCTTTTTTAGTCAAACTCAATGTATAAAATTCAATTATGACATTTCAGGTCGTTCGTGTAGGTTCAACAAGATGGCTATCCTACAATGTACCCCTAGCAAAACGACCTATAATGCTATCCTTCGATATCTCTCGCCCCCGTAAACTTTCCACACGAACAGCTTCCCAAATACAAATACATAATTCAGCTATCCATACCTCACAAACGGGTCCTCTGCAAACTCGTACTTCATTCATTCATGCATCGCCAATTCATACTTCGAATATTCGACAACATGACAAGGAAAAGGATCTAAGAAATACGGATCCGAAGGTTAGTGATATTGGAAGGGCAATTGAGGATGATTTTGCTACGATTAGAGATTGTTATGGTATGTTTCCTCCTATTCTTCACTTATGTAAATTGCGTTGGTAACCTATTCATTTAGCTACACCTAAAAATCCCATCGTCCTTGCCCATGGTCTCTTCGGCTTCGACGAATTCCGCATCGCGGGCAATCTTCTTCCCGCCGTCCAATACTGGCGCGGCATAACCGACGCTCTCCGCGCCAAAGGAATCGAAGTAATAATGACCTCGGTCCCCGCCTCCGGCAGTATCGAAGAACGCGCCGCGGTATTAGGAGAAGACATTGCCGCGAAAGCTAATGGGAAGAGCGTTAACATAATCGCGCATAGCATGGGAGGACTCGATGCACGATTTATGATCTCAAGATTACAGCCACAAAATGTAGAAGTGTTGAGCTTGACGACGATCGCGACGCCGCATCGTGGAAGCGCGTTTGCGGATTATTGTTTTGAGGAGAGTTGGTGGCATGGGATGATTCCGGGGTTGATTCGCAAATTGAATGAGGTGGGTATTAGTACGGGGGCGTTCATGCAATTGACGAGAAAATACATGAATGAAGACTTTAATTCCAAGACGCCGGATGATGAGCGCGTGAGGTATTTTAGCTATGGAGCTACCTGTGATCCGAGGCTGTGGAGTGCATTTCGGAAGAGTCATGGGATTGTGCGGAAAGTCGAGGGCCCGAACGATGGGTTGGTTAGTGTGGAGAGTAGTCGTTGGGGTACGTATAAGGGGACTTTGGTGGGGGTTAGTCATTTGGATTTGATTAATTGGACGAATAGGGTGAGGTGGGTGGTGGGGGAGTTGACGGGGAATACGAGGAAGTTTAATGCCATTGCTTTTTATCTTGATATTGCGGATATGCTGGCGAAGGAGGGGCTTTAGATTGTATTATACGGTTGGAGTTTGGTTAGAAGAGGCTATGTGGTTGGTTTCTGGAGAGAAAAGTTTGGGGTGAGGAATGGTTGGATGGTATATGCATTGGGATAGGATAGAAGAAATAGATATCAAGTCTCTAGAGTCGAGATATAAATACTTTCTCCCTCCCTGATCTCCTCTTCCTCTTCCTCTTCCTCTTCCTCTTCCTCTTCCTCTTCCTCTCCTTCTTCCCCTTTATCCATATTTTCAAATGGGGTTTGAAGTTATCTATCTATGTATCTGCTTGAGAAAATGATAATGATAATGATAATACTAATAATATAAAAGTGGAAAGAAAGAGTGTAAAGACTATAAAGAAAGAAAGTCCATACGTTACACAGGTTAATTGGGGAAGAGATATATTATAATCACTATTGAATATTGAATGAATGATATTATTTTCCAGTTTTGTGATTCACTCCCTCGCTCCCTCACTCCCTACAACCCGAGACCAGCACCCACAGCACCCACAAGTCCCCAAAACACCAGAATACAAGTACGGAACTGAAGTAGCTGTTAATTTTCCCGTGGTTGTGCAGTATCAGTATGGACGCCTTCACGGTGTTCGTTAAACGATTATCGAGTCTATTCGACGCCATATGCAACCTCAACAATGACTATCCCCACGGAAAACAGCTCAAAACTTCTCTCAAAATCAACGGTGCTGAGGGAACTACTCGATTCCAGAATAATGATTCCCCCCTATATCATGTAGCAACATCACCCTTCTCAGAAGTTTCAGTCGGCATTAACGTAACGCAACATCGATCGAAACATGCCAAGCGAATGATAGGGGAGGGATTTTTGTACACGCCAAGCAATATAGATGAAGCTTCTTGGATGTCAAGTTCGGAGGGTATGCGCTATGGGAAGTTCTCGATCCATAGGTGGTTTGGCCATGCTCTGAACCTGGAGACCCCGCAATACCAAGGGTGCAAATGCGAGTAAACTTTCTTCGAGAGAGGGCAAAAAAAGCTAGACCGACAATGTATATTTGCTACCGTGTGTTTGAAACAGATTACATCGAGACAAATATCCTTCCGGAACAATCGTTGGAAAGTTTTGGTCGTACAACTCGGTTGCACAATAACTAAGCTTAGGAGAGGTTGTACTACGCCTCGTGACATGAACCAGTAGGTTATGGAAAAGTATAGCATTATTACCCGCCTGTTAGATCCACCATTCTGCAGCACTCATTATATTCTGCTGACGGTTAATAGATTATTTGGTTCAAGGGGGAAGTCTCAAAATGATTCTTGGCGTAGAAATCACAAAGTACCTGCCAGATTCCTACACCAAGTTCCATTCCATCTCGCCATGCAAAAATATCCCCTGAGCCCCTTGCGGCGATACTCCCGTTAACCTCACTTACTAAAGAAATTCGTAATTTTTTGACTTCCTTTTTTCTGACCTGAAGATTTCCTCGGACTTCCATAATTATTGCTCGTAGCACTTCTAGTCTTCCGGGTTGATGTCAGGAGCGGAGAGTTTTTTTGCGAACTTGCAGATGTGCGTATTGATTTTTTGGGCGGCTCTTCCATATCAACATCTTCAGCTTCGCGTTTTATTCCTTGCTTAGTCTCCTGGCTAGACACAGGTAAAGGTGCATTATCCTCAGAGCCTTGATGATCAACAGTTTTGCGACCGTCTGTGTCTGTTGACTCTTCTTTGATTGGTATATGTTTAGTCTCCTCCTCCTTGGGTTTTTGAGGTGCATTTGCGTTTGAAGATTTGAATGATGCTTTTCCATCATTCTTACCGCCTTTAGCAAAGAAATTGGCAATATTGGATTTGTTCTCCGTGCTTGCCACAGGGACAATGAAATTAGGAGAATCATTGCCCACTTTTCCTACTTCTTTGCTCACTGGATAGATTTCCAACTCTCCCTCGTATGGCTTCAACAGAGATTGAAGTTCTTTCGACCAAGATGATCTTTTCGGATCAAGCCAAGTACGAAGATCCTCCGAACCAGTGTCTAGAATGACTGGCATTCGATCATGTAGAAAATTCAACTGCTTATTCGAACTCGTTGTGATGATGGTATAAGTATAGTGTTTCTCATCCGAACCCTCATATTGAACGACATCCCACAGTCCCGCCATACACATCAGTTGTCCATTCTTCCTCTTGGTGTAATGGGGTACCTTCTCCTTTCCCTTCTTCAACCACTCATAAAATCCTTCTGCAACTACAACACACCTCTTCTTTTGCTTCATCGTATTCCACATTCCTCTATTCTCAATCAAAGAATCATCACGACAATTAATAGTCTTCATCATTGATCCATAATCTGGATTGCGCTTTGTCCAAAATGGTATCAAACCCCATTTCATACTCTGTAGCTTATATCGAGCAGTTTCATTCGCATGCTCTTCTTGCTCAGCCGCTTCAGGTTCGAGAGCTTCTGATTCGGTAGCTCTTTCTTTAGTCCCATCAGCACCAGCCTCCTTATGTTGTCTCGGTCCCGCACCCCAATCCGGTAAATCGGCCCGATAAACAATGCCATGATATCCCGGAGCAAAGTTGTAACTTTGTCTTGGTGCGTCAGCACCCTCATCATCTGGCGCTTCCCAGACGGGCATATTCTCATTTTCGAGATGTTGGCGAACCTCTGAAGGTCGCTTTATTGCATTAGCAAATCTTTCATCGACAAGGTCGCTTGATAACTTACCAGGTGTAATGCATATCTTCCACACATGCTGATGATGTTACATTGTCGTGTTGAGGTTGAATTGAAGCTCACGTTTGACGAGATATGTGACAAGCGGCCGCATTCGCTACAATGACGTCATGGATTGAATTATTGTGCTTTATAACGATAAACCCTAGCAATAGATATATATTTTATTTACTCTCGTCCAACTACTTCAGACCAAAGCATTATAATTCATAAAACAGGAATTAATTGATTCATTCATTCATTCTTTCTTTCTAATTCTCATCGTCGCCCACGGAAACACATAAAAAACACCAACATCACGATCTAAATGATGCGGACATCAATCCCATAAATACCTGGGAGCTCACCCAATTTCTTCAGTAAATGTTCAGATATTGAAAAATACTTGCAACTCCAGTACTCCCTTCCGAGTTTCAGGAACCATAACCAGAAAGATCCTATACCGGAAGTTTCAACCCCAGTAGTAGGTACCTACCTACCTCTCCAGCAAATGCTTTTTTCTCTTCTCTAGCTATAGATTGATAATACCATCGCATCTTCTAAAGAATACGTATCACTACCACTACCACTGCCACCATTTTCATTCCCCGTTTAGAAATTCTATATTCAAAACTCCTGACATATCATAAGATATCTAAACCTCAAGCCCCAAGCCTCAAACGAAAGTGGCTAATCGCGTATCTACATTCGTCAATATCTAAGTATTAACCAAGTATCGAGGTCAGGAAACAAATGAATCCAGGAACAAATTCAGAATTGAGTCAAGATAGGTATCATTCCTCTATCATCTACCAATTACGTACCAAGTATTCTATACCGGTAGCATTTCAGTCAAGAATCTCATAACATCCATGCCAACCCATGCATACGTGTATACGGAGGTTGATGTGGTAAGTATTGTAAGACACACTCAAAAATGATTATACTGATTCTACAAGTAGCTCAACTAATATCAAATCAAATCAAAAAAGCCAATAAGTAAAAATAGCATCTATTAAGCCTTCAAGTCCATATCGCTCTTCTTTCTGTTCCCCATCCTTTATATATATAATGGATATCAAATCCTCTAAATACCTATATTCAACCAATATCAAACCAAAAAAAAAGCCAGCAAGTGAAAGAAGTGTCTATTAAGCCTCCAAGTCCACATTGCTCTTCTTCCCGCTCCCAACCCTCTTTATCCGTTCCTGTCCACCCTTCCCCGTTTCCCCATCAAACTCACTTCCCTCCTCCGCAGCATACGCCAAACTCTGATCATCGATTTCATCTCCGACTTCCATCCAGGTATCGCTGGTCGCAGGAATCGGGAAGAATTTACATAAAATCCAATACACACCTCCTGCAATAATGAATCCGCAGAAGAAGTTTAACTTGTAGATGTATGTTGCGCCAGCGGGTACTTCTTTTCCGATTGCTCCTACGAATCCTACGATGTTGATGAGGATTCCCGCGATGTAAGCTGCGTAGCCTCTCCAGTGGACACCGAGGGTGTAGTAGTATGGAGAGGTTTTCTTGGCAGAATAGAGGTTGCGGACTTGTAGGTAACCTTTGCGGACGGCGTAGTAGTCTGAGATAATGACACCCGCGATGGAGGATAGGAAGACGGAATAAGCGGAGAGGTAGGTCGTGAAGTTGTTGGCGCTAGAGAGAAGATTCCAGGGACACATGACCAGACCTACGATGGCGCAGATGTAACCACCGCGACGGATGTTGATGTAGCGTGGAAGAAGAGCGGTCATATCTGTACCTGCAGATACGGAATTGGCTGCGATGTTGGTACCGAGCTGGGCGAGAGCAAATGCAGTTGCGATGAAGAATACACCGGCACGATTTCCAGATCCACCTTCATTTAGGAATGATTGAAGAAGTTCGAGCGGATTCCAGATGGCTTCCCCGAAGATGACGGTTGAAGATGAGGAAACAATAATACCGATGAAGGACGTAACCGCGAAACCGACGGGGATGGTAATGAGTTGTGACCAGAAAGCATCTCTGGGTTTGTGGGCAAAGCGTGCGAAATCCGGACTATTCACGATGAGAGTTGCGAAGTTGGCGATAGAAGACATGATTCCTGTAACCATATACCATGCCATTGTACTACCGTGTGTTGTATTTCCCTGTTTGACGATTGGACCAATACCCTTTGCGCGAACGATAGCCCAGATGAAAAATGCAATGCCTGCAGTTGGTACCACATATGCTTTAACTGTAAACAAATGACGAATCTTGTGAACCGGAAACCAAATCGCTGGAAGTGAGCAAAGCCAAAAGAAGAGGAAGGATACAAAAGCTACAGTATTTGTTCCAGAATCAGGAATTCCATTGTGCACTTTGGTAAATGATGGCCAGATTGCAGAGATCATCAATTGAACGCATTCTCCTCCAATCCAAGACTGCACTCCGTACCAAATACAAGCCATGGCTGCACGATTGAAGACAGGCCATAGAGCACCCCAAATACCGAAAGATGATCGAGCGACAACCGGGAAGGAAAGATGATAAGTGGCACCGATTCTGGCCGTGAGTACAATGAAGCAGGCTGCAATGGAATAACCAATCCATACACAAAGCCATGATTGCCACCAGGATAGACCGCTGGGCGCAACAATCATGCTCGATGATATCATCCAAGTGTTCTAATTGATAGAAATGTTAGAATCTCACTTCCTAGGCAAGGAAAACTTCTTGGAAGCATGCTCACAATATTAAAAGAATCCGCGACCCAAAATCCTACGAAATTCCAGGCTCCCCATTGTCTACGTTCTGGTTCGACTAGAAATTATGTATCAGTATTTAGTCCTCGCACATAGTATAGACAACTCACCAGGCTTTAAATCATGATTGTTTAACATGAGTTGAGCATTTGTCAAGCCTGGGTCGCTCTCTACTGCCAATTTATCGGCCCAGTAACTAATCCTCGTATTTTTAACTTTCTCCATGATGTAGTCGAGAAACCAGTCACCCGATTCGTCGGAAGAATGAAATGTGATATCTCTAAAGTAGATATTTGAACGGGTGGAGGAGGAGGAGCAGGGGGAGCAGGAGGCAGAGGCGGAGGAGGAACGTTTAGGGGGGGAGGCTGATGTATTTCTGTGATGCAACGATGGGTTATTGTGTGACGTCGTACCGCTTACACTTTCTTGGATCTTCGAGGGTCCACTGGTAGAAATCAACGGTGTGAATTCGTCGTCTAATATAGCACGGGTACCAGTAGTGTCCCTGGATTCTTCGCCTCCATATTTGAAGGCGGACATTACCTCTATTATATAGAATTGTTGAACAGACAAGGACTCTAGACGCCGTCTATGATCTTTCCTGGTTCAAGGATCGTCTAAATTCTGTTCTTCTCCCCCTTCTCTGTAGCTGCATAAGAAAATTCTCGGATCCCTACACAATGTGAGAAGGAAGTAAAGACACGGCGAACTGATTAACTTTTATTAGTCCTTGCCCCAGTCAAATGGTTGGAAATGCCCCAATTGAATAGCTAAGTGAATTATCTACTCTACTTTCGCTTCTTATCTTTGCGCATTTCTCTCACAGACTTGACTATCTTGGTTGGTGTAGATTTATCCGTGAATCCAAGGTAAAAAACGGCCATTACTCGTGGAAAAGTATATTCCAAAGTATTTCTTGGGTACACAAGATAGGAGAAAGAGATACCGGTACGACCCCACGTTGTAAGATAGATGCTGGATGTAGGATAATACATTTTGGTGAGAACTCCTTCTCCAATCATGTGAGGATGATGATACCAGTATAAGGTACCGGTATAATGATTATGATTTAGAAATGATTTTAGTTGGTTGATCACGGATAGACTAATTATTGGCATGCGCATCATTGTCTAGCGAGACCTATCAACGACTGCATCCTTATCTGACGACGTCGGGTGGATTCATCGAGAACTTGTGATGGTTTCTTAAGTTTAGATAGCGTTGATAGCGTTGATATAAAGATAAGTAATTATAGATAAGGTTACTATTTTACTCGATGTGATCGAGCAATGAATTGTAAAAATCCGGGGAAAGATCCATGGAGAATTTGATGATATGGAGAAAATCATAAAGGTCTAATGCTAATTAATGTATCTGTATCGACATAGATTGAAACCACCGATTTCGGTGTTCAAACCCATGTTGTACCCACCCTTCCTTCCTTCCTTCCTTCCTTCCTTCCTTACTCCCCCAATCCATCTATTTTCGAAAGAGGAAAGAAAATCAATGAAATGTGGTTGATGCTTAAACAAGCAATTCATAAGATATGCAACAAAAAAGTTCATCATGTTTTTAACCGCTTTACGGCAGAATAATTAAAACACGTGCTTCCGCTTTTCATCATCCTACAACATCCCGTCCCGTCTACCATTTATTACTGTTTTTCTGATACACATTGCCATCTAAGGGCTCACAAGTTACGCCAAGTATATAACCCAGACATTCTCTTTGACCATGAGCACTTTGCTTCCCACCCCATATCTCTTTACTACCTTACCTATCACGTCTAAACTCTCTCATCTCATCGCCAGGATTCCCCAGACGAGATTCACCTATATTTACATACATAATATTTGCTGCACTACAACCTCAAGTCACCCCAACATATCACAAGGATCGCGCAAGCATCAGATATCTCGTATAGACCGCCATCGTGACTTACTCATTTGGGGAGATAAACGGGTCGGGTCGGCTCGTATGCGATGGGCAACAAATTCTCTTTGAATGATCGTGCCTTTGTTGGATTATACCGGAACTGGTCACGTGGAGCAAGTTTGAGGTTTTCGGGTGATTTAGTGAGATGTGGGTGAGGTCCAGATCGGGTCTGTGTCGTTCATATTTATAAATGAGCTTAAGTGTTACGGTGTTGAATCTGGACTTTATCATCGGGATCGAGTGGAACCTGAGATCGTCTTGTTCAATGTTAGATGTTCGTGGTGATATCCATACTTAATGAGATTTTCAATGAGATCCGTCGTTGAAAATAGTAGAAAGTTCGAACGCGCAATACTACTCCAGTGGCATTGGAAGATAAAAGCTTCGAAGTTCCCAAAGCGATCTACCCGTCCAAGATCTCACATATTTGCAGTCTTCTTCCGTTTGCACTCGTTTCCATTTTTTCCCCTCTCATATGACACTTACATTCGACTTGACACCACGGAATTGTCATATCTGTGGGTGTAGATGCCATTTGATGTTTGTTGTTAGTCAATATTCCGTAGAACTTGCATCTTTCCAACCCTAGCGTTCTTGACCTCATCTTCATACAAATGGTATGTGTGCTTTTCTTGTGGACACTAATGACCGATCATCAGAGAATCACTAAACATTCTTGTCTTTGCCTATTGTTTCCATATTTGGAATTTGCAAAACATTGGAACATTCACAGCGCCTGGAGTAGAGCCCACCTGTGGCTGATGAGGAAGAGATTTTTCATAAGGTAAACAAATCCGAGCCAACGAAAAAGATCAAAGCAGAAAATGGAGCTTATTCATGTCAACGTAATGAACTACGACTCAAAGCAGATGAATCGAAGTTTATCAACAGAGCGAAGTCTTCAATCCTTAGACAGGGTCTTGTTGAGAGAAAGTGAACACCAGTGGACTCTGTTGATCCTATCTTGACTTTGGTGTTAAGCTGAAATACTTCCCTAGGCTTTCCTTTCGTATCAAATGATGCTTTGGTGTTGCAGAGGTCTAGCAGTCGTTCGCATATCCATATCTTCTTAGTAGATTTGCATTATATGATCTCGGCCCAGCAGTCATTAAGTTCCTACTCTGGGTTAATAATGTGTTTGTTGCTTTTGCTTTTCAAGATTTTGAAAAAAGCTATTATTAAAAATTTTGCAGACACATAGAGGTGGCTTTTTGAGTGGGTGGTTGCGGGTATTTGAAAGGTTTCCTCTCTTGGCTACATTGCCATCATCCAATGCTTCTAGCGGAGGTTCGATAATAGAGATATTTATTCTTCTTTGATGGAGGAAAAAAGGTTTCATTTACTTGTATACCGGTAGTTGCTGGATTCCATAGATAATTTCCCATTTCTTATCTGTCTCGCATCTCACTCGCGGGATGTTCATACAGCTTTGAGAAGGTTTATTTCTTCACCTCTTTAAAATGTGCAGATGTGTATTGAAACTTGATTCCGGTCTTATTTTATACATACTATTTTCATATACTGTTACCTATGTACAACCAATTGAATATATACAGACTCATTCCCTTATGTACAGAGCCTTACCAAGCTATTTACATCACCGTCAACCAACACCAACTAATTCGATCGAGTAAGACAAGCTGCAACAAGTGCTTGATCTGTCATATACGATCCACTTCCATTGGGTGTCTCCGTTAATACTATCATCAATGTTAGTATATATCCACATCCCATATCTTCCCGCAATTTTGGGACGAGTTTCAATTCTACTTACTGTAAGTTGAATCGAAACTTCCAGCGGACCATCCAACATATCCCAAGTACACGTCGGAATTGGCACTGTGTAGATTCATTGTTAGCTTTTCGTTGTTCCGAATCTTTCAAAGATAAAAGAAAGTTAAAAACGAACTTCAAGTAAGCAACCTCCTGACACAAATACGTCTCACAACTCGCGGTGTTGCCACCACCTGTCTCGGTTAGTATGGCCTGTCTCCCGTTTGCTCGTAACCAGGTTGCTAGTGGTGCGAATGCGTTATCGATGTTATTGGTCACGCATTCGGCATGGGTTCCTGAGTTGTCGGAATCGAGATATTTGTGGACGTCGAAGATTAGGTTTGTGGTTGTGCCGTCCGGGTTGGTGACTTTGGAGAGGGCGGCTGCTGAGCCGTCGGATATGAAGGATCCTGCGGAGGTGTACTAGAGGTGTCCAAGGTTAGTGGTGTGATGTGGTGAAAGACTTTGGAAATAGGATTTAAAGTATGCCGGAATTTCGATGCAGGAGAGAGATTGGGAAGGGGGCAGGTGAGGTCAAAGAGGGAAGCGCAAAGTAATGATACTTACATCACTACCAGGTAGGAGAAGTATGGTAGATGTAGCCCCGGCTTGGCGAATGGCAGTAACCACTGCTTGAACTGAAGCTGCCCAGGTGGTTATATTTGGCATATCTGACAGATTATGTTAGTCGCATTGCACAAATTCAACAGTCACCTTCCTTCAAATCCAATCACTACGCTTCACACCCACCACCAAAACAGAAAGTGGAAATACACACCATGCGGTTCATTCATCAACCCAAAAATAACCTTCGAATTCCCCTTATACTTATTTGCCAACTGACTCCACAAGCTCGCAAACTGCGCATCGGTCGGTCCACCCTGTCCAATAATCCCGCCATTCCATCGCGCATAATTATGAATATCAATTATGCAACTAGCACCCGTTGCTAAACATCCCTGGACTAATGAATCATAGGTGGCGGAATTGCTACTGTCGAGTGTACCCCCGAGAACATTGTTCACAAGGTATTGCCAACCCACTGGGAGACGGAATATATTGTGTCCAGTGCTCTTGACAAAGTGGGACATCTGGCCTAGGCCATCGGGATTGTTGGGTATGCTGCTTAGAGGCTGTGGTGGAGAGGGTTAGTGGGATTTCAAGGGGTTTGGGAGGGGATAGAGCTGCGGTGCTTACGGGGTAGACTTTGCTGGTTATACATGTGCCGTCTGTTGTGCAGCCGAAGTCGAATCCTGCAATGTTGGTTCCAACTATACTATGTTAGTACGAACGGCGCGCGCCGAGGGCTCTTCAGAAAGAAAAGTATAAGTGTATGAACGTACTATACTTCGTCTTCCCAGTTGAGCTTGGAGCTGCCGATGAACTAGTCGTCGTAGTCGAGCTTGAGGGTTTACTCGCCGAACTCGTCACTGTGGTCAAGGTTGCTATATCCCCACTTGTTAGACATCCTCTTTCATTCTTTCATTGATCCGTTCATCCATTTTTCCACGCGTTGAACGAATCCCTTGAGGAGCGGGAAAACTGACCTGTTCCAGGTAAACATTGCGAATAATATTCACTCGCGTAAGTACACACGTAACCGCCGACACAGCTCGTACTTCCTGTCCATCCTTTTCCTCCACATTGTGCATAGGCAACACCTTGGGCTGTGGCGGTGGATACTAGGGGAAGGATGGTGTATAGGGGTGTTGGGAGCTTCATATTGGGAAATTATGAGGGATGGGGGAAAAGAAAGGTGCGGATGAGAAAAAGATGAAGATGAAGAGAGATACGTGGGATGGAACTGGAAGATATATATGAAAACTCAAAGACTACCGCAATTTTATAAATGGGAACTACTAGGTATATATGGACGATAAATATGTACCCCCAATAAACAATCAAATCCTGTACATTGGCCTCTTCTCCCCTCTCAAGATCCAAACTACCCTACCCTCCCTCCCAAACCCCAAACCCACATCCCGAAGTCCCATATCTCCCATCCTCATCCTCATCCTCATCCTCACCCTCATCACAACCTACCCCCAACCCACGGACCGAAACCCCCGACTCCCCAACATCCACCCCCAAAACTCCATATAAGCCCCCTACATACCAAATCCCCCTGGATATATTAGCTCGTCAAACTATTAATCTGTTTCTTATATATGAAATTGGTCAGCAGGATGAATATCTCGTGATGTGTTGGCGGAAAAAAGGGGATGCGGTTCCGAGGCGGGATTGCGGGACGTGTGTTTTTTGGGATTTTTTGTGGAGAGGGATGCTTGGGGGATATTTTGGGGGGTACTACTAGGTATAGTATGGTATAGTAGGTATGGTATAGTATGGTTTGGGGTTGGGGTTGGGACTGGGGCTTGGTGGATTAGAGTAGAGTTGATTGGAGTTCATTAGTGGGAGGCGAATTGTGATGGAAGTTCTGCATTTGTGTTATTGTACGGAGTACTCGGTAGAGATATAATGTGATGTGATGATTTAGAGACTACTTATAATTGTGCCCAAGAAAATAGGCGCGGAAAAAATAAGTACTCCTTCATACCTATTCATATCTATGTACTCCGTATGTATCTACACATCCCACTTTCACCCCCTCGCAAGATTACCCACGCACCACCAAATTAAACATAACCCCGGAGGATCCTAACCCTCACTAACCCTCGAACCACATGGAACTAGGTACTGGAGTTATTCTACGGAGTACCAGAAGCATATAACTCCGAAACTCTATGCACGTACATAGTTCTACGAGAAGATAGTAAATCTCCAGAGGAACTACACTACACGAGTCCTGAGTCCTGACAGCACGAGTAGGTAGATTACTGACAGCGATATAGCCAAAGCAACCCTCGCTCTCACAACCTATATTAGGAGGTAAGGCTACCAGAGGCACGATTCTTCACACGGCATAAATTCATTTTTTATCCCGGAGACGGAGTATATGTAGGGGTAGAACTGAGTTCGGTTCCAGGGTTCAACACCATTCATGTTCCTGCCGGAATTACCACACAATTACCCCGGATTTCGGCTATGGTGTATAGGTACCTACTCCGTTGTTCTACAATATATTGATGGCTGTTCTTCATATGACATGTAAGGTTAGCTACCATCCCATCTCCGGATCCTTCATATGCATTACTAATCTCCTTGAGAATAATCCTCTACGGTATGAGACTAAAACCCCAGAAACTCCACAGATCAATCTAGATCCTTCTAGTCCCTAGTCCAATCCCCAAGTCCCAAGTCCCATACATCTACTCCGTACATAAATACCCCTGTATTCTGTCTGTACTCCGTACTTACTCCATATTTCAATCCCTCCTCCCAATTTTCCGGTACGGTATACCGATGGGCCGGGTAGAAGCATCAGCAGACCATCAATATCTGCAGGCAATTAAATTAAAAATATAGCATTTAATTTTAAGTTCCATCTCCATCTTCATCTCCATCTTCATCTCCATTCCTATTTTTATTCCTATTCCTGGGAGTTTGATCGATTTCTCTACTCTAGATCTATTTATCTGCGATGTGACGAGTGTTTTATTTATAAAGATGCTATTCATACCATGCTATTCACACCATGCTAATCACACGATACTTCTCGAGTATACTATACCATACTATACCATACTATACAATTATATACGATTATACAATAAGATGATTTAGTTATATATATTTGATCTGATAGATCCATAAAATTGCGAATGAATAGTTTGTACTTTCATAGAAGTTGGAGATACAATTTCCATGGATCGAATCCGTAAAATAGTCTGTCTACTCGAGGAGAGCCAAGAGAGATTCATTTCCACGCGCATGCAAAAATTCACGGAGATGGTTAAGCTATCGATTGATTAATCACATCGAAGATTTTCTCGGGCGTAAAAAATTGTATTTCATATGTACAGATGAAGAGAAGGAGAAGTTTATGTACAAATTTCAGGGTGGAAAAAATGTTTCAACGATCGTCCATGCAGTAACGAATTTCATGTTCCGTTTTCCGATGCTATGTTTAAAGAATGTATGCATCAGCGAGCCCATCTCCCCTCATCCCAAGTCCCTCAGCTTAAAAGCTAGGATTGGCATTGGTGAGTAATTGCGCAAAGTAAGCCTGGAACCAAGTACCAGCTTCTGGAGCCGGTTGAAGCGCATCTGCGAGACCGCAGTGGAAATCGTATCGAGCTGCTGTTGTATTCGAAGTACCCTTTTACAAAATTAGTAAACGAAAGATTGAAGTACGGAAAGGGGAAACAAACATCGCCTTCTCCACCAGGCTTGACCCAGACAAAAGCATCTTCCAAGGCATCACCGGTGTTGGTGGTAGGTCGAACGCCAAATCCGGTTCCGATGACATTACACCAATCTCCCCATGCTTGTTGAGCCGTTGGTTGAACTCCATTGCGGCCTATTCCTACCGTTAACTTCATCCGGAAGGAAGCTTATAGAACATTTGACTTACCGGTATCCATGATGAAATGAGCTGGAAAACCTTGTGCTGTCAAAAGTGGAGCGAGAGCATTGATGTACAACTTCTCGTTGCAGTTTGAGTCGCCAGAGGTATAAGATGGGCAACTGTTGCTAGTCCAAGCATTGTAGTTTGCGACATTGGTTGCAAGGCCTCTGACTTGAGATGGGCTTCCTGCTGCTTTGTAGACTTGACCAAAGAGTTGCGCAGCTGGACCAATGTTTGCAGACCATCCTAACCAACCAGCATGTCCGGCATCCAAGTACATTGAGACGTTTGGCAGGTTCAACTTTGAGATAGCATATTCGGTACATTCTAGATAAGCCGCTTGTGCATTGGCACATTTTTGAACATTTAGGTTGGTTACTAGATTTGCCAAAGAGTCCGGCTCTATTGAACTGTCAATCGTTGTTCTCCTCGAGTTAAAGATGAAGAGTTTACTTACCGATGACCAGAATGACGCTAGTGTCAGAATAGGTCTTGAGAATAGCAACGATTGAATCGATATAAGCTTTGTAATTCGCCACGCCACCGTTTGCAATGCTGTATTCTCCATTGGAAGCAGCTGCTGCACAATCTCTGTCAGGTAAATCGTAGACCACAAAAGTACCGGCAACTGGTGGGCTTGCTCCTGCCTGATTCAAGGCTCGAATATTGGAAAGGTAGGTTCCCATCACTGGAACTTTAGCTGCGGTATCACTGAGCTTATTAGCTTTCACATTCATCATCCGATTGAAGAAAATAACTTACAGCCAAAAAAATGTCGGAACTTTTGCTACCGCGGCAGCTTTAGTGGCCATGGCCCCAGTGAGTGAAGGAATAGCACTTGCGGAAATCTCAGAAGCATAGTATGGATTTATGTAAAGTGCTTTGCCTGAAAATGGGTTGCCTACGGCTGGTGCTGCTGTTGTCGTCGCACTGCCACCTGTGGTCGTGGAAGCTTTCGTGGTGGATGTGATGATTGTTGTAGGAGTGGTAGTTACTGGGCGGGAACTCGATGATGGGGAACTCCCAGAGCCAGGTAGACATTGGGAATAGAATTCATTAGTATAAATACATGTGTATCCCGCGACACAAGTTGTTGCGCCAGTCCAGCTTTGACCGCCACCTAAATTCTATGTTAACGGCAGTTCCATGTCAACTGGAGCATGATAACTTACATTGTGCATAAGCAACGCCTTGGGCATACACAGTAGGTGCTACTGCAGCGGCAGCGAAGAAAACATTCTTGAACCCCATTTTAGAAGAGAATGGAAGAAGTAAAGATTGCGTGTGGTTAGATGCTCAAAATTTCAAAGGAACGAACGATCCTTTATATCAGTCGAACTGGGACATGACTAGCCATGTCCATTTTGGCAGATCAACAAACACCCATACTCTCTATACGCAAATCGCCTCCCAATATGAATAACGGATATCCGGCGCCGGCTTGCCAGTGTAGTTTGTATAGCCTGAGTAGACAGCAGAAAGCTTCACGGATTGATCGTGGAGAACATTACTATAATTAATCCTTGACAGGAACCCATAAGATCTCATTGGATAAAATAAATGTATTAAGAATGTTTCTCCTATAACGACGAATTAAAGTAGTATCAAGGACCCAATCATATTAATTTACGCAAAGTTATTCAAACCCAATTTTAATTAAGGATATTACCTTTCCCAGGTCCCTGAGAGACTAAGGAGCAACGGCCCGTCAGAGAGTCTCTCACATCATGTGCTATGTGGGACTACTGCCACTTGACATATGATCTTTATTCCATCGCCTACAGAGTGGACAACAAGAAGGTGATTACCGGTATTCCGTGGTCATGTATTATGTAGCTACAGGTTGTAGACGCGGAAGATTTCAAACAATTGTGACATGAAGGAACAACCGGCAATAGCTAAATGCCAGCTCAATTAGAGCACTCGAGCAGAAAGAGAAAAGAGTGAGGTCCTAGGATCAGACACTGTGCAACAATAAAATTGAGCCTCTTGATTCTTGAAGTTACACCAATACCTTCAAGAACCCTTCAGCATAAACTTAAGCATAATTCCAAGGCTGATATGAAAATGCGGAGAGAATCTGGGGATGAAGATGGTGGAGAAAGGTGTGGTACATTGTTTGCCAATTTAGCCTAGGTTTGGCCGCAGCTACCAATTAGGTCATCTGCCCATCAACTTCATCTATCGAGTTTTTCTCCCTGTCGCCAATTTTCCAAGAATAACATAATAATAAATAACTCAACTGATTCGAGTCGAAACCTTAGCTTGAATCGATCAGCCATCCTTCTATTTTATCTTCGGAGCAGAATCTCTCTACCTAGTTCTAAGCTTCGGTCCGACGGCATAGAATCTCAAGTAGCAATACAATATATGACAAAGCTGACAAGTTCCGGGAGCGAGGGATCTCAAGTGAGGTCTTTCTTTGCAAGTATTCGTAAGCCGAAAAGTATTTGGCTCGAAATCTACTTTACATTTACAAACACACATATCTATTCATATGACGGGGAGAGTTTGACGGGGAGAGGGTGGAAGATCATTTTGAATCCTTGATTCTATCTCCAAGAACCCATAATCCTTAATACAGTTCTAGACTTGACTCGATCCCTTAGGTACCTTGCAGATTGGGTGCCAATGGTCTTTCCATGGAATAGTTCAAAGTACTCCGCCGGATTGGCCGGAAGCTATTTCCGACTTTGACTTTCCTTCCGGGTCCTTTCCTAAAGTAGTCGTTGCTTGAAAAGGCATAGGAACGTAGAGAAGAAACAGGAAAGCTTATCAGTGGTTTGATGTATCATATAAGTGTGAAGTGTTATTGTTCTTGCTCCAACAGACTGTACCAATTATCGTGTCGCTTTCATTAGTCGGATTTGTGATTCAAAAGGGGGGTTTTTTTTAAACATATTTGTGATTCAATTCGTTTATAGCATCCAATACCTACTCAATAATTAGCAATCTAGGCCAAGACTAAATAAATTCAACAGGATTCATAGCATCCAGCTTCAAATCCAGCTTCAGCTCCCACAAACCAGACCATATCAATTTTCAGCTATCCAACACTTTTAACAGATATACGGGGGAAAGTCTTCAGCTTCTTTGGATGAATAATTCTCTCATAAATTCTTTCATCTAATCTATATCTGCATTTTTCTTCCACCACCTCCCCAATCTCTCGCGCTCCTCTCGCTATCAGCTCCCTAGCACCTAAACACCCAACCAAAGATTCTACCATCCATCTACAACCCCAGATAATGTATTAACATAACAACCTAGCACTTGAAGAATCCCCTCACTATTTTCCCAAAAAATAATGGCAGAGTAATGGTAAGATCTTACGACAGAAGAGATCCGTGAGCTTTGCGCCGTCACAACTATGCAGGTAATCCACACATCTCAATTTCTGCTCCGTATCTTCTCGCGTCTCGCCTTCTGGATAGTATTTGCCGGATATACAAAAATCCGGTGGGCTGATACGAAAAATGACCGAGACAAATTAAGTAGTGATGCTGATCAGGGTATCCCCAGGGAGATATAAAATTCAACGGATTTCCATCTCCCCTTTCTTTTTCTCGGCTAAACACTTGTCTGACTTTTTCACTTTCCCTTCCTCTCCAATTCCCTCCCAAAACCCCTTCAGCCTCTTTATCCCCTTTTTCATCCCCACTCCCTCATATCCTCCTCTTAACCCTCCTCTCTCCCATCCCCCCCCATCCCCCATGCAATATCCAATATCTTCAACCAATCCAATACGATTTCTGTCCATTTTAATGTCCAGGAATACTCTGTACAGCCATTCAAGACCTTCATCTGTCAATCAGTAAGCAAACAAAATATCCCAAAGTGTTTTAATCAATCAAGCAACTCTAAGGTCAAGGTTAAAGGAAAAGAGAGATGTATGTAAATGATAACCGAGGAATTCCACCCTCAAGAATGCGAAGGGGTAATGATTTGCGGAATAAAAAATTCGGACTTTTCTAATTTCCATCCAAGTTCATCGATATCGATGTTCATTTGCGTGCCAAGCAGCATCATGGCCCAGTAACCAGTTGCGCCCCATACCCATCTATCCATCTCCCAATCACAAACCCCCCAAAAGTACCCGTCTAAAACCCATCAACCTTAATTCCCCTTTCCTTTTCTCCCCTCAATCTCTCTTGATTATGCGTTACCCACCATGCATGCGTACCGTCCTTCCCTATAAAATTACCCTCCTCATCCATCTCATTCCATGGTTTCGGCGCTAAAATATAATGAATATTCTTCACCTTGTCATCTCTCCAGATTTGTGGATGGACACCCTCCCACTTCAGCGTCTTAAGCGCATTATAAATATAAGGAAGTGGGACCCAGCGATCTTTAAATAAGTCGGAAAGAAGAGATTGATCTGCAAAATCCATATTGATCGCTGCGTCTGAGGCGAGATGGTCGAGAATAGCGTTGAAGACTCCTGAAGAGGGATTTACGACTTGGAGACCACCATTCATGAAACCGAGGGGTGAGGTGTTGGGTGGTGGACCGGTGGTTTGTGCTACATCTGGGGTGTTGTGTTGGGATGTGAATGCGCAGTTTTCGGGGATCCTAGGTTTCTATTAGTATATCCCTTTTTCTTTCTTGGTAGCAGGAATGATGTTGAGTAGAAAAAATGAACATACCAATCAGCAGGATAATGTTTCTTCTTCAACGGATTACAAACGCATGCATGCCCCGCTGCAAAAACCCTATCCCCCTTCCCCGCCATCTCGGGCGCATCAAGATCCATCTCCATTAACTCATCCATATTTTGCAAAACCAACATATCGCTATCAAGTTGTACCACACGCTCATATTCGATCAAACTGAATGGTGCGAGTTTGGACCAGCAATCATAGAAACGGGGATCGTTGGAATAATCTTTTCCGCCGTTTTTGGGAAGGAGATATTCGATGCGCTGTTTTGGAATTCCGCGCGCTTCAAGAGCGGCGTGGCCTTCGGGGGGGAAGGCATCCGTGTAGAGGGCTACGAGAGGATATTTGGAATTGTGTTTTTTTAGGGAATAGTCGAGGGTTATGAGACCGGAGAGGTAGGCGGTATTGGTTATGAGGGTTGTCCAGACTATCGAGAAGAGATTGTTAGTGAAAATTCAACATAAGAGATGAGATATGATCAGTTGAGTATAGGCCAATAATTCCCGAGGTAGTGAACAATAAACATACCCTTTTTGGACTCTGTGACTCGTTCGGAAGATGTCATTTTCCTGAAATGATAATCAACTTTAGAGATTTTGTTGTTGAGATGTATGGGTATCAGATGGTTAGAAAGATTAATGAAGTATAAATAAATGGTTAAAGTATTCAGTCAGGTTACTTTAGCCTAGTAAGGTATTCGAAATGAGAGATATTAGTTAATAAGTAGATTTATTATTCATTATTCATTATTCATTATTCATCCCAACTTCCAAGAGGGGAAGGCATCAACTGTTACCTAGTTTTCATACATAATATAACAATTTTTCGGGATGCTGAAAATTCCCCCACTTCCATCCATTCAAATGTGCCCCTCCTTCCTAATTAATCTATTCTTATTTCTTATTGCTGCTTTAGTCTCTCTTTTCAGTTCATTCCTTCTTAGTTCTCTCTGTTCGGCTCGTTCCTTCTTATTGCCGCTTTAGTTCCTGTGTTCGGTTCGTTCCTCTTGATCTCTATTATCTCACCACTGCTTATCTAACCAATGAATACCTGGTATATTATCGAATTTTCTCGATAAGAGGAGTACTCAGACTTTCAACCCGTCATCCATTTATTCAAACAGATCAGAAGAAATCTATTATTAATCCATGCTCTGATCCAAGACCCTTGCTGCACAACTGAACAAATCGAGGTACATAAGGAACATCCTACGATGTCCATATCTCAATCGCCGTTTTAATAATCAAGCTCAATCGGCCTTACTCATCGTCTCTTTCTATCTGCTCATTGTGATTGGAGAAGTTAGAACGTGAGCAGATAAGACTTCATGTTTGCAACAGAGTCGCATACTCGTGTTCGAATAGCCTATACAGGCACTCAAAAATATGGCTACGAGTGAATCTGCCACAATGTCGTCGTTGCAGATAGGAGGAGTTGGTGGGAATATTGATGCCGGAGAGAAAATAGTGGAAAAGAAGAGAGAGGCCAAGAATTATAGAGGATTTGTCGCGGGTGTGTTTTCGGGCGTTTCGAAACTTACTGGTATGGTAAATCATGGTTTTTTGTTTGTGCTTTGGGGATGTTTAGATTTGGGGATATCGCATGGTTTGGTGGATGCGATTGCAATTGGAATCTCTGTTTTGTATGAAAATCAAATTGCTAATGGTACACTCTCAACAGTTGGACATCCATTTGATACCATAAAAGTCCGTCTCCAAACCTCTACCTCATCCCAATTCAGCGGACCATTACAATGTCTCCTCCTCACCCTTCGCAATGAAGGTTTCACTGGTCTATACAAAGGCGCTACTCCCCCCTTAGTAGGCTGGATGTTCATGGACAGCATAATGCTCGGTTCCTTAACCTTCTACCGCAAATTCCTACATCAAACCCTCTTTTCCCCCTCCCGCATGGCCGCCACTCCATCCAGTCTCGCCCGTCCCGACTCCCTCCTGACAGATCCTTCACAAATACACAAACTACCCTCTTTAGGCCACGCTCTCGCCGGAGTCATGGCCGGCGCAACCGTAAGTTTCATCGCCGCTCCCGTCGAACATCTAAAAGCACGTCTGCAAATCCAATATTCGAGTAAGAAATCCGAGCGTCTATATAGCGGTCCCATCGACTGTGGCCGGAAAATCTATCGATACCATGGTATACCAGGTCTTTACCATGGGCTTGGCGCTACTCTTTTCTTCCGCTCTTTCTTTTTCTTTTGGTGGGGTTCCTACGATGTTTTCACGCGTCTCTTTTCGGAACACACATCCCTCAGTACACCCGCTGTTAATTTCTGGGCGGGAGGTCTTTCAGCACAAGTTTTTTGGATGACGAGTTATCCCAGTGACGTAGTAAAACAACGGATTATGACGGATCCATTAGCAGGCGGATTAGGGGACGGAGTTACAAGGTTCCCGAATTGGAAAAGCGCTGCCACGGCGGTTTATAGAGAGAATGGATGGAAGGGATATTGGAGAGGATTTTTACCGTGTTTTTTGAGGGCGTTTCCGGCGAATGCGGTTGCGCTTGTAGCATTCGAGGGTGTTATGAGGTCGTTACCTTGATGAGTTGTGCATGTGCATTTGTTCTCCCGCAACGAGGTTCATGGAGAGGGAGTTCTAAGAGGGGGTGTACGATATTGTATAGTAGTGTGTATGGCGTCAAGGACACCTTTATTTACTTACATATGGGGCTAAGATAGAGCGACTGCAGGGAGGAGGGTAAAAACCTCCATGATGATTATCATGAAAGATAGATTAGACGGAATAGAGTAAGAAGATCTACTCTAAATCTCCTCTTACATGAGACAGAGATATGACATGTCCTGGTAAATGGACGAACAGGTGGATGTAACTATACCACTCGATACACAAAGAAATGCAAGCAAAAAAACTCTACTCAATTCATCTTAGCTTACTTGAAGATGAGACGGGAATCTTTTTGTACTTTCGCTACATTTGAGGGAATAATCCAAGCCAAAAAAAGTTGGCGAACCCCAGCCTTTTAATTTTCCTCCGAGGACACCCATCACTAGAACGGCTCAACACAATAAGGTACCTCTACAATATTGACGCAGAATTTCTGCTTTAGCACCTGACCTTCAGAATACCCCGAATCGCTAGATATTATTTCTCACCATTCCTTATATCACCATTATGAAATTATTCAGCAGTTATCAGTTAGAAGCATAATTTATAATGAGCGGATATGGAGTGGGCATGGAGTGGGTATAGAGTGGTAAGATTGATAGTGATTATTGTCTGGTTATGGAAGGGAAAGATGATGTGGATGATGGAATGAAGATGGAGTGAAAATGGAGTGGAGGGGGAATAAAAAAAGAATGGAAAGGGAATGAAGAGGGAATTGAAAGGGAGGGAATGGATAGGGAATGGGAAAGGAAATGGAAGAGTATCTATCCTCAGTATTTTGAAGGAAAGAAAGTGGGAATAATATCGATACAGAACTGGAGATACAAGATGGTAAGGGATAGACTTATGACAATATATATTGAAAGAAAGAAGTAAGATCTTACCCCTAGATTTTAAGCGAGTAGAATTTACCTGCAGACAATTTTGTCTTGGCCAATGCTCCATGTCTATCAATCGATAGTAGTGTCAATTTATGAGCATGAGTCTTTTATATGGTATAGCAAATAATCAATCAATCAATCAATTAATTAACACATACATATATATACCTCATGAAAATGAAATTTCCGGCCAAACAACGAAACTCTAATATATATAATACAGTCTACAGTCTAATCTTTCCAAAACCATTTGCCTACAACAAACACGCAGCCATCGAAACCGGGGGTCTAGAACCCCATATATCTCATTATTACACGTCTTCAAACACATCATCCAGATATCACATATCACATACATACCACATTACTCCTCCACACTTCGTACAGACAACCCCATAGCCACCACCAGCCCTATACGCACCACAGGAAACACCGAGTGAACGAATCTTTCTCCGGCTTTCTTCTGCGGATATTTCACATTCGCGCTCCCAACCAATTACAATTATTGAGAGACCGGAAATCGCAGCAGTATCTTCTACGCTTTTCCTAGCCCTTGCTGTATATATCTTCCCTTGACTTTCTCTTTTCGCATAAACTGTTTATCTCTCTGCTTCTTCAAGTTGCAGATGAGGGTTGCCATCACCACCTGGCGGACTTGAGCTCTACATCATCCCATAACATTTCTTTAATATCCATTCTTGTCTTCTTGTCTTCTTTCGATATTCACCACCACGCCTTAGTTTTTGCCTTCCGCTTTCTTTTTTCACGGTTTGGTGTTTTGCGGACTGGGTGGCGTCTATCTGGTTACCTTTTCTTCCCTGACTTTCTGATAGTATAACAGAGTCCCGCAGGCCCATGGCCTGTCCTGATCATTGATGTGAGAACCACAACAAATTGAAACTAATCGGATCGAAAATCCTTCAGTGCTTGGGCATTTGTACGAGTTTGTTAGAGGGCATTAGTTGATATCCACATAGCATCATAGGGTAGATGGATTGGCTCAGTGGAGCAGTGGAAAAGGTCAACAGGGAACTACCACGGCAGATCCTAATCTCGTCGAGACGGAAGAGGATTAAACATTATCTTAATAAAAGGGTAAATGCAAATGAATGTGAAGTATGAATGAATACTTAAAATCTTGAAAAAAGATTAAAAAGCTGGGTATCAAAACTTTTTTTATTCCTATTCAATTTCTCTTTGCCCAGCGAGAGGCATAACGCCAGGCATGCCATGTGATACAACGCTATCTATATGCATAGAGCATTTCGCTGCATTGCATCACCCAACTACTAACCACAGGACCTATTTTGTCCTTATTCATATTAGATTCCCAACCATACTCCTCGCCAGCCATAAATTCCCAATGCACAATTCTTACATGCCATTCATACATCTTTTTTTCTATCTCAAAAGATATTATCAGACTCCTGCAACCAAGCTGTCGCCAAATCCTTTGCCAATCCCAACCTCAATACCCTCAAAATATCCTCTGCCGTCATACCCGCCGTAATCCCATTCCTCCAATCCCATCCCCTCTTAATATCCCCCTTATTCAACAATCCACTCGCCGAAACCGATTTATGGAATTGCGACGCCATCATCGAACTACCCACCATAGCGAAACTTCCACTCGTACCTGAACTCGATTTGCTTAGTAAATCCATGGGATTAGAACCTTTAAGACCCGAGGCGCTCTTGATGACTGTTTCGAGAAAAGCGTTGCACACGAAGTAGATGCGAGGGCCGATTCCTTGGATATCTTCAATTGTGCGTAGGAGAATATCGATTTGGGAGGTGCTGAGAAGGGAGTCGGGTTGGTTGACGAAAGGCATGGCTTCGCCTAAGAGTGCGAGGATGTAATGAACGGGGATGACGGCTTTGCGGTCTTCATCGTAGATGCCACCACGAATGTTATCGTCGGAACTGATTATGAGTGCTAATAAAGCATTGGCTGCTTCTGATCTTCTGGCGATTACGCCCATTGGTGGCTTAGAACTTGGGGATGATGCGACTTCTTGATCTCTGAGGCTATAAAATCTGCGAAGTGTTGCGTAGCCGCTCAACGAAGTATGAACAAGCTCTGCCGCTTCGAGATCCATGCTAGACATTTCATTTAAAGCGTCCTTTGGAGAGGAAATTAGACGCTGTAAGTGGTCATCGAGCTCAGACTCTGGAGGATAAGCTGTTGAGTAGACTAGACATAACTGAATGAGGGTATCAAGGACGTCCTTGACCTTATCGGAATTATGAGCTAAAGCATAATACCACAACGCTTCGCCAGGTGAAATATTGTCTCGAGCAAGGGAATCGGCATATGACTATATGTTGTTAGCTAATGATATATGAAGAATTGAAAGACGATAAAAACATACCATTGCAATCGCCTCGGCTTGAGAACGCATGTCAAGATCATTGAGTAATCGCCAAAGCTTATCGACAATCCCAGCACTATCGAGCTTGACTGTTTTCATGATTTCCCCAACCATTTCTTCCGATCTTTTTTCCGAGTCAAGCCTGCCCAATACAGCGATGGCCAGTTCCCAGCCTTCTTTGGTTACCTCGGTGTTTCCAATCACAGCAGATAACTCTGGAACCTCTTGTAATGACCTTGCATATGTAATCAGTGTAAGATCTTTGACGCCATCCTGTAATGCTGGCTTGTCAAAACTAAGAAGATCAAGGTCACCTTGGTCAAGTTCGCCGTTTGTGAGTAGTTCTTGTGGTTCCGTGCGAGGAAGCCACCCAGCCAATGATGCGACCTCAGCTAAAGCTGAAGACACAGGTCCGGACCAAGCACGCAAGATACGAATGAGGGATTCAGTGTCGCCTTGATATAGGCAAGCTAATCCCACTTCAACCATATCATTGCTATTGATATGAAAGTCAGCATTGCTAGCAGCGACAATTTCAAAGGCTCGTCGAAGTTTGCGAAGATCGTTTCCAGGCCCGTAATTGATGGCAGAAGCGCGAAGGCTATTAATCGATCGCCCAGGAGCTAACCGCTTGTCATCTTTCTCCTCATCATTCCATACAAACAAGCCGATGGTTGCTTCGCACCAATCCTGGGAGTTTTCAATAATAGGAATAGTCTCTCCCATAACCAAACTGTAAAGCGTAAGTAGATTCTGGTAGATATTCCAAGGTACCCTACTTGCAGCTCTCTTTGCAAGGGTACTATATTCACCACCTTGACTACCTCTCATGGAAGACTTGCCAAATCGTCCCGATACAGGGTGAGAACTTCCTTCTGCGAATTGTTTTAGATCCTCCGTGGCCTGTGAAATCCTAAGTCGAAATACTTTCCAATCACTCCCATGAATATTCCAGTCTTCCTGTAATGCAGGGCACAAAGACAGAACATTAACCGCATCTTCCATCACTTTTTCAACATTATTCAAGGCTACCCCAGTAAAGCCACCTGCTCCGCCTTGAGCATTAATATCATCTGCATCTGACCATGAGTGCCTCCAACCGGCACTTTTGAGGCAATTGATAGCACCTACAAGTCTCCCACGGACGACGTTGTTAAGTACTGTGGTCCAGAATAAGCGATGCGAAGCAGGGCATGGTCTGGTGGATTGAAGCTCCTGAATTTGATATGGAAATGGATCATGATCTGCTTGTAGCCAATCTATCATAGTGTTGGGAAGAGGTTTGACCACAGTTCCAAGCCCTTTTTCCACCGGTTTAGAGTGATGAATTTGCAATGCAAGATGAGCCAGGTAATTGGCCTTCGCAAAATCCGATGCTGCTGGACCTGGGCCAATGAATAAAGCGTATTCCTTTGCATTGGGAACTGCGCCTCGTTCGCTGTACTCCTGCCAAAGCGCCGTTAAGTCGCTAGGTATAACTTCCAAAGCACGTTGGAGTTTTTCCTCATTATCAGCCTTTCCCACACCCTGTTCGTAGAGCTTTGTAATTATTGCCTCCGTCTTTAATATTAAATCGTCTTCTTCGTCCACAGCTGGAATTCCCTGGCTTTGAGATAAGGTTTTCGCAATACTAGCGAAATCCGAAGCTGGCGCCTCTTTTCCCTGTGATTGCGCCAAAGAAACTTGGAGATCTACCTGTTCGTTCCCCTTACTCTGTCGCATCTGTCCGCCAGATGCGCTGGCAAATCGAACTGAATTGCTGTGCTGATTAAATATATTGCCGTCCATTGCCTTTGTTCCTCGATAATCGTTCATGTCGTCGTCCTCGTAGCTGCCATCTTCGCTCCCCAGATCTTGGTCATCATCGTACGAATCTGAGTAGCGATTACGAGTTTTTGTACCAAATCCAGTATCTTCATCATCTCCCTCTCCCTCCTCCTCCTCACTTCTTGATGGCGATCGTAAATTTCTTTGCGACTTTTGAGGTTTGCCCCCAAATACCACTCTTTGCGGTCTTGCTGCTGGTCGCGTGAAGAGAGGAGAAGAAAACTGTGGACTTTGAAGCTCAGAATGACCGAAGTCTGATTGAGAGTGGCCGAAGTCTGATTGTTGTGAATATTCCGAGTATCCAAAAGTAGACTTGTTTGGTGTTGGGCTTCCCATCGTGCTTCCAAGAAATGAGGATGGTACTGGCCCAGCAGGAGTGTAAGAGCCAGCCGATGAAGCGGGAGCTCCAGCTGGCGTAGTCGATGGATTGTTTGAAGTTCCAAAACTGAATCTACTATTGGTGCTTCTGTTTGGTGTTGATGGAGGACTTGAGGAATACTCAAAACCAGGCATGTTGCACTCGACCGTGCGATCCCCGACAATGGCAAAAGATTATGATTATTATGCGACTTGGTTATTGAAAGGTGTGAGCATAAGTTAATACTAAATTTGAGCTTTATTGGTGTCTTAAATGAAGTTTTTTGTATACGGTTGATGTTTATTCATAAAAGTTCATCTACAACAAATCCTTGTCCAATCATTTTCAAAGAGCTATCGCGATAACTAGCGCGAAACCTTCTTTCACGCGTCGACAATAAAACAATTTATAGAGCATCGATCAGATATAGGTAGGATATTTCAAAACTCTATCTAAAACTTGTATGATATTGCGCATCATTATCATATTGTGCATTTGATGCTGCAGTAATGCCAAGGTAAAAACAGTCCTTTCCCTTTTACACATTATGGCCTCTGATATGGTTTCGTTCGCAGAGAAATAATCACGGTCCAGGCCGGCCAATGCGGTAACAGCAGTCAGTGAACCCCTCATTTGGTATACGAAATGGAAAAGGCCCTAATAGAGATGCTCGACAGTTGGTAGTGAGTTTTGGCAGCAGCTCTGTCAGGAACATGGCATAAGTCAAGATGGTAATCTCGAGGAATTTGCGACCGAGGGAGGGGATAGAAAGGACGTCTTTTTCTACCAGTCGGACGACACACGATATATTCCTCGTGCCATCTTGATCGATTTAGAGCCTCGTGTACGTGCTTCTCGGATTTCTAGGCCATACTATTCGACTTTGGGGTATTAATATATGGTTGTCTAGGTCCTAAATAGCATTCAAACAGGTCCATACAGAAATATTTACAATCCGGAGAACTTTTTTGTTGGAAAAAATGGTTCGGGTGCTGCGAACAATTGGGGGGATGGATATCAAACAGGTGAATCTGTGCATGAAGAAATTATGGAAATGCTTGATCGAGAGGCCGATGGTAGTGACTCGCTCGAGGTGCGTAAACGAAGACGGCTTACAGGCAACGAAGCTAATATGAGCAGGGGTTCATGATGTTGCACTCTATAGCAGGTGGTACTGGCTCTGGATTGGGATCTTTTCTACTCGAACGACTGAACGATCGCTTCCCCAAGAAGATTATCCAAACATATTCCGTGTTTCCAGACACCACCAATTCTGGCGATGTTGTTGTACATCCATATAATAGTTTACTCTCGATGCGAAGATTAACACAGAACGCCGATTCGGTCGTGGTGCTCGATAACGGGGCACTATCAAGAATAGCTGCAGATAGGTTACATGTCCAAGAGCCATCATTTCAACAAACCAATCAGTTGGTCGGTATACCCCCTTTTCCGAACGATGTGTGCTTTACTGAATATGTACAGGTTTCTACCGTTATGTCAGCTAGTACCACTACACTTAGATACCCAGGATACATGCACAATGATCTTGTTAGCATAGTCGCTTCCCTCATCCCAACTCCTCGTTGCCATTTCTTGATGACAGCCTATACACCATTTACAGGGAACAATGTTGAGCAGGCAAAGACTGTGCGAAAAACTACAGTTCTAGATGTCATGCGAAGACTTTTACAGCCAAAAAATCGCATGGTCTCTACAATACCCGGTAAAAAGAGTTGTTACATATCAATTTTGAACGTCATTCAGGGAGATGTCGATCCAACCGATGTCCATAAAAGTCTCCTTCGAATTCGTGAGCGACGACTTGCGACATTTATTCCTTGGGGCCCAGCAAGTATTCAAGTCGCATTAACAAAGAAGAGTCCGTATATACCCATGAATCACAGGGTCAGTGGGCTTATGCTGGCGAATCACACAAGTATAGCTACAGTAAGTTCTGAACAGCTATTGATGTGCTCTAAATCACTAACAGGTCATAGCTATTTAAACGAATCGTAAGACAATACGATGGGATGCGCAAGCGTAATGCCTTCATGGAAGGTTATAAGAAAACTGCACCATTTGCTGACAATCTCAACGAATTTGACGAGGCAAGAGAAGTAGTAACAGATCTTATTTCAGAGTATGAAGCTGCAGAGGACGCAGATTATCTCAGTCCTGATAATGGAAATACTGCTCCAACCGGAGAGGCAAGTGATAGGAGGCTTCCTTAATTGTCTGTAGATTTACAGCCGATGGAGAGCATTTGTTGGAGTCGAGGGTCACAATTTAGGACGGCAAGGCGAGGCGCGTCTAGGAAGACGTTTGAATGTCTCACTGGCGCATTAACATTGATGATTGAGGACATTGCAATTGGCGTTTTACAAGGATGATTATTGATACCAATTATGAAGAAGTTTCTATTATTTGTCTCGTTTTACCTTCTTCCACTTTTTCAATCCGACTTTTCATCTGAGATCGAATCTTGCTGAATTGTGTTGATGTTGGTTTCGGTTTGATCCCGGCCGTAATTTAGTCATTTCAGCGGGAATGTTACCCCACCATGAAGGAGGTGCTTGCATGATCGACATCATAATTACATCACAATCATTCGAGCCCCTCAACTTTCTCAAATGTCTGATGTTTCCGGAGCATAACGTCCATTACTAGCAAGGAAGGATTGGATTATGCCTTGATACACTACCTCAGTAAAGTGGAGCCTTATTTTGTCATAGAATATGGTTTCGAAAGTTTTAAGGTCTTTTTAAGCCTCCATTTCCCCCCTATTTACAATCCTTCTCTCTTCATACCACAAACAAACATCACACAACATACCCGATACAGCACAAGAACTCACAACAAATATCCTCACGAATAACTATTCCACCTCGGAACCACAAAGTAAGCTCTCCTTCCTGACGATCTAATCTATTCTCATCTAAAAGTTCTCAGAATACGCATACACCCGCACAAATCGAAATGCCAGAACAACAATCCAAAGCCGACCTCATCTCCGAGCGTCAATCAAACCTTCCTCTCCCTGAACAACCCCCTGTCGCAAGTGATTGGCAGTCGGCCGATGCTACAAAAGTCAATGTTGGATCAGGCAGAGATGTCACCAGCCAGACTTCGACTGGCAATGCTTCCGAAGCTGGACTGGAGGGTGCCGCTACTGGAGGAAGTGGTGTTAGAGAAGCGGCTGGTGTTGATATGACCAACATCGGACGCGAAGGTGTTGAGAAGAAGAATTAAGGGGATGCTGGGAACTGAATGAATAAATTAGGATGGAATGGGTGTATTATTTTATTGGGATGATTGATGATGGATTATGATTCAAAATAGCATGAATGGATTAGATCGCATTTTGTTGTATTATATGCATCGTATAGGGATCGGGAATGATATTGCCTTTGAGAAGCCTTTCAAACCTCAAAATTTGTCTCAAGTCTCATTTCTTGTGCTGCTTAATTTCGACATTTAATTGTACTGGATTATTCCAGGAATTGCTTTCTTTTTAAAAATCAAAACCCCTACGTATCTCTTCTCGGGAGAGGGATTTCAAAGGCTGCCAATGTCTCAAATTTCAAAACAGGTTAATTCTATTCCCGTGAAATTTCACTGCAAAAAGTTGTAATAGATATCAATCCTCGATGGCTGAACGGAAACATTTCGAATTCTCACAATCACGCATGATAAACCCCCAGTTATCCTAGATAGGTCTTCGAAACTAGCAGTCAAAGAATGACTCCCAAGGAATACAATTACAATCTATCTGTTCACAATTGTAGATGTAAGTTCTACCTTATCGCCTCTCCAGCCCTCAATAGTAAACAGAGCAGAAGCCACAAACAAACGCTAATATAATAGACTGCTTGGCTTGTAAATAACACCATGAATAAGCAGGTCCAAAGCTTGGTGGTTCCTTGAATCTAGGGAACAATTTCCGTGCATGGCAAACGATCAACTGCGATATAATTGACTGCAGTCTTGATATTTCCATGCATCATTTATCACCATTCATCTCGATCAGTACCTCCCCAAGCAATACAAATAATTCTGAATTAATACGAAACGCGTGATAAATTACCCCTCTATTTCCCATCCGCTTATGCGCTGACGTTGCCTAAAGTATGCAGATGTGCCACCACTAATTTTTAGAATTTCCAAAAGTTCACATTCTTATAAGTTGATTGATTGGGACGCCAGGTTTATATGCCTAGTGAATAATGCAGCTCTTTGTCTTTAAGAATGATGTCATACTGAACACCAGCTGTATATTTTAGTATAGAACAAAGGATGTTGAAGGACAAACTGATCTTAACTAAAGAACTTGCCTATTATACTTGTGTATTACAAGTGTGAAGAGACAATCGCTCGAAGCATCAAATACCGGAAATACCCAATCATCAATTTGCGGTCAAAATGTCGAGTATTGGTAAAAAGGTAAATAAGCTCTTTACTGTTTCACAAATCTAACGCAATTCCTTCTAGACTGCACGTCAATTCAACATGATGAGAACTGCATCGTAAATCTTTGCCTCGAACTACTACATATATGTAATGATTGCTAACATATTTCACACCAGGTCAACGACCCACACTCTGTCATTGAGGAACCAGCAGGTGCAGTAGCATCAGACTCTCTCGCGGCAGAGTCTACCAGATCTGGCGTAGGCTTCGCCGAGAACCACCATGGCGAACCGTCAGGTGTCAAGGGCTCGAATTCCACATTCGCAAATACCAACACATCAGGACCCAAATCTCTTGATTCTGCTCCAGACGCTGAAGCACGAACGGCGAAGGAAGATTGGCAGGAAGAAAAGAAGCTTGCAGCATCTGGATCATCTGTATCATACCAGAAAGATGCTGGTGATCCTAATGTGCAAAAGCGTACAAGCAATGCGGAACCAGCACCGACTTATGTTCTCAGTAAATACCAGTCTGGCGACAAACCAAAAGGAAAGAATTTGACAGAGAATGAATTTGAGAGTGACGACGCAAAGAAGGCTAGTTTCGATACGGATATTGGAGGAAAGAATGACGCCAGTCTAGTTGCAATACAGAAGATACAGAGGGAAAACACCCAATCGGCATACGACAGTGGCTATCCTGGAGATAAGGGAGAACCCAGAGGAACTCCATATGATGTTTTGAGTGGTGATACTGCAGCTTGAGGAACTGCCCTTATTATGTTTTTTAAAACAGTTTGAGGGAAATGTTGAGGATGATTAATGAACATCTATGATTGATTCTACCAATTATGGTGACTTTGATATCAAGTACCCTGTAGTGCTTCCAGACTTGATTTGTCCATGTGTAGTCACGTGACCTTATAGTATGAAGGAAGTTTGTTCATACTGTCACTTTCTCTTCTGCTTGAAAATAATAAAATAATATGGAAAGGAGCACTTGTCTCTCTGGGTAATAGGTGAATACTCAATAAGACTATTTGATTATCCATCACTGAATGAAGGTATAATTATCAAAAGTTTTTGCTCGGACTTGCCCTACAACAAAACGTGCCTGAAATTTAAGGATATAAGCTTAAGGACAAAACTAATTCCCTTCAACAATTTCCTTTGAAGATCCAAGGACTTCTTATTCCTTTTGTTAATTAGAACCGATCCTTTAAGTTTTCATATTGTTGTGTTTGAAGGGATAAATGTTATAGCAGTTCTAGGTCAGAGTCCATTTTTTTAGAAGGCGCGCTAGTACCACCTCGCTTAGGAAAACCTCCCACCACAATTTCTCAAATATTTCCAAAGAGCACTGTTACCGTTGCCATCTTGCCCATCCTTCAATTCTCCGTTCACCAGATCAATACTCCAATATGGCGGAACAACTTATCCTCAAGGGCACCCTCGAGGGCCACAGCGGCTGGGTCACTTCTCTTGCGACTTCTCTCGAGAACCCAAACATGCTCTTGTCTGGTTCTCGCGACAAGTCTCTCATCATCTGGAACTTGACCCGGGATGAGACTTCATACGGTTACCCAAAGAGATCTCTCCACGGTCACTCCCACATTGTTTCTGACTGTGTACGTTTACCCGCTCAAAGTTGGTGGCTCTTGGGAAATGAGCGCAATGTGCAAATTGCAATTGGAAGCTGAGATTTTGATTTTTAGGTGATCTCCTCCGATGGTGCTTACGCTCTTTCCGCATCTTGGGACAAGACTCTCCGTCTTTGGGAGCTTGCCACTGGTACCACCACCCGCCGATTCGTTGGACACAACAACGACGTCCTCTCCGTTTCTTTCTCTGCCGATAACAGACAAATTGTCTCCGGATCCCGCGACCGTACAATCAAGTTGTGGAACACCCTCGGTGACTGCAAGTTCACCATCACTGAGAAGGGACACGCCGATTGGGTTTCTTGCGTTAGATTCAGCCCTAACCCACAAAACCCAGTCATTGTCTCCTCTGGATGGGACAAGCTCGTCAAGGTAAGCTAAACATGTTGTTTATGGTACACAAAAATAGAGTCGTGCGAAATCTACATGATGTTTTGCAACTTAAAAGTATTTGCTACTTCAGAGCTTGGGAGACCAAGCCATGAGACAACTAACACCATTGCCCTGAAAATGTCTTCGCACAACCTATTTGGTACCAGAATTTACTCGCCTGGAAATAATGCTAATTTCATCTCTTTAGGTCTGGGAGCTTAGCTCTTGCAGATTGCAAACCGACCACATCGGACACACCGGTTACATCAACACCGTCACCATCTCCC
Organism: Sclerotinia glacialis; assembly: GCA_002162575.1. Lineage (NCBI taxonomy): Eukaryota > Fungi > Ascomycota > Leotiomycetes > Helotiales > Sclerotiniaceae > Sclerotinia > Sclerotinia glacialis. The sequence goes on along the minus strand of NGKH01000013.1, from coordinate 37,506 downwards.
CAGACGGATCCCTCTGCGCTTCCGGTGGAAAGGATGGAACCACTATGTTGTGGGACTTGAACGAGTCTAAGCACCTTTACTCCTTGAACGCTGGTGATGAGATCCACGCCCTCGTTTTCTCCCCTAACAGATACTGGCTTTGCGCTGCCACCTCCAGCAGCATCATCATCTTTGACTTGGAGAAGAAGAGCAAGGTTGACGAGTTGAAGCCAGAGTTCCAAGCTGTTGGCAAGAAGAGCAGAGAGCCAGAGTGTGTCAGTTTGGCATGGAGCGCGGATGGACAAACTTTGTTCGCAGGTTACACGGATAACATCATCCGGGCTTGGGGTGTTATGTCGAGAGCGTAAATGGGGGGTGTAAAGGGGCGTGTGTCATTCATCTTGAGGTTTTATGGCTTTTCCGGGGTTTGTGGCTCCTTGTCATTTGGCAGGATGTACTTCAAAAACATGGCATAGCAAAAGGCTCATGGACATGAGAAATGCAAACAACGTAAAAAGTAATACCATGCATCATGATTATCTTGTTGTGAGTGAAATAACATGTCTGTTAATGTATGGATTTGTATGATGTGATGTGCCTAACCTAAGCCTACGCTTGCTGAGGGGACGATAACTTCGATAAGGGACGGATAAAGCTAGCGCCACTTTGCTTGCATGGGTTTCCATTTTCGCGTCCCAAAACTTTCAACGTGTTTGTTAAGATAAAGTTGTATGATGATCATGAACCAATTTCATTACTCGACAACTACCAATTGCTCAGCATGGTTGCTTGCCCCATCTGCGAAAAACAGGTGAAGGCCAAAGACATTAACAGTCACATTGATTCAGGATGTGAAGACTTTATCGATACTGTTTCTCCGCCACTCACTCAACAAAATGGAAACATTTCACAGAAACCAGTTTCCACACAAAAGCCTTCCGTCTCCAACTTCTTCTCAACTCCTGCGGCTAAGAAGGCAGCATCCCACCCTACTCCAAAGGTAGCACCCAGCCCTACGCCTAGTTTTCAACGGCAGATTGAGGGTCATGCGAATGAGTCCCTCACGGTTCAAAGGAAGAGATCGTTCGATGATACCGGGGCACCGAGCCCAGAATTTGAGAAGAAAAACGATCATGGAGATCCACCAGCGAAGAAGAGCAAGTCCAATGCTTTTCAGAAAGCCGCTCCGTTGGCAGAACGAATGCGCCCACGAAATCTAGACGAAGTGTGTGGGCAGGAGTTGGTTGGACCTCAAGGGGTTCTGCGAAGTCTCATCGAGCAAGATCGTGTGCCGTCGATGATACTGTGGGGGGGAGCTGGCACGGGGAAAACTACAATTGCACGATGTGTGGCTGCGATGGTCGGAAGTCGGTTTGTTGAAATCAATAGTACTTCTTCGGGAGTAGGAGAAGTGAAGAAGATATTTGCTGAGGCAAGAGGGGAATTGGGGCTGACCGGGCGGAAGACGATAATCTTCTGTGATGAGATACATCGATTTTCGAAGAGCCAGCAGGATGTGTTTCTGGGTCCTGTTGAGAGTGGGCAGATTACCTTGATAGGAGCTACAACTGAGAATCCGTCTTTTAAAGTGCAGAATGCTTTACTGTCTAGGTGCCGGACATTCACGTTATCAAGGTTGACGGATGATGATGTACTGGAGATATTAGAAAGGGCGTTAAGGACCGAAGGGCCCAATTACACTCCTACAGATCTTGTGGATACAGAGCTCCTGAAATATCTATCTGCTTTCTCTGATGGTGATGCACGGACAGCTCTGAATCTTCTAGAGCTAGCCATGGGCCTATCCACAAGGCCTAATATCACCAAAGAAGACATCAAAGCCTCTCTTACAAAAACGTTGGTATACGACAGAGCCGGAGATCAACACTACGACACTATATCTGCTTTCCACAAGTCGGTAAGAGGCGGTGACCCAGACGCTGCTCTATACTACCTGGCAAGAATGCTTCAATCTGGAGAAGACCCTCTCTATATCGCTCGGCGGATGATAGTCATGGCATCTGAAGATGTAGGACTAGCCGATAACACAATGCTAACCCTCGCAACTAGCACATACACCGCATGTGAGAAAATCGGCATGCCCGAGTGCCGGATTGCAATGGCACATGCTACTGTAGCACTATGTCTAGCACCAAAAAGTACGAGGGCATATAGGGGGTTAAATAATGCATTTTCTGCACTGAAGGAACCAGGGGTAGCGAGTTTAGCTATTCCTATCCATTTGAGAAATGCACCTACGAAGTTGATGAAGGAGTTGGGGTATGGGGACCAGTATAAGTATAACCCTAATTATAAGGAGGGAAGAGTGGTTCAGGAATACTTGCCAGAAGAATTGAGAGGTAGGAAGTTTTTGGAGAATAGAGATTTGGGAACAGAAGTTGATCCAGGTGCTTGGCCTTGAGATATAAGTGGACTGCTGCATAGGATATAGCTGGTGCATTGCGATGGTGTTTAGGTCTATGATTGGCGTTACAACGGGTGCATATGGCCATAGTAGTCATAAAAATTATTTCTTTTTGGTAGGGTGTATGTAAAGTTGCGCGCGAGCAACGATTTATGTAAGTTTTACACGTACAATGAAATACCTCTCGCTCATGCGGAAGTCCATCCATCCATCACTGATCCATTGGCCCCTGGAAATGTGACCCGGTTGATTCAAACCCCAGAACTCCTCGCTGAATATGCATGCATCCTTCCATCCCTCAATTCCCAACCCAAATTATTATTCGTTGCTTTTCGCCATAAGCGATGCCCTATGGCTCCAATGGTACTAAATCCTCATCCATGGGCGAAGGCGGAGGTTGATGTTGGGGTTTCCTCTTCGCCGGTGCTCCCGTTCTAAAGTACTGCTTTTCCGCATTAACCACCATACTGCGCTCATCTAGCGCCAAAACCCCCATCTTTTTTTTTCCATCCCCGCTTCCACTGACAGTATGTGTATTACCCTTTTCACCAGCCAAACTCAACATGGCGCGCTCCCATAATTCATGTCTCTCCTTGCTTTTTGGATCTCTACCCGCCATCCGCTTCATATCCCTATCTTTGCCCACCTTTCCAACCTTCACCAGACGTCTCAGAGCCTCCTCCCCCATCCTCGCATTCTTCGCAGCTTCTTCGCGGATTTTTCGCGGATCCGTTACGCGTTCGCTTTCTTTGGGCGTCCATTTAAATGTATGTTTGCTTGGAAACGCAGGGAACCCTTTAGGGATATATGTTTTCTGTGCCTTTTCCACTTTTCCATCAAGCTCCTTCCCCAATATTCTTATAATGTTTCTCGTCGTGGTGTCTTCCTCCGGCGCCGGTTCGACTTCTACCTTGAGTTTCGGAACGGAAATCGGAGGCCGCAAATGCGGTTCTAATGATGCGAGAGGTAATTGATACCGATTAAACGCGTATGCTATGTCGTGCGGTATCGGTACATTCCTTCTAGCATTCAGCATCGAATTTGTAACTTGCGATAGTAAATGCGTGGTATCTTGTAAACTGATCAACACAAGGCACATTGCCCAAAATGGGGATATACAAACAAGTATCGACCTCCATACACATCGCCTCCAGCGCTTCCTCCGTTGCTCTATTGTATCCGACATGTGCCAGCGTCTGACATATAGTCTTGCGCAGCAGCGTTCGCACATCGCTGTCGTAGAGTGAGGATTCCATTTTGTCGGTATGCGGCAGTTCGAGCTCAGGAGGTGGTGTTTGTGGGAGAACGGGCGAGATGCATGGCCGTTTGCGGTGCGGTTCGTCCATATCGTCGTCGTCGCTGGAATTGGGTGTGGATCTCTTTCGTGACACTGGGACCATGATCGCAATTATTTCCCGAACTTTTTGGGGTCGCGCTCGCCGCAGACTTTAAATAAATAGGTGGTGAATTTCGGTGTGGAAAGAAATATTCATGCCCGTACTGTAAGCCGATTGAATGAGCTATCGAGTCAATTGAATGGTAAATTGGAGCTTGTAAATATTAAAGGTTCAGAACGGTTGATCACGTGTGAAAATTGAGCTGGGGGGTTGAAATTAGCGTTTGTGCCTCAGGTATCAACACGCTAAAATTGGAGGTTCCGGCTATCATCATGCGATTTTGAACTGCAAGTTGGAGTGTGCAAATAAGAGATTCAGAACCAGATTTCTCCCCTCAGAACCAAATAATACACAATGGCGATCAAACCAATCACTGGAGTGAGTTTCTTCTCCCGGTGGGAAGAAGTGAGGAGCTGAGGTTGGGAGTTCGAAGTTGGAGAAGATGAAATTGGATGGGATGGGATGAAATTGGAAATTGGGCTGACTTTGTGCTGTAGATGCTCCGAAGAGGGCTTGTCCTTGACCTTAGCGTCGCTTTCGGTATGTGGTGAACGGATGTCTGGGGGGCGTGCGGAGGGGGGAAGGATGAATGGAGAGAGAAGCAGCAAGATGGGGCAGAAATGAAGCAAAGCAGGCAACTAACACCACCCACCAGGTATCGGAACGACCTTCGGATACGCTTTTTGGTAAGTCTTCATTTCTTCTCGGGGGGACTGTAGGTACACAATATTAACAATACAACAGGTACGGATATCACGTCCCAGCCGTCCGCAAGCGCGATGCGTTCTACTCAAGGTTGGAGGATCAGAGAGCTGCCAATGCTTCCGCGTAGAGAAATCGGATTCGATAAATGGATGGTATAGATTGGACCGGGTGTTTTGTTCTGGCGGATGCTTGATTGAGGGAAGAAAGGAAGAGGGATTTGCAGAAGGACCATTGCGTGCTGCGAGGTTGAATTGGGTTGGCAAGCTGTACATTACCAATATCGATGTGCTTTGGCAACGCGTGAAAACGTTCTCTAGAAAGCTGTGCAAAGTGCTTTTGAGAATTCGTCTATGTTTATATTGGAGAAAGTAAGTGCGAATTAATGAGGGGTGACTTTGGGGACTGCCTGAACGAAACAAGGAAACAGGGCGTCCTTTGTATTAGCCTGGCCGGGTTGTTCACATTGGCATTGAGCTGACTGGCATGAAAACATCGAAATCAAGAAGCTTTATATGATATTTGTTGTGTTGAAAACAGAATACTCTACAGTGAAGTTTCATTTCTCGGATCATACCTCATTCATATGAGCGCTGGTGTTATGTTCCGAGCCATTCTGTTCTATGATGTTCTAGACGCATAATTTAAATCACATAGCAAGCTCGCTCCTCTATCTCAAATTATTCCTCATGCTCGATATGATGATAAATTTTGTCTAGGAACATGGTATCCCATCACGTGCGCCACTCCCATTCTGCACCATCAAGCAAAAGTCGATTGCACCCTTCACCAATATCCCATCCATCTTCAGACTCTCCCTTCAGTCTAACCTCCACACAACCTCCCCACCCTTATTACCCACCCCTCTCCATCCCTTCCCCTTAACAACCTCCTCCCTCCTAGCCCTCTCTCCCAACATGTCCTCCGCACTAACACCCGCTCCAAATCCACCTACCTCCTCCCTCTCCACCCTCAACCACCCTCTCCACCCCATTACCACTTCCGGCCTCCCCATCCCCTTCACATTCACCGCATTCCCTCCCCCATCCCTCGCATCAAACCCAAATAAAATCGTCCCTCCAAATTCCCTCCCATAACTCTCATGCTCTCCATACAACATATATTTCTCTATCCCTCTCAGGGTGCATTCGAGATTCTGAGCCGAAGGCCGAAATATGTGGAGGTGTTTAAGATCCTCTCTCTTTAGTTTTTTCTCCTTCCTCACTTGTTCATTATTTCCCCCTTCATCCTCATCCTCATCCTCATTCACGAATGTCAAAAATGAAGGCGACAACCTCCCATTAACATCAATCAACACAACACACTTGCCCACCTCTCCCTCCTCCCCTCTAAGAAGCCTCGTCAAAATATGAATCAACAACGGTAACTGTCTACCCGAAACCGATAATCTCGGTTGATTTTGATACGACTGAGACCAGAGTTCATCTAGAGAAGGGATGTGAGTTTTGGGGGGATGGGGTGTTAATGTATTTGTCAATGTTGTTAGGAGCTTGTGTTATTAATTTAGTTATTTATATGGTTTGACAGAGCATGAGAGGATGAGGGGAAGATAAATGTGTTATCGATAAGAAATAAAGAGAATGGACGAACATACCGATTCTAAACTCTCCTCAACATCTTCCACTTCTTGTAATAATCTACCTCCAAATATCTCTTCACTAGACTTTATTCTATCCATCTTATCTTACCTTATTTTATCCTATCCTATACCAACCAGCTCACTCTTCCCCCTCACTCTAAATAAATCCTTCCTCCTTCCTCCTTCAAACCTCACCTCCGCAAATAAAGAAATGACACCACCAATCCCCACCTTCTCGCCCTCCTCTCTCCCCTACGAAGCCCGCTTCTCCGCCAATTCCACCTACCGGAAGGGATTCGACGGAGACCTGAAAAACTGCGAATTTCTCAAGTTCTGCCAGTACAACTGTGATCTCGAGAAGGGTAAAAATGGGGAGATGGGAAAGAAAATTGTTTGTGAGTCTGTTGAACGATTTTTTCGACGGTGAGTTTTCTTTGATCTCTTTTGAGAAGGGTTGGTTGCGTCTGAGTGTGGATGAGTGGTGGGTGTGTATTGGATTGAGGGAGGGATGTTGATATTGATGGAAAATAGATGTAAAGATCGAAAGGGAACTTTTATGGTGGAGACGACTGTGTGGGAGGGAGAAGGCAGCGCAAAGTGATGGTGGGATTTGGGGTGGATGATGGATGGATGGATGGATGTGGTTAGCGTCAATCAATGGGTGGACTGCAAATGAAGAGCATGATGAAAGAGAAAATCACTAATAGGATTGATTGTGGTCTAGAAACTAAGTATTCATGATATTGCTAGAAATGCTATTGAAATTTACATTTCTCTACAGACATTCGTCTATCTCCAAATGCTTTCAACAACCATTTTGTCGCCTTCCCCAATACCGATTTTTCAAACCTCCCATCATGAACCCCCCCTCCCCCCCATCATAATTCACGCCCAATCACGAAATCATAACTTTGCAATTCCATCCGATAGCTCTTCAATTTCTTTGCCCTTGCCATTCCCTGCCACTGCAGAAGAGTGATCTCCACTATCCTCCATTTCCAGCTTCTCCTTCGTTAGAGCATTGGCTTTCTGTTTCACAGCACAAAGCGTAGCCTGCTTCTGCAACGCCTCTATATTTCCCTTTGGGAGAACATTCAAAAAGCTCTCCTTTTGAATCATCTTCTTCCAATATTCTGCCAGAGGCTCAAACCCCAGAGAGTCACCCCACTTTTCACTTGCCATCTCAAACACCGGCATGATTGCAAAGTCTGCAAGACCGATCTCGTCGCCTGCTATGTATTCCGCCTCTTGGGCGTAGATGTTCCATTTAGCAAGCTCGGCGCGGAAAGGATTGACATTAAAGGGTACCGTCTGCCAGATCTTGAGTAGGGTGTTGGCTTGTTCAAAACGGGTGTAATGGCGAGCGAGATGAGGTGGGGATTTGCAGTCCTTATTGGGACAATATATAGCTTCAAGATAAAACATGATCGGCATGCATCCTTCCACTGTGGTTTTGCTTGGATCATTGTCAACAAATTTGATAGGTGATGTTTCTGGTATCGCTGGATCATCGACTGGAGGACTTTCTTTTTTCCAACGGAAAGAGGGCGAAATGGTAGCTTCTATCCAAGGAATATTGTACTCGTTAAGGATGAACTTTACACGGCAGTTCGAGACGGAATCCCCAGATAAGTAAAGCTTTTTGGAATTGGACAAGTGCAGTACGTCAAATCCTTTGCCGTATGTATCATACCAGTCGAAATTGCTATCATGATTCTCTTTTCCAAAAGCTTGTAGCATTTCCTGAGATTGTAGTGCATCTCCGTTAATGACAAATTTGGCTTCTTGTTTCCTTTTTCCAGTTGCTCCTTGGCCCCAAATCTTTTGTTGACTTTTGTCGAGATATGTACCGATGTATCTAAATGTCAAAGATATACGCCCACAATCGTAGGCCAATTCAGCTTCAGATTTCTCACTCGCCATTCTCTTGTCTGGTCGGATGCCATGTAACCACTTCTTATTAGTTTCCAAGCCCATCTTACACAATGAGTTATGTGGAAGTGCTGTCCTGCAAGATTCTCGAGTTGTGGGCTGAGAGTCTATACATCCTGCACTCTTTACCGATTTCTTTCTGCGAAACACCATTGTTCGTTGAGCTCCGAGACTCACGTTGGCAATAAAGGTATTGGGAACAATGTCCAACGTTTTGTCACTATGCTCAGAGATATTATCATTTCCATTTCGGTAGAACTGAATCAAAGCGTGGTTCACAGGATGCCCAAGCCTTTTCTCGACTATGTTCTTGACTATCTCAATGGTGGGCGAAAATGTAAGAAGAGCAGGAGATTCATCCGCCGGATGACGGTATGTTGGAATACTACCGTCTTCCTCGATTTGGCCTTGAACTGCTACAAGCCTGGGTACTTCACCACCCTGGTGACCCATCTTCTGCCAAAGGACCTCATCACGGATCTTCTCGAAGATCCCGCTTGCCAATTCCTCGGGTAGGAGCTTGTGGATCACCGTTGTATCACCTTCACAAAGTTTAGCCGTGTCGACTATTGCACTGCCATCGCCACTTGGCATCTCTTCAAGAGTTTCCTTGTTTGATGAAGGTTTTACTTGGAGTTTCTCCTTCTCGGTGCTTTGGGGTTCAGGACTGGCCAGCGCCGCTTTGACCACCGGGTTCGGTGATTCGGATGAGTCAGGTGACGGACTTTTGGAAGACGTCGGGCTTCGTTCTTTCGATGGACTGGAGGGTCCTCCTACTTCCACTGGTTTCGTATCATGTCGACGCGACTTCGTTTTCGACTTCGCCTTTTCTCTTTTCCTAGCTTCTGCTTCAAGTTCAGCTGGTGGCTTCGCTCGTCGAACTTGTGCACGCAAGAGTTGGGTAGTGATTTCGAAATCGTCTTCGATGGCTGCCGTCGATGATGGGGCTACGATGGTGGTGGCTGGCGGGTCTTCTGCTTCTAGCTTTAAGTTCCCCATTAGATTTTCAATCCCAGTATTTCGAGATTCTTTTGGTTGTGGTTCTCTAGGTTTAGGACGAGATTTCTTACTGGAAGTCGTTCTCCTTTCTACGACCTTCTTTTGCTTCTGTAAGCACTCAATGAGTTCCCCGCTGCTTATGACATCGCACCCTGTGTAAGCTCGGAGCTGACGTAAGGCTTCTTCATGTCTAGATTTGCTCCTGTATCCCAGACAGTCCTCAACTATGGTTATAGCGTAACCATGGCGAGCAGCATCCATTGCCGTGGCAAACACACTGACATTTGTAAGAGCTCCAGCTATGTATATTTCTGTCACAAACTTGCCCCGCAGTTTTTGAACTAGACTGCCATCTTTAAATGCAGAATAGTATGTTTTGTTGAACACCAGGTCTTTCGCAGAGACAGGTGCAAACGTATCTGAAATTGCTGAGCCCCTCGAATTGGGCTTTAGCATGTGCGCCTCTCCTCCGGGTTGAACTGTCAAAAAAGCTTCAGCTGCGTCCTCCTCGATACCAACTACTGGAAGCTTGCTCTCCTTCTCGTTAGGCCCGGATTCAATTTCCGGCGTCAAGACGTCTCGTCGAGGTCGTGGAAGCTCATTATTCGTTATTATGGCCTCGCTATCGCTCCGCGGTTGATTGACTATCCTCGAAACACCCTCCGTGGAAACGCTGCATATCCATATTATGTCACCAGAGGGCCGGAAGGGCTCGATTAGATTCCTGATATTGTCGATGTAGCTTGAGGGTTTCTCGACCGGCAACAAGCTTCCCTCTCCTATGAAGTCATTCTGCAGATCTAGGAGGAGGAGAGCCTGGCGCGTTCGTATGAACGGGATAGTTTGTGCGTCAATTTCAAACATTTTGGACAACCTGTATGATAGATATCAACCACTGTGTTTCCAACTGAATAGACTTTCTGAAGATGGATGATTTAAAGGTTGACCTTTGTGACACAGGCTGCACGACTCTATATGCCGTGTTTACTAGCTAAAAAATATGCATTGCTTACATTGGTCATTATTCAGAAAGACCGCAGAGAGGTACCGCATGATGCTGTAAGATTCCGTAGGCAACCGGCACTGCAAATGATATGCACGGATCTAATAAACATCAGACAATGAGTCATTGGTTGCACATAGGCGAATGCGAATCGAATCCTTTGGTTGCTCCAAACGAGCGATGTTGATTGATTCTGGCATTGAGCTTAGGAAGGTTTGAAATGGATTCTTTCCTCTGTACGGAGTACAAAAAGTGTTCTGATAAAAAGGGACAAAGGAAACACGGACCCCCGGACCCCGGTGATGATGAACTTATCCTCTTTGAGAACATTTAGCTAACATTTGATGAGGATATAAATGAGACATGATGAATCTAAAACAGGGGTGACACATGGTAAAGCGATGACAGTGTGAGAAGCGTGAAAGGAAGACGATTGATTGGTTTTTCGATTGGTTTTCCGATTGATTTTCAAATTGATTTTCAAATTGATTCGACATTATTAATAAGTCGTGATTGACCGTTGAAAGGTTATCCGTTGATCTTCCCCTTGACGGCTAGGCTTAGTGAACAAGCTAAGAGCCCTATTTGCTAGACACCTAGCAGCAGAGAAACCCTAGCAAATTGGCTTGCTTTGGGGGCTCTTACTTTTTACTGCAGATCAACGCATATGGAATTAAATACCGTGTTGCAACTTGCATATCATGCCACCCGCGCCTTTCACCTATCGCCGTTGACCAACAATACGCATACAACACACATATATGTTTAGTGCAACATAACCTGTACCGTACCGAGCCCACGAATCAGATTTTGCCCGAGAGTTTACAGAGGATGAAGTTGCTCCGTACATCCATCCATTGACCGTCATTTGAAATTACCAACCTGCATCAAATCGTTGCATTTCATAATGACAGGACCTTACACGACTGACTGAGTTCTCCTAAGAGAATAAATCGGAAATCAAGTTGTGGACATCAAAGTGAGAATATCTGTATCTGATCGAGACAGTATAGGAGATTTAGCCGACGGGAGAAAGCGAATCGTTAAGAAGAAGCTTCTGATGCTAGACATGTGTCTAAAAGTATCTAAGAGAGGAGACGATACATCAGACAAGAAATGATTGGTCTCGTATTTTATACTTTACACTTTGTGCTTTCCTGCATTGCATCAAAATCCATTTCCTCTGCATTGCACTAAGTACCGCCATTGCGTGTGTTGTATGGCCGAGAAAAAGTATCTTTTCTTATGCTGATGGAAGAAGAAACATGCAATATACCACTTTTTTCCTTTTCTACCTTCTTCCCCTCGTCCCCTCGTCCCTCTTGCCCCACAATCCAATGAACGAGGGAGGGGTTAGAGAACATAAAATCCTTCGAAGCAAAGTCGTCGGGAGTTTTAACTAATCATATTTTCATGAAAATCATTTTGGAAGTAAAAACCCCACAACAATCGAGGAAGAGACCCCTTGCACTTACACTGGAGCATCATATGATCGATCAATCATCAATATTTCATCGAAACAGAATGATCTTCGCTACTGCAGTGCTGTTGTCGATCTACCTGCAGCTCGAGCCGTAGAAGAAGTGCTTATGGATTCATGTGAATGGCGTGGATTGTGATTCAGTTATTGGTTCATCTGCATTCAGCATGGAAGGCTCGACAAGGCACGAATGCTTATTGACAATTTGACAACTGTCAGATCTACTCAGCCATCCACTTGCATACATCTCGTCGGCTATCCTTTGAAAATCGATTGATATGGAAGTATTTGTCTTATTTGACAATCAGAGTTAATAAACTTAAAAGGCTACCTAGGGAGGCTTATTGGCCATCACCAGCGAGTGAAGTCTCAACAACATTAAAGCGTCCATGCCAAAGCCCTCACATGGACAATATGTATTGGTGCTGTATATGGGTATGTATATGCAACTCTTGCCGGCAGTTAGAGTTAGAACGTGGTATTCGGGGACCAAACGGATGAAAGGGGATCAGGAGTAGCCAGATATGAGGTTGCAGAGGAACACTTTAGTGCTTAAGGTTCGGGATGTCACTCAATACTGTTAAGAGTTCTGGATCGACTCTCTTGGCTTATTTTCGCAATTCAACGTTGAGCGTCAACCGTTGCCATCAACCGTTGCCATTGAGATTTGATCTTTGAGCTTTGAGCTTGAGCTTTTTCGACAGGAGGCTTTTCAAAGCTACCCCGCGAAAAAGAATTAGAAGGTTATGATAAACTTGTGATCACGTGTTAGCGAGCTCACGGTGATGTGCCGAGGCTCGGTGACGTTGGCTTGAGTTGACCGACAAACCATGTACGTATTGTGTTCCAATTCATGAGAACTTTCTTGATTCTGGATTCTTGATTTACATTGATTTACAATTACTCTCTCGGAATTTCCAAATAAGCGTCTTATCTTTAGCTTTATCAACCTTTTACAAATATCTCCTGCAAGTTAGTGACTTGGTCAACAAACAAACAAGCAGGCAAGCCACAGTTGCATCTCTCAAATTGCCCAAAATGGCCTCCTCAAAACCCACCTACAAATATTTCCTAGTCACATCCCCAGCGCCATTTGTTGCACATGTTCAAATTAACCGTCCAGAGAAACTAAATGCGTTTTTCGAAGCCATGGTATGTTTGCAAACATTGATCCGCAAACTGCTAGCACAACAATTCGCTAACCCCTAAATCTAGTGGCTCGAATTCCGCACCATCTTCGACACCCTCTCCTATTCCCCCGATGTGCGCTCCATCATATTATCTGGTGCTGGCGATCGTGCCTTCTCAGCAGGCTTAGATGTTGAAGCTGCTGCACAGGACGGGATCTTGGCAGAGAAGGACGGAAGGACAATAGATGTAGCGCGAAAAGCGCAAGTTTTCAGGCGCCACGTCGAAGAATTTCAAGAATGTATAAGCAGTGCAGAGAAATGCGAGAAACGTATGGTTCTCTCTCATTTTTCAGAGGAACAATGAAGCTAATCTCATGTAATACAGCCGTGATATGCGTTCTCCACGGCTACTCCTTCGGTCTCTCAATCGACATATCCACGTGCGCCGACATCCGCATTTGTACATCAGACGTCAAGTTGGCAGTGAAAGAAGTAGATATCGGACTCGCAGCTGATATAGGCACACTTTCGCGACTCCCCAGAATCGTCGGCTCTTTCAGCTGGGTCAAAGACGTTTGTCTATCCGCAAGAATATTCGGCGCCGAAGAAGCGCTCAAAGTAGGTTTTGTAAGTCATGTTGAGCCTACGAAAGAAAAGGCTATAGAAAAAGCACTCGGTATTGCGAAATTGTTGGCGGAAAAGAGCCCGGTAGCGGTGCAGGGTACGAAGGAATTGTTGAATCATGCGAGGGATAATAGGTTGGTGGATAGTTTGAGGTATACGGGGGTGTGGAATAGTGCGTCGGTTCAGACGGATGATGTTAAGGCTGCGATGTTGAGTGGGATGCAGAAGAGAAAACCTACCTTTGAGAAACTTTAAGAGAGAGTTATGGATGATTGATTACGACGGGACCTTTCTGATCTGGGAGCCTTGTCGGGCGAGGATCTGCTTGAAAGAGATGGGAACGGAATGCGGCGATTGCTACAGTGAGGCTCACACCTCGATATATAAACTTAAATGTAAATTTAAAAATATCAAAAAGAGTTCTACAAAATACGCGAGATATAAATACAACTCAATAGACACATCCAGTTCCACACTAATATACCACCACACAAAAGCACAATGTAGTTCCAATATCCCAAACTAAAAGAATACTCCAGTGTTCCAAACCATCCATCATCTTCTTTCACCAATCCCTCCATATATTTAATCTTTCGTTTCCCTTCGCCTACCTATCCCCCTTACCCTTACTACCCCACATCCGATCTCAACACTCCCCCATCCATCCCAATCCCCCATTTCCCATTTCCCATTTCCCATTTCCCATCCACCCATCCACCAATACCCAAAATCCAACAACCTAATCCTATCCATCTACCTCGTTCCTTACCATTATTCCTTTCCTTTTACTCCTATCTATATCTATACATAGGTTCAGATACCCTATCCTAGGTTAGATCTCATACTGGTATACCTCTTGTTAGGTACCTCCAAGTCCCTAGTCCGTTGTTACAACATCCAGTATTGCAAAGGAATGTCAATATTATATTTCCTTATCATCGACTTCCTACAAATGACTTCAGGTCTCGTTTTTGGTCAATTTATTGCCTTTTTCTATCCATGTGTCCCTGTTTGTAGATTATATTGCTTTGCCATTACCTGCCCTTCCTGTTAATTCTGAAGTTACTATCCAGGCTCAAAATAATATCCTGCCATGTTGATTGGTAAAAGAATCCAAACGAAGATATGTTTCCAAGGTAATCACAACAACAGAGTTACCATCATAAAGCAAGTTCAATTCATTTATGATTTAATCTAGCTTTTGATTGTATGTAAGTAACTATCTTGGAACCCCTAATTGCAGCAATATTTATTATCTCTTTCCTTTCCTATCATACCAACCTTGGTATTCTCATTGCCTTGGAGAGTACAAGTATCCATGAATAATCGAAAGCAAAGGAAAGAAAAAAAATCAGAACCAGTACTACGGTAGCCTCAACCTATTGACTTGCGTAAACAACAGAGCTTTTTTGACCTTCTTCGTGTGAAGACCGGAAGCTCATCTTACCAAATCGATAGTTTGAGAGACGAGTAAGTGGCTTTCTTGAGAGAAGTCGAACAAACCCGTCATCTACCAACCACCACCGGATGTAACCTCTTGGCCACCGCCACCACCCCAGTTATCATGGCCGCCATCATTAGCTGCATCGCCGTTACTATAATCAGCTGCTACTTCGCCACCGCCGTAGCCGCCACCATTGCCAGCATCATTAGCAGCATCGTCTTCGACAATTGGCTCCTTGCAGCGAACCTTTGTGTGGCCCACTAAATTGTGTTAACACACCGTGAAGACCAATTTTTGGAGGGTACGGGCTTCAACTTACTCTGCTTGCAGTTCTGGCATTGAACACGAGAATAGTCACGAGGCTTTGGACATTCCTTGCCGGTATGACCCTGTTGATAGTCGGTAAGCTGGTCAAACTTGTACGAGACGAGATAAAATATGTGTACTAACCTCTGCATCACAGTTGCGACAGATCATAACGCGCTCATTGGTACAATCCTTGGCTATAAGCGAGGATATTAGTATACCTAGCAGCTGCTGATAGATCAATATGCAACTTACCCCTATGACCAGGTTGATTGCAGTTTCTGCAAAGACCTCCATCGCCACCGCCACCGGTAGGGCAGTCACGGGAAAAATGACCGACTGTATTGTGTTAGTAAAATCAAAGAATTTGAAAAGTTAGTGAACTCACTTTCATTACAATTCTTGCATTCAACGCCTTCAGCAGAACGTGGTTCTGGGCCTGAGTTTTATGTTAGCTCGCGCCATAGAATGCGAGTATATTTTTGAGCTTACAATCCTTGGAACCATGACCAGATTTCTTGCAGTTGCGACAAGCAAACTTATCCTCACGAGGAATTGGACAATCACGAACACGATGACCACTATTCCAAAGTTAGTACTTAACGAAATGTCAATGCAGTAGAACTTACATCTCACTGCAGTTGAAACACTGGACTTGGACACGTTCACTCTCGCCTGCCTCCTGGGTGCAATGCTTCGAGATGTGTCCGAGTTCGCTGCAGCGGGAACAGAGAGGGACACCACGATCAACAGGTTCGCCAGCATCGGCAAGGCGTTCCATGTTCTCCTCTGGAGTAGCTGGCCAGTTTTCCTTCTCCTTGGGACGACTATGCTTGCTTGACTTGCGCCAGGAAACAGAGTACTTACGGTCCAAGTTGCCTTGCAAATCCATGTTGGTAAAGGTCTGAGTGAGTTCCTTCTCCATGGCAATGAGATAGATGGGGATATTCTGACCACGAAATGCTTTCTCCAATTGAACGTAGGTAGCATCTGGAGAAGCTTTGATGTACTTCATTGCCTCATCCTTCATGTCATCGAAGTCACCTTCTTGAGATTGCTTGATCAAATTTTCCCAAGCAACTTCAGCTGCGATATCTTCGACATCGTTGCGCTCAATCTTGCGAGGATTCTTGCACTCAAGGATTGAATGGCCTATAATGATGTCAGTTTCAGTGGAAATTACATGCTTAGTATTGGTGGATATAGATATACCTTCCTCCTTGCAATTGTTGCAAAGCTTAGGTGGAGCAGATGGACAATCAGATGCACGGTGACCTTGTTGCTCGCAGATGCGACAAGTGCCACTAAACTCGCGAGGAACTGCTGGATTGGTGCACTCGGCCTTTGTGTGACCTTCTTGGCCACAATTAAAGCATGGGCGTGCCTTTTGAGGTTCTGGGCATTCAGCCCTGCCATGGCTGATGAAAAATGGGTTAGCGGAGTATCCGAAAACTGAAAGATTCTGAATCGTACCCTTCTTGACCACAGTTGAAGCATGCACCACTGAAGCCGCCACCACCTCCTCCAGCTTCCTCTCCACCACCGTAACCATAACCGTTCTCAGCTTCGGCGCCGTCATTAAAGGCACCACCCCCATGTTGCTCAGAAGAGCCAACCGCAGGAGTATCCCATTCACCACCACCGCCGCCACTGGTAGCAACAGCTACGCCACTTCCCCATCCGTCACCACCAGCTGGAGCTCCCCAAGACATGTTTTAAGATTCAAGGATTGCAAGTTTTCGTTTTGGATCTGTAAGAGAAAAATATTAGCCATGCCTGAAGTAAAGGTCGGTAGAAGGTGGGGATAATGCGCAAGAACCAACTTGGTGTTGCTCAAAGTCAAAGAGCTTTTTGAAGTGAAATCAAAAAGTAGATTGAGACAAGAGGAATAAATCAAAGGACTCAAGAAGTCAAGCTGATAAGCAAGACTACGAAAGCGTGCGAAAAGAGAGACGAATAGGAAGAGAAGAGGAAACTAAAGAAAAGCTTTGTAATTGTGAGGAAAGAGAGGTCCTTGCTCTTTGGAATAAAGGTAAAAAAAACACTTAATTGACGGGGTTCAAGTGAAATTGGCTGCCAGTCAAGAAAGTGCGACCTTTATCCAAAGGCGATCGAACTGCCTCTTCAAAAGTGAATGCTCACTTAAGAGAACGTTGATCGCATTGATGTTAGAAGGCAATCACAACCAGTCAAAAGTGGTTTTGAAGTGTACCTTTCATGCGAATCAAGGAGGGAGATGGTAGATTGTTTTCAAAGTAATGTTTTGAAGAATGGAGACAGATGCTTGTGATGATAAACATACATGCTTTAATGTATATAAAGTGCGATAAAAGGAAGAACTATGTGAAGAACTTGAACGTGTCTTGAAAAGGCGACATAAGAATTTGATGCTTGAAGAAGGAGATATTGGGACAAGATGTTGTTACTTACAGATTGAGGCAAAGAATATCAGATAGAAAGATCGCGAAGGACTCTACGATCTCAGTACTGATTGAAGAAGGAAGTATCTTGGGTGAAGTACCTTTTGTCGGATGAAAAAAGTACTCAAAGTTTGTTGTTGTTGTTGTTGTTGTTGTGGGGAAAGAGGAAGAGGAAAGGGCGAGAAAAGCAGAGCAGAGCAAGTTGAGGTACTTTGTTTTGCTTCAAGCGAATTCCTCAAATTTCTTCCAATCAGAAATTCACATGGCCATTCAAACGGAAGCTAAGTATAAAATTCTCACGCTTTACTTGAAATTACTGTAATCAATGAGGACTACCCGGTAAAAATATACATGATGGTACAGTACAAACCACAGTCTACATTATGATAAGACTATATCAGAAATTCAGAATTGGTGTACCAAAGTCTTTGCGATCTCCTCCATAATTTTATGTCTCCCTACTCTTCGGCTCAGGGGCCAATGAGCATCTTGGTTGAATATGTGATGTATCTTGGACAATAACTTCACCAAGAATATTTCCTAGCACTTGCATCCTAGTGGTCCTAAGACCTTATAAAGCCTTAGTAACTCTTACCTCTACTCCTCATCATCCCATTGCTTCGAGGGCCTGCCCATGTCCCAAACATGATCGAGGCTCAAAGAAGAATGGCAGGCAGAGAGGCAAGAAGAATAAGGAGTACTGTTAGGACAAGAGAGAAGAGTCGCCATGCTCTCAATTGAGGCAAGCATCATCCACTTCTTAGACTCTGATATGCCAAATGGAAGGGATCCGTTCCCTATGAAGATGAGATCCCCAAATCGACGCCTTATGCTGCATTTGAAGACCACCAACTTAGCTCTCAGAGAGCTTATTTGTCGTAGATATCTGATATCTCTGAGGTTTCAAGTAGCTCATACTGTACAGCAATTTTCCTCCGGCCAAAGTCCATCATGGTGACTCGAAGCAGTTGTTTGGTCCAGATTAACAGCATTGATGTCCACAAAAGAACAAAGTGAGGTTTGAGGCCTATTTCCACGCCGTTGAAACATATAAGACATAGGGAGCTTATGACTAAAATTAGCCACGTTCTTAACCTGGTGAACTTTACATCAGCTAGTTTTACGGCAGTCGGGCATATTCATCCGAACTTACATTACGGCCAAAGAAGAGGCTCGACCAACATCAACATCTTACCATATATTGTGATATAATCGAAATATCATCAACCATTCATCATCACCGATGTTTTCGCTCCATCCCACTTTCGGGTTAGATATTTTGTACTTAGGTAAGTTTTGAGATCTGGGACTGAGAAATGATTGCCCCGCTTTAAAATCCCCCCGCTATATCACGACATTCGTTCCCAAGCCAATGGTAAATATCTTTTTGCAACTTGGAATCTGTTTTTTTTTTCTCTTTCCTCCTGGAAGTATCTTCAAGAATCTCTCAATTCATCCCTCGCAATTTCTTTTTCCCGAAAATAACACAATCGTCCCTCAAAATGGTGCCAGTTCCAGAAGATCTCCCAGAGATGGAATATAGATACCTAGGCCCATCTGGTCTCCAGGTATCCGCCATCTCTCTTGGTGGCTGGCTTACATACGGTGGCCATGTTGAAAATGGTATAGTTCCCATCTCCTTTGGGTCAATTGCAGGATTAACATACGTTAGAAAACACCTTCGCATGCATGAAGGCCGCCTATGATGCTGGAATCAACTTCTTCGATTGCGCCGAGGGTTACGCAGGTGGAGAATCCGAAAGGGTCATGGGTGAAGCCATCAAGAAATTTGGCTGGAAAAGAAATGATCTGGTTATCTCGACCAAAGTATATCTCACCCTACATACTTCCTCACCGCATACACTAACGAAATGCAACATAGATATACTGGGGTCAAGCTAACGGCGAGAAAATCGCCAACAACCTTGGTCTCTCCCGTAAACGTATCATCGAGGGTACCCATCTCGCTCTCGAACGTCTTCAACTCGACTATGTAGACCTCATCTATGCCCATCGACCCGACCGTGCTTGTCCGATGGAAGAAACCGTCCGAGCATTCAACCATCTCATCAACACCGGTAAAGCATTCTACTGGGGAACCTCCGAAGTAAGCCCCACCGATCACCTCTCCATTCCCATCCCCCATAAACTAACCCCCACCACCATTAGTGGACCGCCGCCGAGATCGCTTCCGCCCACGCCGTCGCCCAGCGTCTCAACCTCATCGCCCCGCTAATGGAACAACCCCAATACAACCTCCTCTCCCGTCAAAAAGTTGAAGGCGAATTCCTCCCCCTGTACGACCAATTCGGCCTCGGCCTAACCACCTTCTCCCCCCTCAAATTCGGCTTCCTAACCGGAAAATACAATTCCGGCATCCCGTCCGATTCCCGTCTCGGCACCTCTCAAGACAACTTCGCCGCACGCATGAAAGCCAAAAGCGGCGACGATTCCTGGCGAGCGGATATTGCCGCCGTGGAAAAACTCATGCCGGTCGCGGAGAAACTGGGGATTAGCATGGCGAACTTGGCCATGAGTTGGGTGTTGAAGAACGAGAGGGTTAGTAGTGCGATTACCGGGGCTAGTAAGCCGGAGCAGGTGTTTGAGAGTGTCAGGGCGTTGAAGATTAGAGAGAAGTTGACTCCGGAGATTATGAAGGAGATTGATGAGATTTTGGAGAATAAACCCGAGGCGTTGCAGAAGAGGTATGTTTAGACTTTAGATGGGAAAACTAAGCTGGGGAGGAGGCATAGAGGTAACATAGATGGTGGTGAGCATTCGAAAATGCTAGATAGCAATGTCTTATACTACACGCCCTCCTGATTTTCCTTCCTACAAACACAAAACAATTTAGAGATAGCAATGAATGAAATCAAAAAGATTTAGGGTATTGTCTGTTTCACATGTCATTTGGCACCAGTGCCAAAAACTACCTAAATATTTGCAAGATACAAATAAACTTAGCGGGATAGCTTCTCCATCTGGACTCCAGGTTGCATGCATTGCATCTCTTTATGATCCGCTCTTCGCCTCCACATCCTCCAAATACAATAATACCGATTTATTAATCGTACACCATCAAAATCTGTCTTGCAAATATCATCTCCCCGCGCCAACCTCTAAGACGTATCAAAAATTCTCCAAATCTACCCCCCACCTATCCATTTATTTCTTCCCCTTCTTCGCACTAGCACTGGCACTGGCACTCGCCTTTTTCTTTTTCTTTGGAATCTCTTCTTCTTCTTCTTCCTCATCATCAATCATACTATCATCTTCATTACTCTTAGCCTTCTTCTTCGTTGGCTTCTTGGCCGGCTTCTTCTTAGGTTGCTTGATATATTTATCTTTCTTCAAATCGGCCTCTTCGTCATCATCAACTGGTTCCGAAATTACTTCGCCTTCATCTTCTTCCTCGAATGCTTCTTCCAGATCTGGTTTCGCGGCGGCGACTTTGGTGGGTTGGAAGACGTTGCTTGCTTTCATGAATGGAACGGGATGGGAGCGTGCGTTGTAGCTTTGATTTGTTAGTATTCCTGAATTTGAGAAGAGACATTAGAACTTACGATCTTGTGAAATTGGCTTTTGTTTGGGTTTCCAGTTTGACACCTTCCATGTCTTGTTCTCCAACACCGAGTTCAAAAATATAGTCCCAGTCCTCCCTAGTCAAGAAATAACTATCCATGAGATCAATAACATCTCCCACGGAATCCCTGCCCTCAACTTCAAGTCGACGAATGAGTTTATCCCAGAGAACTGGTAGATATTGTTGACGAATTTCATGACGATCTCCGGAGGACCGCAGTCGCATGTGTGATTGAATTTCCTTCACATAACGAGAGAGTTTTCCGTACTTGCTATTATTACCAAGCCAAGACGTAAAGTTGGTTCTCCCGGTCATCGAACCAGATATAAAGCTTGCTGGTCGAACTGTACTGAAGACTGCGTGTGTAGGCATAAGAGACCATTGTTGCTGGGACCCGTGGATCATCCGATCAACTAGATCACCATCGCTGATACTCTCTGCGGCTTGGTCTACGAGTTGTAACACCTTTAGCCTGTGCTCTCTAGGTGTATCTGCACTATTAGCTAATTGCGGTTTGGTGCTTAGGTAATTTTCTTGGATCATCAGCGGTGTGAACTCGTGGTCATTGAAGTAAAGCTCAATCTTATCGTTCAAGGTAGATTTACTACTGGGAGCAAACATATGTCCGCCGAGGAGTTGATATGTTATGTCCCATGGCTTAAGCACAACATGCTTTTCCCATGCCTTTGACATTTCCTTTCCCTGGTCGAAGTCCATAGCGGTTTGATCAAGTTTAACAGTGGATATCATATTAATAATTTGTCTAATATCCTTGTTGCTTCCTTCGATGAGGGCATCGATGACTTGAACAGGGAGTTTGATGCCTTCTCGATGACAGATAGTAGCAACACGTGAGCGAACCATATCAACCGTAGGTCTCTTGAATGGCATATCAAATGTCACGAAATCGAATGGCTTCATTTTTGGAAGCCTGCGGTCGTTACAGATCAATATCATGGGAATATCGGTCGTCTTGCAGATTTTCGCGAGAGCTCCCACCCCCCCTCGATCTCCAGACGACATACCATCGACTTCATCCATGATTAGAACTATTTTCTTCTTAGTCTTATCGACGTTCTTCCCATCGCCTGCGAAGTAACCCAGAACCGAGGTGTTGTTCAGTACTTCACTCAACCCTGTTTCAACAAGTTTCTTGCTTCTGACATCACTAGCGTTTCTCTCCAGAATATCGTAACCAGCAAGTTTGGCAGCCAAATGTGCCGCAGTAGTTTTTCCGATACCGGGTGGACCATGGATGATAATGGCTCTGTAGCCTCCGAGTCCATCTGCACCTCTCTTCTGGAAATTGTACTTGTGAGCATTTGGCCAACCCTTAAGCCAAGACTGAATCTTCTCAACTTGACCTTTGTTGCCACAGATTTGATTCATTTGCTTTGGCGCGTACTTGGTGGTCCACAACTGTGATGAAGTTGGCACAACTGCTTTGCGGGGAGCTGCTGGTATAGAAGATTTTCCTTTTGCTGCAGCAAGCCTTTGAGCCTCCCTCTCCGCTTCTGCAGCTTTTCTCCGCTCCTCTCTGTCCATCTCCTCGGCGTCTTCTCGAATCTTCCTCTCTTCAGCTGCTTTCTTCTCTTTATTCTTCTCCGCAGCCTTGCCATCGCCACCGTTAGGAGGCATGGCTTTGATAATGGCGAAGAGCCCTTCTTCATCAACGCTTTTGATTTTTAAGTCCTTTATCTTTTTGAGTTTACTTGGGCCAGCATCGGTTCCAAGTACAACATAACTTGTTTTGCCACTTGGTGCACCAGTAATTTTACCCCCATACCGCTTGACGAGCTCAATTCCCTCATCTCTTGAAATTGTGTTGAGTACTCCCGTGAAAACGAATGTCAAACCTGCCAAACAATTCTCTGCACCTTCAGGAATCTCCGCGCAACCTGCAGCCGGTGGAGCGGCAGAATTACCACCTCCACCAGCGCGCCAATTAAATTTGACACTGTCATCTTTCGGTGGAGGGGTTGGGGCTCGAACGGTTGGAATGCTGTCTAGGATTGCTTGTATACTCGAGCTCTCTGGAGCAGCTGCTTTCTTTGGGGGAGCACGAGGTTTCTTTGCTGGAGGTGGCTTTGAGTTTTTGCTTTTGGTGGACTTTTTAGGTGGAACATCCTCCTTGTCATCGGATTCTAAATCAACAGATTTCCGCTTCTTGCCATTCGTAGCAGAGTTCTTTCCGGCCTTTTCAATTATCATCACATCGTCATCCTCATCATCATCAGGCACAGTAAAAACGTCGTCGTCGCCCACATCCTTCATTTCAACATCTTTGTCTTTCTTGGCTGGTGCAAGCTTCGACTTCGACACAACTCTCTTGGGTTTTGGTAGCACCTCGTCATCGCTATCATCTTCGACATAACCATCATCCTTGCGCTTGCCTGCTTTTTTCACATCTGCTGCAAATATATCATCGTCATCATCGAAGTCGTCCTCGTCTTTAGTTTCTTGATAGGCTGTAGGTGCCTTCTTTCGAGCAGATGATCGGCCATTCGTCTCGGGTGGTGGTTGTTTTGCTTTGATGGGGGTTGATTTTGCCGGTTTGGCCTTGGGTTTACTGCTCGAAGCAAAGAAGTCATCTGCGGTTGTTTCCTTTCCTTCAGGCTCTTCAATTTTTCTAAATTGCTAGGTTAATAATGCAGACGAGGAAGCAATTGAATAAACCTTACATTGATTTTTTAGGCGCAGCTCTTTTCGGCTCGGGCTTTTTTATCCTAGAGGACTTTAGTATGTGCTGTGCGAGATTATTTGGTATTTCATACACTGCTTCTTCATTATCATCGCTATCTTCGATGATTTTACGACTTTCTAGATCCCGTTAGTATGATGCGACAAACCAAACTGCCTGAAAAACTTACTGCTCTTCTTTTTCTTGGAATCTTCCTCCTTCTTGTTCTCCTTTCCTCGAATAGGTGTAGAGATAGGTTTACCCCCAAAAAAGCTTCTGATATCCGCAGGCATACTGGGAAGATGCAATGGAAATTCTCTATGAAGATACCACAAGTTCAACGAAAAACTAAATAGTCGATAGAAGCAATTGCAAGAAGAAAATGATGTTGTGAAATTAGCTTGGATCTTTTTGATAAGGTTACCTACGGTACGTGAATACGCGACCCAACGCGGAAGTAACGCGTTGCCACTTTAGATTGATTTTCATCCAAAATATGTTTCAGCCTCAAATTTGAGGCTACTAATTGAACATCGAATATGAGGGTTCAAGATTTCTCTAGAGTTGGTCGACAATAACGTCCACAACCATCCACCATGAAGCCTCAAAGTCTGCAGAGCTTCACGGCTCAATTCGGAAGGCTTTCGTTAGTCTCCAACACAGTTCGACCCCTTGGTCCCATTCTAGCGCAAGCCTCAGCCTTCTCCATACCTTCAAACCACACTTCCCCTCAGTCCCGCCGCCCGTTTTCTAGCACAGCCGTTAACTCAGGCAATTGGCTTCTGCCTACACTACCAGAAAAGAAGAGATCGCGGAAGGGTAGACCTCGTGTGCCGACAGGAGGATCGGCCAGAGGTACGACTTTAGTTTGGGGTGAATATGGTTTACGAATGAGCGATCATCATCGCCGTGTTAGTGCGCAGCAATTGAAGGTTGGAGAGGATGCTATTAAAGTCAGACTAAAGGGTATGAGATATCGATTATACAAGAGAGTTGCTGCTCAAATTGGTGTGTATAGCAGTGGTAATGAGGTAAGCATTCGCGCCAGAACCCTATTCAAGACTATAGGGATGGGATTTAATTGTTTGATAGGTTCGTCAAGGTAAAGGAAAGGGTTCCTTTGATCATTGGGCTTCGAGAATTGCTGTAAGCAAGATTATTTTCGAGTTAAAGGGAGATGTACACGAACAGGTAGCAAGAGATGCATTTAGATTAGCGGGCAACAAGATGCCAGGTCAGTAACCACGGTCTTCACATCGTTCTCACGTACTGAGTTGAATGATTTTAGGTCAATATGAGTTTGTCAAGAAGGGAGATCCTCCGGTTGTTGGAATCACGAAGCTCGATGGAATAACTATGGAGGAGTTAAAGAGACCGAGGAGAAAGATACCATTAGACTCGATACCTGTCGATCCTACTGCAGAAACTACACCTTCTAGTGTGTCTACATCGACCTCACCGGATGCGTAGGGGGAAATGTAGATTGTATCATAGAACATGCTGACATTGCAGCCCATAGACGAATGGAGATGTACAATATTACACTCCAGATCGCGACAAATGTGGGGGCCGAACAGGCACATGTGATTTTATGTAGTGGTCACAGTATTTAGTCTATTCCATGTTATTCGGGAAAGTCGGCATCGACTCTCTCAAGTATCAAATGCAGACAGTCGAAGCGTCTCAAATAACAATATCAATACCCATTGGCCATCCGAGGCTTTTCCAAGCAAGAGGGCTGACATTTATGAATTTCGTTGTGAAGTCAGTGAAGCTTAATTTTCCATGCCATAAATACTCCATACCCCAGAGGCTGAGAGCATGTCCCCCAATGCAATCATCTTGAACGCCTTAAACCTCAGTTTAACCCCAGTGCCTTTATTCCATGTGATTCTCTCCACTACTCAGATCCCGAATCTTCCAAAACCTGCGTTTCCTTAAGCGCCTACAGATGCCAAGTCAGCCATACTAAATAAACCATAAACGTGCAAGGAAGAAGAATACATACATCGTCCAGACGCGCCTTCAACATCCCCAACATATTCTCTTTGATGACCAAAGTTTCATCATCTAAATCCTCGACAATATACGCATGCGATGAATCGGCATCTATCTTGACGATGATGGATTTGATAGATGGATCGCATTCCACGAGGACACCTTGGTTTTGGTTAGAACAATGCATATGTATGACCCGAGAGATTTTCTTAGGCAAATGAAATGCACACTTGTGATATTTGTCTATGTATTCTCTGAAGTGTTCTAGGATATTGGCCTGCACGCCTCTTGGTTGAGGTCAAGGGTTCTGGTTGTGGAGCAACTAAAATATATCGTGAAGATATCGCAAACGTACATACCTCTGATAGCTCGTGGCATACTGAACTTATAGATCGTTCCTCTTGTTTTGACTTCTCGGAATGCCTAATCCTTGAACTCTCGTGATTTTCATGTATAGAATAAGAAATCCGTATGGATAGGAAATAAGTTATGTTATACCTACCGCTTTTGTTCTGCCACTAATGGAATGATTCTGCCGAAGACGGTATAACATACTTTAGAAGAATCTATTGGTCCCACTGAACACCACCAACTGAGCGTCTAAGCCTAATTAGGTGATATATCAGCAGAATTTCATTATTAGGGTACTTTCGAATTTAATATAGGCTATTGAACACCTGAAGGCCCCGTAGATTCTTCTATTTCATAAACTTCCATTGAACAGTAGTATCTGGACACTGTCTGATATCATAAGAAAACTTCCTTCACGTATCTATTCATAAAGCTTTGAATAAGTATCCAAGTATATTAAGCTACTAGGTTAAAGATTGTTTCTTATAATGACATCGAAAGTGAAAGTCTCATATTGTGCCGCGGCATCAGAGAGATTCAGGTACAGATAGATGTGATGTCCCGCTTTCAAGAAATCGTAGATTTACCTAAAACCAACGACTTGTTAAAACGGAATTTCGAATTGAAGGGGAGATATATATATATATATATATATATATATAGAGGAAGACGGATGTATTCTTCGAGGGCTATGCTTTGAACACTCTCATCAATTTCTTCACGCGAATTGTGAGATGCATATTCCCAAAGTCTCATAAATGATCCATCCTCCAGCCACAAATATTTTATCTCCTCTTCAGCCTCACAATCTCATGCATGCACCCCGCCACGACGACGAACAACAACAGAACTGCGCTAGAACTCTGCCTCTTTTTGCGGCATTATTTTCGCTCATTTCAAAACTTCTCTGACTCATTGCTCGATATTGTATGCTGTTCATCCGCTTCACGTATTCTTGGCTTGGCTTGGAGCAGGAAGGTGCGGTGTGTTCTACCCAGGGGATCGAAATAATAACACTTGACTGAGGGTTACAGAATTCTTCCTTTTTGATAATGAAAGTGATAAAGATAAAATTGTAATTCGTAAATTCTCATTTACTTTGAAGGCAGAGATAAATAGAGACTACCGGTACACTGGTACTATGTAGGTGGTCGGTATATGGTCTATTCCGAAATACTATAAATATAATCAATTCATGGGAAGTGTCGGCCCCTCAGCGGAGAGAGGAAAACCCCGCTGAGCCGTTTATCCAGGAGCTGTTCCCAAATCCTTTCTTTCTGATTGGTTAATTCAGTGATAAGCTTTCTAGCATGATGATATTTAAGTCACGGGCTGTATTGGATGAGGCACAACTGCATCTTTTGTATAACTACCGTAGTAGAATGCAGCAGTGCATCATCGCAGTGAGGTACATACTCCGTAAGCAAAGCGAAAGGGTGGAAGGCGCAAGAGTCTTTGATTTTTAGTCTTTGATTTTTAGTACCGAGTATATATTGATGACATATCCTGGCGCGCTTGATGTCAATCCATTATCACCGATAATTCCTTTCAACTTTCAAAGCAGAGACTTATTCTATCAACTTTTCTCTTGCTCACCAACCTGCTATTTGTGGTTTTCATCTCGTACTCGTACAAAAGTGCTGCGAAGATTATCCTTGCTTCTACTTGCGATCTACTTACGATCTCTCCGAAAATAGTTCAATAGTTCAATAAATAAACGGTTTTTGATGACGAGTACCACATCTTATTAAGCACCGCTATATCTATTCCTCCTCAAGCGATTTGGTTCCTTTCTTACTCAAAATAACCTCATCAACTAGAGATGACATCAAGATATCAGAAAAATATCTGCCAATGCAACAGCCAGTCTTTCTCTTCAGCTCTCCTCTTATTGTCGATACTCTTTCCCAAATTGTCCTACGCGCAGATTTCCACGGTTTATGTTACTTCTGATCCCCTTCCATCATACACCCCTCAAAGCTACAACGTCAGTCAGCAAACCACTAACCAGGACCCATCCAATACCGACCCGGGCGAGGAAGAAACTTCTAGCCATATCTACAACTACTATTTCGTGATAGTCGCCGTCTTCGTGGTTATCATCTTCTTCCTTCTTCTATATGTAACTCGACGTCGAAAGCAAAAGGCGGAACTTATCCGAAATAATGGACAGAGTGCTTTGCAACGCGATGTACAAGCGTTCACAGAGTTTAGAACGAGACATGGACCCAGGAGAGGGGGATCTGGGCTGATGGGAATGACGATGGCAACGATGGGTGTGCATAGGGAGACGCAAGAGGGTTTGAATGATAGGGGTGAGGCACCTCCGGCTTATGTGGAGGGTGGCAAGCCGCCGAGTTTGAGGAGTGAAGATGGGATCGCAATGATGATATCTAATGAAGATCATTGCAATGCCGACAGCGCATCTAGCGTGCCAACTGCGGCGAATCCGGGGAATAACAGCAATATTGCGGGACACGACGCATCGGGCGCGGGGTCGAGACTATCAGCGGAACTTTCGCGGCCAACTATCACAACTGCGAGCAATTCGGCGGTTCGTACATCTATAGGGGGCACATCAACACCGATTACAAGTACAGTAGAGTCGGGTCAAGATGTGGAATTACGGCCCTTGGGTCGAAGTACATCAACACGTCCACCTCTGGGACCTCCCACATACTCTGAAACATTCCAAGGCGGACAGCCCTATCTTGCAAGGCCAGCTGCTGCTGTTACAGCCCAGGACCTGTTTACTCCCACAAGGAGATTGATGAGTGAAAGTAGAACCTCGTCTGAAATGTGAAGCGGGAAGCTCGAATGCAGCATGATTATGAACATATGCGAACGATTTTTGTATTGGATATTTTATATTGGGGGTCATAAAATGGCAGTATTAAGGATACGGACGGTGTCTCGAGATTTTGGACGAGGTTCTGGATATGGATATGGAATTGGATGCCCGGGGGATATAAGGTTACGGTGTCTCTAGAGGGCGTTTCTGACGGTAATGAATAATTAGTCATGAAGCATTATTTTAGCATTAGTATTAGTTCTTGTTATTGTGTAATTATATCTAAAGCAGGGGCATGTATATCAGATTACAAAATTTCTTATTTCCGAATTACTCAATAAATAGTAGGTAGTTCATAAGTAATCTCAGAGTGAACTCCTTTACATTGGTGTTATCTTCTATTCAACCTAATTCCTCTCCAACACCCCCC
>NGKH01000012.1:1007475-1032448 GCA_002162575.1 Sclerotinia glacialis | reverse complement strand
CCCATTCCCCCTTCTCCCCTATCTCTCCCACCCCCACCCCCACTCACCCCTACCTAAATCTAAACCGATCCTCATCCTCATCCTCATCACTTTCACTCTGCACCTTCCGTACCGGTGCCCCCCTCGTCCTCTTAGCAGACGCAGCCTTCACAAGCGTATTCGCCGCCGCCCTCTTATTTCCAGTCGCCCCGACACTACTGATAACATCTTTTCCACTCCCACCCCCACCCGGACCACTCCTCAAACTAGGTCCCTGCATCGTCGAGGATCTCGAGCTGCGTGCTGTGGATACAGGTGTAGCTGTAGGAGTGGGACGGAATGTATTTGAAGTGTCGGCATTCTCATCGTCTGATTCAGGGATGATTTCGGGTTGTTCGCTTGGGAGGCGTGCATGCATTGGATTTTCGGGGAGTTCTTGTTCTTCGTTTTCGGAAGTGATTTCTCGTGGTTGTGCTTTTGTTTTGGGTTTAGTTTTTGGACGAGGTGCTGGGATGGATTCTTCTATCTCCTGGGTTTCCCCTTGTGTTTGTGTTTCTTTTCCTTTACCTTTACCTTTCTTTCTTCTCCGCTGTGTGTCGCTATCATCTCCGCCCAACCCCCAATAGTCATCTTCAATTACATGATCCTTCTTCTTGACCTCCTCAAGCGGTACGATAACGCGCGCACGAGCTCTTACCGGCCCATCCTCCGCACCTCTTCTGCGAAACTTCTTGAAATTCTTTCGTCCGTTCCATTTATCATTCCATCGTTCGCTTTCATCCACATGTGTCGTTGTCCTTGGCGCTGGCTTGGAACGCTTCACTTCCATATCCTCAACTATAGTCAGTCTGGCCATTTCCTCAACATCTATTGTGGAGACAACCTGTTTTAAAGATTCCTCTTCAGCTCTTGCGGCTGCTTCGGCGCGTTCGCGTTGTTGCCCTGCCAGGGCTAGGATGTCGACATCTTTCTTTTCTTTCTTTTGTACTAGCTCAGGGACTACTACTTCTTTCTTGATTGATTGGGGAGGTGGTGTTGGTTCACCTCTTTCTCGACGTTTTCGTTTGAAGGATGCGGTGGTGGGTGCGAAACTATCCAGGTATGATTTTTCTTCGGCGATAGGGGATGCAAGTCTTTTTCTACTTGATCGTGTTGCCCGTGTTACCCGTGTTGATTGAGATGGCTCTTCGGGTTCAACGGACTGGGAAAACGCGCGGTTGGGATCTTGGGAGACGAAAAGACCTTGAGATTCCTCAGGAAGTTCTTGTTCCACTACTATGAGTTCGGGTATCGGTGCTAGGGAGGCAGGAGCTGGTGGAGAATCGTCATCGTCGTCATCGTCAAATCCACTGAAACGACTAGTTACAGCTCTTCTTGATCTACCTCTTCGAAATTGAGTATCCTGTGAGACTGCATCCTTGGAAATCGAAGCTGTGATTGATGCAGCAGGTGAAGTAGGTTTAGTTGGTGCAAGTGGGCTGGAATGGGGAGCTGCTATTGATTTAGACTTAGAAGGCACCTCTTCCGTTCTGCTTGCATTTTTGTTTGTTGCTTATCGTTGTCAGTAAATTCATCAAATACCTAACTTGATAGAAACTTACCAGGTATAGAAGCCGGAGCCACAACTCCAGACATCTCGACCTCTAGAGGCCTCCTTAATACACTTGCATCTTTCTTAAGTATTGCATCCAAGAATTCACTCTGCACAATAAGTCGTTGATCCAGATTTAGAGCAACTTGCCTAGCAAAATCTTGGAACCATTCAACACCATCTCCTTTCGTTGGATAGAACCCTACAACCACAACGCCTTTTCCCTCGCTACCATCTTCGAATTCACCCACCCCTTTCTCTCCTGCTACATTTTTGACATATCTTACGAATTCATCGACTGGCGTCTGTAAAGGTGTGACTTCACGAAAAAGAGCTTTACCACGTCCATCTGTAATAGGTGCTAGAAGAGTCTCGAACTGAGCTTTATCGTAAAACACAAAAGTATAACCGTCGAAAATACTTTCCCTTGATGAGTCAGGAGCATAAGCTGTTGCTGGTTCATCTGTAGGTTCTGAGCCGCGCTCAGGAAGGTATTGAGTAGCATCAGGAAAGTTTCCTTTGAAATCTTCCTCCAAACTAGTACCATCCGGCCCTGGAGTAGTAGCATCAACAATTGCTTTTATATATGGATCATTATCTACAATATAAATTCCATTAATCAAAGCTCGAAGTCCTTTGGCTGTATTGCGCTTTTTGATAACAACATGAGTTGTTGCATCACGTTCATATTCGGTCAAAACTTTGATGTCGAGTGGGCCAAATGTTGCATAAAGTGCTTCGAGAGGTTTGGCTTTCAATTCTTTTGAAGAGAACGAAAATGATAGTACAACAGGATACCAAGTGATGCTAGATAATCAGTGTCACTCATGCCAAAGTAATTGAGAATAGTTCTCACCGGAATAAATTCTTGTATCTCCCTATGCAAATCTCATTCACGTCACTGCTCAGTTCATAGCTACCTTTTCCCTTGATTTGCTCTCCGTTCACGGTAGTACCAACTTTGGTATTAAGATCATTCAAAGTGATTTTTGAGCGGCTTTTCAAATTTCCCTGATAGGAATATCAGCATAGTCTGTAATCCTAAGTCAGTCGGAACTTACGCAATCATTAGGACTAACGGTTCCAACCTCTATCGTCAGATGCTGTCTTGAAACCGATTTATCGTCGATTCTGAATTGTCCATCTTGCAATTCGTCAGCTGAGTTACAAGCAAAAGAAGATGAGCAAACAAACCTTCCGAGACAGTTCTACCAAAAAGATATTTCTTTCCGGGAACGAGCCATCGCTTTTTCCCTGCATGATCTTAGTATATTCTTAGAAGGAGTTCTAAATCAACCTACCGTCGAAAAACTCTCCATCATTTCCTATGGTCCACATTGTAAAAGCAGTGACACTTTGGATTCAAGAGGTTTACTTGTTTGGTCGGATCATTGGAGAACGACTAAGAAGGGTAAGGCGATGGGATAACGATCTTTGGTCTTAAGGTAATACTATATGAGTTCATGGAGTTGTATCATTTGTTTCATTTTGTAGGCAGTATGGCAGGAAATGAAAGGGAAAGCGGAAAGCTTGACGCGCAGAATCCCCACCACACAAAACGCCTGGTCACATGTAGATAAAGATAAGAAATATCCATTATGTAAGCATACTTAACTAGCGGCACTTAGATATTATCTGGACCTGATTGTTCAAATATGGATCCTGACATTGACATAAAGAGAGCCGTCTTGCCCCCGTGTGTTTCACGGAATCTTTTGTCAAGCCAAGCAAACTCGTGATCCCACGCAAGAACATGTTTGAATGCTTGATGAAGTTGCCTTGGGGCTCAACCGGTCACTTATACTTGGCTTTCGATATGTATCGTCGACGTTTAGGGGCATCAAGAATGAGATACAACAATATCGAAATTTGTTATTCCCACAACCAAGCCAGTTTTCCAAGAGCTGATCCGGGAGGGTTTTGTGATTTGTACAGAGGAAATAATTCGCAAGATATTAAATATATCATGGACAAGGTTGACAGAGACTCGGGGGAGTATAGCCACGAGAGGTTCTGCTTGTGGCACACAGCATTTCGCTCTCTTCGGGGCGAAAATAGATATGAACATATGGCGGCCTTCGTGCAAAGCTTGTGCATGCGTGTGAATCTCGTTGGAGAGAGTTCTGACCACCGTGATCAACGACAGCGACAATCAAACCTCGATTCTCCACTAGGTGTTTATTTGCTTGATGATACAAGGGAAATGCAACGAGAATTGTAGAACGCTGATATGGCCTTCGATAAGTCACAGAAATTTGTTGTAGAGATCTATTAGACATGATGTGTTCTTCTGTGAGAATAAAAGATGAAGAGGAAATTAGCTTGCTACATGCAGTAGCTGATCATATATAATCTGTATAGGAGAAAGATGCTATTCTCTGGATGATGGGATGATGGGACGGTGTGAAGGGGGATTTTTTGGGAAGTAGGAAATAGATAATAAATGAATGGAATGTATGGAGAGATCCGTCGGTGCCTGAAAAGAGGTCACACAGGTAGACCAATGTCTAAGAGGCATTCTGCGTTGATTTCCTACAATTAGTGATGAGATATTTGATGAGGAGGTTTGGAAGCGGATATGAAATCAAGATATGCTGCCTCGGCGGTCGTCGCACCGTATTTATAAAACTTGCAGAAGAGGTATGTAAGACATGAGATGAGTGGTCTGCAATGAGGAAGGAGTATCTTGACATACCCGCTGGAGTTTGATCTAGAGGTTTTACTGTAATGATCCGAACCTAACGGTGGAAATCTACAATCACCCATGCATAAAAGCCCATATGCGATGCATATTACTATGCGCTCTTTACGTTACACCTATTCATTATTATTGTAGATTTCAGGATATGAAGGAGCATTTTATGCTTGAAAACGAGGATGCCTGACCTTGCGCACACTCAATTCCTATCATCTCACGACGAACAGCCCATCGCGCCGCTGCAGTAAACAAAAAAAAGTAAGAGAGTCAAAAACTACCAGTCATCATTCAAGATGCGAAAATGATTAGAATCAAAAGCACTCTTCCTCCAACTTAACCGCTTCGTCGGAAAAAGCTCATAAATCTCGACCTCTTTGAATCCAACTCACCAGACTCACCACTGTGCTTAATCTCATTCCTATGAGCCTCCGATCCTGTACTCGTAAGACTTCTCTGTGAGGCCGCTGTAGAACTCATACTCACAACTGGCCAAGTCGTTGGATGTGCTAATGAAATAGGACTGAGAACTGTTGACGGAGTTCTAATAAAACTTTCGGTGGATGTAGAAGCGGATCGAAGAGCTCGGATACTTATGATATATTTGGGGTCTTGTTCGTTGATGTTGTTTAGTGTATTGGGAGAGGTTGCTACAACTGGTCTTGCGGGCGGTGAAGGAGTGCGGAGTGTGCGGCGATCGATAGAATTTTCGGGGTCCAATTCATTAGCATTTTCATAGCCATCCGGTTTAGACGTTTGAGATGTATATGGTGATGGAGGCTTGTTGGCGCCTTCATCGCTCTCTGATGTAGATTTTTCTATATGAGCACGGATGCGATGTATGTGGAGATTATTGGAAGTATTAAGCGTTCCAGGTCTAATTGCTGAAATGGGAGTATGAGCATGGACACTAGTTGTCTTTAAGGGATTCTCGGGAATATCCGGCATTTTTCTTTCGCCGAATTGTGATTTTCTTTTGCTCGAAGGATTTGGGGTTTTCGGCAAAGGCCCGTCATTTCCAGTTTCAGTTGTTCGATGATCATCACCATTTTCTCCAGATGAATGAGTTTCTGTCTGATTGAATCTTGGACTAGTCCAAGTATTATTTGATACTTGTTGTATCAGATTAATCATGTCATGGTCAGAGACTTGCTGTTCTCGTTGACTCATCAGATCAACTTGGGTTCCGTCTCTTGGTTGACAGTAGAAGTGACCGGGAGTAAAATCCCTGGAATTCCGTGGATTGAGCTTTTTGGTATGTCGTTTCGAGTTGTTACGATCCTCTGCTGCCATTACTTGGTACGCAACTGTAGCATCCCTAGCAGATGTCCCAGTTGGATCCGATAACGGTTCCACTGAGCCAGACGATGGATTGGGCGAAATAGTTGATTGTGAAAGATCTTGCTCGGCGTGGCCGCAGAACGTCGTAACAGATAACGAAGTATCTGGTCCCATTAGATCGTCATCATGATCTTCAGGGCATTTAAGAGAACAAACTGATGCTTCGTGCAACCATGGAGTATTGAGGCTATCCTGATGATCGGGGAATTCTGGTGACGTTGAAGCCAGAGACGCGGCATATAGATTTGGTGCGTGTCTTAGACCCGCATATGATTGAGGAAGTGGTGGCCATGCAGATCGATCCGGGATAACAAATTGGCGCATAGCTTCTCCTTGACCGAACAAAGATTTGAGTAAAGTTTTAGTATAATCTAGAGGAAATCCGGCTATTCTGACCGATTTGACAATGCCACGAAGGTTTATGACCGCATCACAAAATTGCATAGCTTCTTTCGGAAAGTATTCTAGTATATCATTTAGTAGTGAGCAAAAGAGCCTTGGAACAGTGAAACAAACGGTGGACCTACCCAAAAAATCGTCCGCTTTCCAGTCAGGATCATTTTCATCGATTGGTCGATGGCCATTGAAGCGTCGACACAACAATGTAAGCTCGGCCATTTTACCCCCTCGCTCTATTAGTCCATTGACAACAGCAAGTAGAAGATTTTCCATTTTTTCCATGTTGTACCCAAAGCGTCTAGCAAACTTGAGTGCGTTACCACCGAATCTAGTAAGGTCAATTTCGATTGTAAGGTGTTGAATTCTATCCAGAAAGTTGGGTAACCAAACACTTGAGAGTGGAGTGAAAGCAGAATTGCAAAATGGTGTTAAGGTAACATGAAATTGATATTCGGTCCAGAAATAGGTCATCAAATCATTTCTCATTAGGGTAAAAGATGCCAATCCCCCGGCAACACTTTCAAGAACATTCCAAGGTGAACTGAAGTAATATCCATGGTAGCAGTTCCTTATAGCAAAATGAGGTGATAGTAGTATTGTGATACTTTTGCTGTTAGGTAAACAGAAAGAATATACTTTTCGGCGGACATTGATAGGCAGATCAAAAAATGGAGAGAAATTGTTGTTCTGACGTGGCGGAAGACAATGCTCAAAAAGGACATTAAAATCAATAGGCACACCATCATTAGCCATAAGATCCCAGTTTCTGTCGAAAGGAGGGTCCCAAGGAAGGGTGGTCTCTTTGGCACTAGTCGAAACATATTGCCGTGGAGACCGCGAGGTTTCTCTGCCGCCGCCTTGTGCCAAACGCTGGAGTCTTGAAGGTTGAGATTGATTCCTGCTTTTTGTAGATGAGGTACGTGATACAGCAGAAAGCCAACTCGAGCGATTCGATTTGCTTGCATTGGACGGTGGATGAATATTCAATAACATATCATTTTGTGGTGAATTAATTTGAGCACCTTCGGGGATCTGAAATGAAACTATTGATGATCGCTTTGCAGTTGTAGGCGGAGTCGAGTGTTCGGACTTTGGAGTTGTTTGATTCATTATTGGTGGTGCCTTCACCTCTGTAGGTTGTCTACTGGTTGTAGATGATGCTCGTGCTGGAAGTGATTGATCCTTCTCTAATGATGGAATTTCCTTTATCGAATGAATGGATGATCTATTATTGGAAGTCGTTGGGGCAGTCTGAAGCTCTTTAGGAAGGCACACTCCAGGTACACATGCCGATTGAG
Organism: Sclerotinia glacialis; assembly: GCA_002162575.1. NCBI lineage: Eukaryota > Fungi > Ascomycota > Leotiomycetes > Helotiales > Sclerotiniaceae > Sclerotinia > Sclerotinia glacialis. The sequence continues at coordinate 1,025,145 of NGKH01000012.1, read as the reverse complement.
TTGAAGGGGACCGGTCATTGTCTTGTGCTGGAACATGATTTTTATTATCAGTAAAAAAAGGAGTAGAAAGAGATTTCCTAAGTTTGCTGGCTGTGGATGCTGCACGAGTTGGAAGTTTTTTCTTTGGTGATGGAATGTCTTGCATAGATTGCACAGATATTCTGTTGTTGGCAGAAAATGAATTTGGTTTTGGTAATCTGCTTGTTGTTGATGATACATGACTTGAAGTCAATTGACCTTCCTGAGAAGATGAACTCTCAGTAGATTCAGTAACAGCATGATCATTGGGCGATCGAGAGCTGGACTTCTTGAATCTGCCGGATTTGGATGAGATGCTACCTGTCAGAGATCGACCATTATACAACAACAGACTATCTTGCGCTGACTCAACAGAACAGCCACTGGTCTGAGATGTAGTTGGGGAGTCAGATTTTCTTGACAGAGGAGACAAAGATCGTTTTATTGACCCTACAATAGACCTTCGCAAGGACACTATTATTATCAGCAAAGTTTCTGATAACAGAATGGAATGAGATCTTACATTTCTTATTGCTGGAGCTCGTATTGACTGTGGAGTCCATAATTTTTAATTGTTTGGAGGGTGAGAGCTGGTAGAATGCGCCCGAGGAATCGGTTAGGATGCATTTGGTTATTTTGATTGACTGGAACAAAATTTGAAATTTTTCTTAGCGAGTTCAGTTAGTTATATTAGCAAGGCTGTGAAAATTGCATGAGTAGTGAAGAGAGAATATGAAGTGAGAGATGAAGTGAGAATGTGAAGTTTGATTCCACCTGTGTTGAGTGAAGTTTGAAATCAACACCCCAATGCAAATGTGATCTTGCTTATATCGACTTTCTCCCCCACTAGAATTCTCTTGATAAACTCAGTAGATGCTTCAAAAGGCTACCAGTCTATTCATATTTTCAGACATAAGTTCATCGCATTGAATAAGGAATGATCATAAAGCATCTTGGTATTCTGAGGAGGCAGCGAGATTGTTGTTTGATCATCCCCATTCTGCCAAAAGAACTCTAGTAACACTTGAGAAAAGAAACTTCATCTTAGGAGTCGCTGAGCTCAAGGTATGAATCAAGGACATTCAAGGATTCATTGTATTTTGAAGATGGCTCCTTGGTCACAGATCTAATTACCTCATCTTGCTCACTGTCTTGCTCACAATATCAGCGTAAAAGGATTAATGCACCAAGATTCTCAAGAATGGAGCTTTGAGATGTACTCATTAGCACACTTCCCTCGCTGCCATATAATCCTGCCCATGGTCTGCCCATGACCGACGATTAAACATTGCCTTGAAATGAGAAACACTTTATGAATAATGATAGCTTTGATGGATCTCTTGCCGGAACCTATTCAAAATAAAAGGCATTAATCCTGTGGCTTTGCGCCGATAAGTATAAGTCGAAGGTACCATACTGAGAGGATATCGAGAAGACAGTTCCAGAAAAAACATTGATGTCAATAGGAATTACCTAGAAGTGTATTTAATATTGATATTAGATGTAAATGTATGTATATATTGATGAGATGTTACGTGAAGCCTGTAATTTGTGAAGTGTCATGTCACGGGAGGTCAAACTTAACCTTATCTCGGAAGAAAGATCTGCCGGACCCCGCCTTCGTCATGATCGACTTTTTTTGAAAACCATTTCTTCTTTCCGCACAACCAACAACCGTTTTCATTTCAATTATCGCGCATATCCTTAAACTTGCAGGCTATATCTACCACATACTCGAATTGTAAAGCCACAATCCCGAGGTCTTTCTACTGAAATTACCAAAATGAGTGCGCCACCAGCAAAGTTCGATGCCGAAAAGGCAGATAATTTCGAAGATGTAAGTTATCCTCAATTGTATGCAGGCAAAGTTCTGCTGCATATACTCTATGTTCACGATACTGACAAACTGTTAGATTGAGAAGCAATTTGCAGTCAAAGGTTCGTACAGCTTCAAAGCCCCTCATATATTGCCCCGCCATTGACCCCGCAGTTAGCCGTTCAACATATGTCTACATACTGGGCAATCCTCGAGAAAGTCCGCGGGTCCTCCCTACGACTCACAAAGATAGATAACGATATATATGAGCATTTGATGAAGGATTTCCCAGATTTCGATCCAGCTGCTACGATCAATGAGGACGAGATGAAGAGCAAGACAGGAAAGGAGAAATGGAGGAGCTTTATGATGACTTATGAGAAGAAGGTCGATGATTATAATTTTGGAACAATGCTGAGAACGAACCCAAAATTTGAATATGGACAGGACGAGACTATCTTCGGTAGGTTTTCGACAGACGATGATTCGGGGGGCAACATAGCTAATGATGACCATGATAGTACCTAGAATGCAATTCTATGCTTACGAAATTGCAAGGTTTGTTTAATATCATCATTTCGAGAAATACCCATTAACACTTCAATAGAAACCGCAAGGGATTGAACGATTGGATTTATGAAAAGGAGCACCCGGAAGCCGAGAAAAAGACTGAAGAGAACAAATCCTAAACATTAAATTTCATTTATAAATAATATACCCTCAATTCCCATGGGCATTTACTTAGCCCTATAGCTTATAGACTTATTTATGTGAGGATTTAAGATCAATCTACTGTTGCAGAAACCCCTTTCCAATTTATGATCTAAATTATTTTCCTTCATTTTGGTTCCTAGAGATGGGGTGGAACATTCGATTTTTCTTTACTTAGTGGTAATATATTATCAGGTTTCCCAGACTATCATTCAGTGTTACTCGTTGGTCATTACCAATTATCCATTGATTCACACACAATACTTAACAATGGCAACAACCAACTACGACAAAAATATCAAGATAGGAGTAAAAGCAACCGACAGACGAAGCTAAAGTGCTCGCGAGAGAATGGAGAGGAACGCAAAATCGTGTACATATTAAAAAATTTCAAGAATTCTAAGAGATACAACACAGGGGACAGGAAATGGGACGATGATGTTAGGCGCATCGCAAGAGAAAGGAGGGAGGGAGGCCAGGTGGATAGAAAAGAACATATGGAATATGGAAAATTATCATGCGGTTTGGTCTAGTGTGTCTGCTCTGGTTTTTGGAAGTGAAGCAGAATCGGGGTTTTAGAAAAATATTGATGTTAGGAAACGTGATAGTTTCAGCTACAGAGATGTTAAGATGAGACTCATTCAATGTGACGGAAGCATATCATGAATCCTTGGGATATAATTTGGGAGTCAACGAATAAATGGTGGTGAGAACTTTTTCTGTATTATGGCTTCATTCATTTTCGGCTTTTTCACGTGCAGAATCTTGGGACGTATACAGTCACGAAATTATAAAAAGGTCGTCCGACGTTAATTTGTTAGCATCACTGAAACTTAAGAAGTGTTGACGTATGGCTTGTTTATAATCCAAAGGTCCTAGTATATCTCTGTTGTTGATAGAATGGACTCAAGAAGCCTTGGGAAGCAATAAATTCAGCCAATTTGCCGGTTGCTTCCAAAGAAGTGAAAACGTCTTGCTGATCGCACTTCAATTACATCCATCCAACTATCCATCCCTCAAACCTTGTTCTCGTCTCCACCAATCCACCTCCGGCACCAACCCTTCACCTGTCCGTTTCACTATTAAAAGGTGTCTCTCTGTGTAAAGGACACTTTTCATTCCGAGCATGCTGATGGTAGTCGCATGGGCTGACCCTCCTTGAATCCCTAGGATCCAAATCCACCTTCCATGCTGTTCCAGCAGGTTTGTGGATAGCTTGGAGAGTATCTGAATGAAGCCCCTGAATATGTAAGCGTGCATCTTCGATGTGTCTATAACTATCGTCGCACTTGCCGCCGTAGAAGCAGTTGAAGGAAATACATACATAGCAGCGGGCGAGAAATCGCCGTGCCATGGATGGTTTCGGGATCCCAGATTCTCCCTTAGTATGCTTGTACACGTGTCGAATGGCTTCCATCGAAGGGAACGTGTGCGTTCGAAAGTAAAAAGATGTGATGCGATTCATCATCACATCCTGTAAGTGTGGGATCTTCTTCTTCTCCGCCAATATATAAATATCCCACAAGGTATTGATGTTCCTGACTGTTTCTGGCAGCCAAAATCTCCCGCGATAAGCAAATTGCAATACTCCTAGAAATACTTTGGGGTCCTCTACAAGTCTAAACGATTCAAGGTTTCCAATCGCGCCGAGTATTTTGGTGAAAAGCCTTGGTTGGTAACGAGTGAGCATCTCTTTGTGTACAATGAACTCGTTCTCATATCCGCTATTTATAACGGTGATCTCTACCATGGCATGGTTTGCGCTGGGAAAATTAGTTTCAGTAACATAATTGCATCGTGTTTGATTCTACTTGCCAATACCTCCCTGGCAATGGTACAAAGCGAGGGTCTTCTTCTTGCCACTGGTAGGAAGCGATGGTTGGAGTCGTTAGGGACATTTTCTAGATAAAGACTAGAGAGTTGCCTAAGCGCTGATGATGTGTCTGCCAGGTAGCTCTTATGGAGGATCGACAGGTTCTTGGTGGAGAATTTGATTTTTTTGGTTTGTTCTATGTGCAGATAAGTGTTTGCCGGCAGAGTTGAGGAGTTTTTTGATATTTGTTTTGGAAGATATTATGTTGAGAGGTCGGACGTGATGATGGGCCTTTATATTAGACAGAGCGTATATGGTTGTAAATGTGGAGTGATTAGTACTGTCAAGTTATTAATGCAATGAAGTACAGAGAAACTTCATAGCACAGCCCTACCGTCCCCGCTAAGTGGAAAATCCTTCAATATTCCCGTACTGCACACATCGAGGTAGTCACCATTCGATGTCGCTCTAGTAAAATTGGAGCAGTTTGGGAAACTGGTCAAGGAAATTGAGACTATTTCAAATAGTTCGCAAGCCAATATTTCCCCCTTTGTATTTTTCCAAAATGCTGGTCACTAAAGAGATAATTAAGCGAGGTATTTGTACACATCTTACTTTTTAGCGTGTGGTTGAACAAATAATTGGTAAGCATTGCGCGTAAAACCCAGTGGCTATTAATGATATCATCTATATAAGTATATACTGATTATGCCTCTGGTATCTAGGCAGGCACGGTGCGGAAGGAGAGGAGGAGTACGGGAAGAAATTCAGGTGAGGGCTGCGAAATGTCGTGGCGTAAAGGATTGGAAGCCAGGTTACTGAACGAGATTGATGAAAGGGTAATTATGTGAACAATGACTTAGTTGTCCAAGAGAAAATTTGATTCTAGCTTTGGAAGAGTTGCACTTTAGACATCGCCATAGTTATCAATCATATATCTTTTATGCTCGGTTTTTTGATCTGCGGATGCACATGGCAATTGTAGCCACTTGAAATAATACAGTGAGGTAAATGTGAAACGGTCCGGATTTTGTCAGAGTACAGATGCCCAGTCATGGCTCCCGTTTAATTATCCTAAACTACGAGGCTGTTTTCGGCAATGGTTATTTACATATCATAGATGAGTTTAACCTTATCACTTTGCGCAGGCGAGGTCTCAAGTTAGCTTTCAGTTTAAAACTCATGTAAGTGCTAGATAGTTTAGTATTTCTAGACTATCTATCTAAGTGTGGACGATGAAATACCACGTTACGATTCTCATCTAAAATTCCATGCACAATGCTTTGCCATATCTTATCTCGACTTCAGTTCTCCGCGGAACTTCAGAGCAAATTCCTCCCATTGATGTCCCAAAGAGTCTACATATAACGTCAAGGTAAAGCTTATGTAATCTATCTCGCCACCATCTTTGGCAACTCAGAAATCCACCCATTTTACATAGGAAAGCCCACCGACACTATTGTCCTCCCTCACGACACTTCATGGAAATTAGGACATTTTTTTCCCCAGGCGTGGTGGTGATAGAGGCACGGGGAAGCATCTCTAGGGTCTCGTTCCGCATTATATGATGCCCCCTTCCACCTCATAAGTGTGAGAGTATCAAGCAGAAGACCATCAGTATTCTTAGCGGCATCCGCCAGCTCCTCGTTGTAGCAGGTAGGCAATGAGGGGGCTCTTGTGTTGCGATTGATAAGGTGGGCATAGCACATGGTTAAGAATCTCCTAGAAGCAGATTCCTCCCTCGTCTTACTATATATCAATTGCATATGGCGAGAACTGGGGAAAGATGAAGGCTTGCTGTGCTTATAGGTGCTGACAATTCGTTTCATGAGGATATCCTGGAGATCGACCAAATCATGATTTTCGGCATAAATGTACAAGTGCCACAGGGCGTCCAAATGAATCCCACGGAAAAATTTTCCATGATACGCGAATTGCAGCAAGCCAATGAAAACCTCTGGGTCTAGTTGTTGGTACATATCAAACTGACCCTGCAGTGGGCTACTTCCTACCCTCGAAATGCGCACATCACCGAATAGACGAGGGTGATGATAAGTGATTAGATCCCCGTGGACTAGAAATTCTTGTGCATCTTTATCTGTGCCAACAGTGATTGTGACCATTTCTTTGCTAAATCTAAAAACGTTGGCTTTGTTGCATACGAGAAGGGCGAGTGGATTACTTACTTGAGTGTGGAGGTTTTCTGCCAGTCGAAGAATTTGCCAGCTGGTGCAGCTGATTGAACCGAAGCCTTTTTGCTGGAGCTACCCATGTTGTTTGATGAGTTTGGTAGAAATGAGAGAAGACTTTCGCTGAAGAATTTCTGGTGGATGGTATTAGGAGATTCAAATTTGTGATTATTTTGATGTGAATTCCTTGGTTGATCAGAATTTCTTGTGGATAGGTCTTGTTGAACTCTGAGAATTCTGAGAATTAGAAGTAGGTGAGGATGGGTACTTATACCTGAGAGCATCGATAGTAGCATGGCCGTATCTTCTTTGGTATAGCCAGCGTAACCATGCACAGCCAAAATGAAGTAGAATATCTTTATCACGAGTTTCTGACCGCGTAAGTCTTGATATGGTAATATGTGTTGACGGTAATGCATTGGAGATACCGTATAAGATTATCCACCAGGAAGATTACAAGGAGAGTCTGCGGAAACCTTAAATGTGTGAAATGTTTACCGAATTGGTTGAGACATGGTTTGGACCTTGATCTTGATCAAATCACAAAACTGATCGAAAAATGCCATGAAGCACACAACCTTTCTGTGGTTTTCTTGCCGAATAAGGACTTCCTCATTCATTGCTATGTAAACAATTTGACATTCGTATTGACATTGTTATATGTAAGGATATACATAATATCTTCTTCACATAGATACTATTGCAGTTACATGAACTTTAAGATTTCCTAAATTGAGAAATCAAGCCTTCTTTGAATCCAATTAATCTAGAGGTTTGTCTTGTCGAGCCAAGTAGATCAAGTAAATACAAAAAGAAATCGTGCAGTGAGTAATAGATAGCACAGTTAGATTAAATTTGTGTGATATGCGCACTGGAATGGAATGTATTCTGCTGTATTTCGCCTGGCGAAGAAGCTCATTTATGCTATGTAATATGATCCATCATCACTTCCTCCAGTCTCCCCTCCAACTCACATGCAACTATGGCTCCGAACTTTGAATTCCAGATCGAATCACCTCCACAATTTTGACACCTCGCAGACCCTTAATTACATTCACCAGTGTTGGGAATGCCATCTCCAGTTCCCTATCTTCCAGATCTGTGAACACGACTTCCGCGTTCCCAGCCTTCCATCTCTTTTCTTCTTTTGCCGTTGGTACTGAAGGATAAGCAATCGCGTACTCTGCGTCCTGTTCATATGTCATGCTTGATGGTATGACCTTGTAATGCAGAACTGGGGTCTGAAGAACGGAATCGGCATCTGGAGTCTCCTTTAAGTCATTCAAAGTCAAATGACAAAATTCTGTACCTTCCCAACCGGAACTCAACGCGAACGACGAGTTCGAGTTGGAATTTTCATCCAAGGTTGCGAAGACTTTGGGAACTCCTAGTTCTTCTCGGCCGGTAATGATTGAGTCGGCCATGTTTTCAAAAAGAACCGGTAGCAAGTCACCTTTCAATTCAGCGCTGTTCGATGGATTTTTATATACGACATCATGAACGTATAGTCCCAACATTGAATATCCTCGACCTCCTAGCCATTCCAGATTGCCTAAGCGTGTGGTTGAGAATGTGGCAGTCGCCCACATACCATTGGTGTTTATCTGGAAATCGTCAGATGGCAAAAGCCCCGATAGATAGCTCTTGTATGTTTTAAAGGTAATATAACTTGTCTTATATGTTCCTCTTGAAGGGTTCCGAGGCTTTCCATTTAAGTCTTGCCTCGGACCTGGGCTGGGTCCAAAGGACATTGGCATTCTGCGACACAGAGCGTTTCTATTCAAATATCGAAGCAATATCCCATGCGCATGATCATACGCGTCGTGGCTAAGGTTTATCTCCATGAATTGCATATTATCTTTAAGCTTCCCCCCATGCTTTCCACGAGGCGTTTTGAATGCTGCTTGACGAGTGAAGTCTTGCACAAGCGTAGCACGATCGTATCTAGCTTGAACATAAAGTTTCAGACGTTGCTCAATGTCAGACGAATTAGTACCCAATGGAAATAAAGCACCTATTGCTGCACTGTCTTCTATGGCCTGAGCACCTCCTTGTCCTTGATGTGGGAGAAATGCGTGAGCGGCATCCCCAAGAAGTGCCACTTTGCCATGAACCCAATTTTCTCTTCCTAGCTCATCGTGGTCTAGCAAATTCCATAATTTGATATCATCAGGCGAGACTTTCGCTAACAGGGCTCGTGCATCATCTGGATATGAAGCGTAACAGCTCAAAAGCAGATCTTTGGATGCACTTTGGCTCCAATCGTTGGAACTAGCTTCTGTTTCTTCTTCGGGATGCATTGCAATAAGGTTCAATAAGGTGTTGCTCCTACATGGGTATGCAACTATTCTTCGATCTTCCCCAGATATTAAAAGCATATCTCCCGATTTTTCGACGAAATGCGCAGTCTTGGGATCATTTCGAATATCGTCGATTGGGATCATGAACCTGAAGGCGTTGGCTCCAGATGACTCTGGAGGTGGGTGATCTCTTAAGATTGTATTTCTAACTTTTGAATGGATACCATCCGCAGCAATTATGAAATCACCCGTATGCATAGATCCGTCTTCCAAAGTTAAAGATGGAGCTTCGACATCAACAGAAGCAACTCTACTTCGAGTATGCAGAACTGCGGGGCTTCCCTTACCATTTCCAGAGGTAGCTATATCCTTCAACGCACTATGAAGATCCACTCGATGAATCAGTTGCCACGGGTATGGATAGACCTTGGAGAGTCCCCTCACGTCTCTGGTAAACAACATCTCGCCGTTCGATCGATATTCAGAAATCCATTCTATTTGGTTTGCTCCATGATCTTCTGGCACCATGCCAAGTCTTCGTAAAAGACCGTTGACGTTGCTGGGTATGTGTATTGCTGCACCTACTTCAGATGCCAAACGTGATTGCTCGAAGATCTAAATCGCTTTTAATTTACTTCCTTCGTGAACTTTGCGCATATCTACAAACCTCTACATTGTGTCCTGCTTGCCGGAGAAAAATGGCTGCTGAGAGACCTCCAATTCCACCACCAGCTATCAAAACTTTCAATGGTTTGTACTGGTCTTCAACGTTGTCTGTGGTAGCCATCTTTCTTCCCGGTATCCTACGATTTGAAGGACTTGGCTAGTGAATTTGGGATTTTGATATTGTTCGCTGTGTGATGTGTCTGTCATCTAACAATTTTGCTCAATCTTCCATGAATACAGCAGTCATCAAAATATATGCACCTCGTGACGGACATTCATTCTCCGCGTCAAAGTCCGCTCCATACTCCGCCGTCCAGGTAATTGTCGAGAATGAAAATCCCCATCTTCCGCTATTGCCGTGTTCTGCATATTGTGGTTTTACTCCGCACCAGGCCCCACATAATATTCGGGGCTATCCGCACATTTCTAAACCCGTCCGTAACCCCGAATTTAACGCCGTGGTAAAGCTAGTGAATATGGCATGAGGTTCTAGCAATGACATGTGACAGGTGGAACCATATTGGAAAATTATGACGCCTTAAAATGGCGGAGAAGTTGATACGGGGAAGTGGGTGCTCAGCTTACTAGTTTTGTGGGGAGATGCTGGATATATAGAAAAAAGGTACTCGCCAGTTTAGTCCCTGAGTCAGTCAGTGTGTGCGGTTGGTGCAATGCTTGGTGGATTAGCAGCTCAAGAGCTGGCAGCTAAGAAAACTAGAGGTGGCAGCAATGATAAGGTTGCACTGGCAATGCTAGGAGCGGCTGTGGGTGCCTTAGCAGGTAACTCAATCAGGAAACGGGTACATGGAGATAGAGGAAGAACAGAGCGAAACCCGTGCCGTGATAGATATGATGGGGAGTATAATACAAACCCGTGATATTAAGGAGTGAATATTAATGAATACGACGTGTCTATGAAGTCTGTTTCTCTCCTCCATTGAATGATATTTAATTGAACGTACAAGTCCAAGGATCGGACACACCGCCTACGAAATAGCTATCAAGGCAAGTTACACCCAGACTATTGGTAGTCAAAAAATTATCGCTAAAATTCTCTGATTGGTAATCATCACATGTTTGTTGATTTTTCGCTGCCCATCTCTAAATTGACGTCAAACTCAACTTCAGACCTTGTCGAGATGCAGCGGCGCTTTTCTTCTTGAATCACGTCCAGCTCCAGTAAATAAGAAGCAACGCTTTTGACGATTAATCTCAATAGTTCGAAGGCTAGTATCATCTCTGTGTTCGAGCTCTCCTAATTCATTAAATGTCATGTGCTATGCGCGTGTAATGTTTACTACATTTCAAAACAGGACTCTGGAAGTTCCAAAGCGTCAAGCGCGATAATTCACTGCCTTGGCATGGCGTTCAACATTCTTACCACAATCCTAGGGAGGTTTTCTATCTTAAGGAAGTTGAGAGCTTGAGTATGGCCCAATATTCTAGGCGAATCTGCTCTTCCAAGCAGGCTCGGCTTGCAGAAGATATGCTGTGATAGAAATCTATCAAATAGGCATGGCGTACCAGCTTTATATTAATGCTTCGCGGTGTGGAGGAGATGTTGAGGAAGCCAAAGGGAGCTACGCCGTGGCGATCTCTTACCATGGTTTTTAGTCATGGTGCGCATTTTCATGGAACTACTGCGCCAGCCCAAATGAAGGCATCACTCATACCACTAACGCTCTGTTTCCCACTTCATTTATTCCATGGTATTTTGATCTTCTGTTTGTTATTCCTCTGATTTCATTTTAGCATTCTCTGTTCTCATCATCCCGAAATTTCTTGATTGCTTGTGCTTTGACTTCTTCAAAGCTCTTGCTAGTTGCCAAGGAATCATCTTCGGACATTTCCCGCCTTTCTAATATCTCGCCCATATCTTCCACTTTATACCCACCTTCTTCCTTACGCTGTTGTGTGATAAGCTGTCCTAGATACCAATAGCAATGCACGGGAACACGATATTTCTCATAAACGGGATATCAAAGTGGTCATTGCGAGACGAAATGTGAAATACGCATTAGCTTGATCTTTTACATCAATATAGATATCTCCATCTTAAAGCAACCTACTAATTTAATCACCGAAAGAGGTTAAATGAAGAGCCTAGGTAATATCAACCCTTGAGACTTTGGGTAGAACTCTCTCTTAGCCCTCAAGAGCGTCTCTCACATTTTCGTGCCAAATTCGATGTTTATACTGCGAGAAAGTTGGGATATCAATACCAAGTTTATAATTAATGTATAGTTTTGTGTGATTATTTATAATTAATTATAAAAAGGAGCCCTACTAGTATTCCTTTTTTCTTTCTAAAAGAATCAATCATTTCTTATTATTCTTTTTGTATATCAATTATGAATAACCCGACTTATTACTAAAATTGTTAATCTAATCAGTTCCTATCCCGGATCAACACGACTACTAGACTTACTGGACGGACGAGTATGTGACTCTATCAGCCGCCTGTCCTTCTTTAATAAACACGAGTGCATAGATTCCATACTCAGACTTTGCTTTCATCTCCGGATTATATCGAAGATATGAGAGTTCAAAAGTTCCGATGACGCCAGCACACTTATAACAGCCACACAATCTTAAGAGCACATCAGTAATGTAACGGAACAATATCAAATAACCCAATTAACAACGGGTACTTGCAAGAGAGTATCATCACTTGCACAACTATAATTCGAAGTACGATATATCATCTTACCTTACATCCAAACATTAAAGCGATAATGGAAAGAAATTCTTGATATTGGAGCTCATATTGAAGCTAAAGTATTTGCGAGCCTCTTCTCTTCTAAGTTTGCCTTACAAAACATATGGCCTGAATGTTTTACTGATTGCGCATACCGAAGCGAATGGTTGCGAAAACTTCTCATCCAATATTCATCCATCCCAGTGAACGCTACGTCTAAGCTATTACTAACTCCAGAACGGGACCAGAAGGGAATTGAAACCAAAAAGTCAAGTAATTCACCTAATATAACGTTTTCCATTGTGGCTACAAGTCGTTCATAAGGTTTCCCTGCAGGACAACTAGCTCCGTCTCTGCATTCTCGTCTATATAAGATATTCTTTTCCCCCGATGGCATAAAGTTACATGTGCAAAGGAAAATACGAGCACCAAAATCTTCCACATAACCCCTTGGACACATTATATCTTCCAAAATAGCAAACCAAGGTAGCGAAAGCGGAATCTGGTTGCGAAAAATAGCCTGCTCATAAGCCCTTCCTGCATCATTTTGCCCTTTTTTTTTTATCTTACGGGGCATAGGAATACCTATAAGCCATGCGTGGTTCTGGGTTAACTTTTGCGGAATCTACAAAGAGCTCGATATTGATTTGGTTTTCGTGAAGTATTCTTCTTCTACTGCGGCCTTGCCGGGCCGGAGAGTTAGTGATAATTAAAACATATGACACCATCAGGCAAGTGAATTCCGGTAATCCTTACCCGCTATTACCCGCCATTACCCGCTCCTGTCCGAACCAAAGTTCAAAAGTTCTACACTATCCCAACACAAAAATCCAATGGAAAAACAAAAGTCAAACCAGCAGTGAACAACGTCGCAGGAAGACTAGAGATACGAGAACAGGGTCGAGACCGTGTAGCAAACAAAGTGTTTACCTGCCATGCGCGCATAATCATAGGGTATTAGAAGAGAGCTATGAGACGACAATGAGACGACTATGACTCTTTATTTTCCAGTTTCGGCCATCATGTCGAAGGAAAGAGATGGTGATTTCGAGAGGAAAGACGACAACAACTTTTGGTTAGATGGGAATGGAATGTTGAACACTTGGTGCCACGTATGTATCGTCTTGTACCAAATTCAATTCGCTCAGAACGGTTATATGCAACGATATTACCCCTTGATTTACCTAGAGGAACTCGGAACTCTGGTTTCTGGGTGCTCACATTCGTTTGCTGTGGAGGCCTTGTAAATACTTATGGAGTGGCATAGAGCCCGCCTTTGAATTTATCGTGAATTTGAACGTTCTGTGAATCTACGAGATAGAGAGACTGCCGAATCACGGGGGTTTAGGAGCTTATAAGAAATCAACAGTATGTCTTAAACTCACGACTAATATCGAATCTGTTTTTAGTGTCTTAATTATCTTCCTGCTTGCCCATGCTAAATCCTATTTTTGAGGAGTTCCCAATCCACCGACCTGCCTCCCATCCAGTATAGTTTCCCTGATCGACCATGACCATGCTACGAACGCCAACCATGCTTCTTTTCCGCACCGTAATTGTCCCTTTCTGATTCCATAACACCATTAATTTTCCAATTGTCCTGCCTAATACACAAAAGAAATCCCCTGGTGGGCTGAATTTAGATCTTTCTCTCAGCATCCCCATTGAAATCCTCCGCCACAACCGTCTCATCATCCTTATATTCCTTATACTCTATCCCTTGCGCGCATTTGCATGTATATTGGCGCTCAAGAAAGTGTCTTGGTTTCTTAACAATAAAAGCATACGTCTCGTCGTCTTCAAGAAAGATTTCCCCCCTTTTCGAACCTCGATTACTATGCAAATATTAGCCCAATTCCAAGCCCAGCAATCAATGGAGTAGAAGAAAACTTACCCAAACCTGTCCATGACCTCCAACGCACAAACCACAAATAAGAAAACTACCACGATCCCCACAACCATGAAATCATTTCTACCCCCCATCTCGAAATGGGTCATTCGACTTCTATATCCCACAGCGGTTCCTTGCCACATTTTCGAATTTCCACATTCTGGCTTTTCTCCACCCATGCTCTTCTTCCGATTTTCCCCTTCCCAATATTTCCTCGCGTCTTCTTTGCGCAAACTAGGTAGTGCAGAAGTAGGCATACTGGGTCTGGCATCCTCATCAACCGTCTTCGTCAAACTCTGGAGATATGCCGTACTGAGCGGTGCTTCAACAGAAAGTGCTTCTTCCGCGGGGATATCTTTTGAAGGTGTCATTGGCGCATTATCGAAGGCTCCTTCTTGAGCAAAATGTTCTTCGTCCGAGGAGGAAGTAGTGGTTGGTTTGACGAAGGTTGCCAGAGGTTGTCTTTGATGTTCTGGGAAATGCGGATTACGGGGGTCGCTAGGTTTGGAGTGGGAGAGGGAGAAAGAAAGAGTGCTCATGGCAGAGCGGAGTGAGGTACAGGATGGGGAATTTAAACATTTTTGAGATTGAGATGTTATTCGTGGGTCCACTGGGAATGCGGTTGAGAGTTGGAGGAATAGAAGGAGCGAGAGGGGTGATGATGGTCGCATTTTTGCGATTGTCCAATTGGGATTTTTAGGTTATTCCTCGAAAGAGTTCCGATTGGGGAGAGGATATATATATATATTTTAAAAATGGTATCAAATATCCCGTTCCTGTTCGTGGACCGCAATTGATGTTCCGATGTTTTCGGGGTCTCGACACTTCGGTACACTGAGAATGTTAGGAATGCCGCGAACGTATTGTAGATCAATCTCCAACCTTCCGAACGCAGGTCAATGGAACTAATTGACACTTGAGATATAAATAAAATAGAGAGGTGAGCAAGAGAGAATGATTGAAACCAAGAGTAATATACAAAGAAGTGGTGGGGGAGTGGAAGTAGGAAACCTCTCGTACTTAAATCAAAAGCATACCATACCGATGTGGTGTAACGCATGCATAGCATTCACACTAAAAAAAGCAATAGGTTGCATTAGGTTTTTTGGCACAATTTAAAGTAGCTCTACTAGCTAATGATAGCTAATGATATAGGATACCTAGTGTCATCCCATCCCACTTCATCCATCTCTCTGATCCCAATCTGGTGGAAATCCTACAAAGCCAAAAACAAAAACAGTATCTGGTGTTGTGGCAGCAGAAGCTTCAGCCCTTTAGGGAGGATCCTTTGCGCGATTTTTATAGTGAGTACCAGGGTAAATGGAAGGGTAATTGGTTAAGGTTACATGGCTGATGGGTCATTGGATGAATTGTCTTTTTTTGGATGAGACAAGAGATGGGTTTTTGACTGGATTTTTGACTGGGTTTTGTCCGGCTTGTAGCTATGTATAGAAAACTTCTTTGTGTATCAGTCAGCCACAAGACTTTGAAATTCTGTTCCTCAAATAATTGAAAATATATTTTCTTTCCTATTCATTTTCTCAACTTCATGTTTGAGGTTAGCTAATCATCTTCTCATATTCCGTAGTTTTAATAACCTTAATAGATTGATACTCCGCGCTAATCACAACCAGCAAACCGCCAAGAGAATGATCACTGAATGATGGAGTAGAAGATTGATCGTATTCAAATTGTGGGGAGGACTAAAAAGGTCCAATTCTTCCTCTATTACTTCCACTTCGTCCACTTCCACTTTTCTTCGTATTTGTATCACATATATTTCTGTATCCAGGGTCGTTGCTTGCTAGTCACTGATTTTGTCACTGATTTTGTCACTGATCCCAGGTATTGACAGATGGCCATTGCGTTGATTTTGTAAAAGAATTAAAGGATGTTCCCAGATGAAAACATTATATGATGTTGAATTTTGAACATCCCCGCTTCGTTGGAAGAAAGGACAAAAAGCTTTATTTGTTGTAAGCATTAATTATTTTGTCTGGACAAATCTATTCTACTTGGCATACTTAATGATATACCAGCTTGGAATTCTATCATGTGGTACTACAAGAGTAGATCATTGGTTACCCAATAAAAGTCTCGCTGTTTGTATTCCGAGGCTTTTTCGATCCTATCGCGGCATTTAAACGAGCTGTTGATGAAGGGGTTATCTTTCCAAAGTTTTCTTGGTATCTTGGCATTTGTGCGCAGTAAAGCCTGCAGGATAAGATAAATCATCCTTCTGCATTATATCGCGAGTCGTGACATCAATTAAATCGACGAAGAGGAGTTGCCATGAATCTATCCTAAAGCTTTAATGATGGGGATCACACCGGTACCATAGTCTCAATAACGGTTTCGCTCGTCAAAAGCAAATGATCGACAGGTACATGTCCAAAATCCTCGTAGCGTTTCCCGTTCACTCCGTAAAGGTATACCTCCGAAGATTATGAACCCGGCCGGTAGTAATGGGCTTCGTTATTGAAGTCCTGTTCGCAGGTTGCTATTGGGATTTTGGCTATAGGTGTGGAGAGGGCTAAGTTATTAATAATCTATCAGGTGAGGTTATATAAACCCCGCTATTCGTATCTTCCATATTAATCTTTGGTTCCGCATCGCCAATTACTCCGTAGAAACTTCGTATTTGGATGCGAGAGATGCAATAGACTTTCATTGACCCCCTTTCGCGTTTGGCAGGCTCCGGTCAGCAAGATCCAATCTTAACCCGTCACCATGAATGCTTCTGGAATTATAGTAGCTATTCCGGTTCCAGGGAAACAGCTTGTATCTTGATGCTATCATCTTCACTGCCACTATTTTTTAAAATTATTTAATGCACAGAACACGATCCCTTGAAAATCATCTAAACGTCCATCCCAGTGCTTCTTGAACTTTTATATCTGTTACCTTTGTAGGAATAAATGAACGCTGACCATTCGCTCAAGTCAAGCAAGCTTTCTGGAAAGTCATAGATGGGTGCAAAGGATCAACAAAAACCCGAAAACAACCGTCAATGTGATAAAAGAACTAGACATTATGTGGGTGAAACTGTTCAATGGTACGAACTACCTATTACATCGTTGCTTGTATAATATAAGCTTCTGCCTAATTAGCTTGGCCCTGCAATGTGAAATTATGCTAATGTGGGAGGATCAATGCTAAGATGAGATGGTAATGAGACGAATCCTTTATGATGATTTGATGATTCTAATGATAGAATTAATCATGATTTACAAGGCAGAGTAGAAAGTTAGATATTCTATAGATGATAATATACTACTTTTTACAAGCCACTCCTGGTAGTTAGTAGGATGTGGTAGGAGGGGCGAGTGATCCTTCGACCGTCTAAAATCATATGTAAAAG
Source organism: Sclerotinia glacialis (assembly GCA_002162575.1). Classification (NCBI taxonomy): domain Eukaryota; kingdom Fungi; phylum Ascomycota; class Leotiomycetes; order Helotiales; family Sclerotiniaceae; genus Sclerotinia; species Sclerotinia glacialis. Next base: position 1,007,682 of record NGKH01000012.1, on the reverse strand, counting down.
CTCATATCAAGCTCCTTCTAGAATAAAGTAGGATAGTTGAAACTCGGGAACGGAGATTTATTCTACATTTGAATTCCCGTTCACGTGTTGAAACAATGCCTGGAAACCTCAAAATTCCCGAATAATCAGAGAATCCAAAGACTTCATAGGTCAATTGATTTCGTAATCTTAGATATTCTGATATGAGGTTGAAAAGGCATCGGAATT
>NGKH01000012.1:814903-1007459 GCA_002162575.1 Sclerotinia glacialis | reverse complement strand
AAAAAAGAAGAAAAAAGTACGAATTCTAGCCCATTACCGATCCGTGTCCAAAAAAGGCCCAGTGTAGGTTCTTATACGAAGTATGAGATAATCCAGTACTCAACCAGGGGAGGGATAACATGAACAAAAGGGATCAATTGTTTCAAAAATCGATTAAAATTCTAATTGATTGATTTTTTTATCAAAACTTAAAAAAAAAGGATTCTTACACATCAAAATATCATATCTTTATATATACCATAACTTTGAAGGTAAATAAATACTCGCCGTTATTAGATTACACGGTGATTTTGATGAAGATATACTTGCCGACCAGACCAAGGTAGTCTAGTCTGTGTGCAACAAAATGTTGATTTATGATTAGTCATGTGCTTTTAGAAAGTTCGGCGCAAAGAAGGTTAACGATGACTGAAGGGCAAAAGTAGACGTGCAACATAGCTACATCTCATCATGTGCTTTTAGCTAAGCACAATTCGCAAGATCTACAACGGTAGCCAGATTTGACCTCAATAGCAACCATAAACATAAGGCTGACAATTTTCAACCCAAATGCAAATGTCAAGCTTGGAATGTTACAGCCTTCTCAATTATGGTGCCTCCAATGGCACCTCAATCTGCTCCCCCCTTGAATCGAAGTTCAACACTACCCAACACCTCTTCTGCTCGAATCATACCTCATGAAAGATCATATCTTGCGCCAGAAGATGCCATATTTCAAGCCTCACCACCTCGTAAACCATCTGCGGTTGTCAACCAATTGCGTATGACAAATGGAGATGCTGGAAGATTGAGAAGTAGAGGAAGACATAATGAAAGAACGAAAAGTAGTCATAGAAGACGAAAGGCTACTTGGAAGAAATTGTTATGGGTGAAGCAATCTTGTATGATATATTTTCAAACTGCATCTGAGTAATTGTACTGATCAATTGAAATAGATCCTGATAACTATACGGATCAAGACACATTTCTCGAACATCTTCAAAGAAATCCACGTCTTCAGCCTTATGACTTCTGGCCATTGGTAGCAGACTCGACGGTTATAGTTCAACACGTTTGCTCTGTCATAATATTCGTCGTTTCTTTCGTTGGGATATATCAAGAACATGTTTTTCCGGTTTCTGTAGTTGGGTGGGGATCTATAGCTACCTTCTTAGGTTGGTTATTATGGGACTTATGGGTGGGACGAGAAGAATGTACTCGACCAGCATTTCCACCTCCGCAGCCTTTTTTGCACAATGTATCTGCAACAAGTTCAACTCCAAATCTATTAGCAACAGCTGCAAATGGGGCAAAAAATGTCTATTCAATTTCAACATCATCTCTTCAATCCACGGCCTCGAATCAAACCCAATCACCTCCAACACGGCCAATTTATACACCACATAACCCACATTTCTCACGTACTTCACTTCGCCTATCAACTGCCAAATCGGCCGTCTTAATATACTTTGTCCTCCTCGGTCTTTCTCCTATTCTAAAGTCTCTCACGAGGTCTACCTCATCAGATTCAATCTGGGCAATGTCATTTCTCCTATTTACAATCAACATATTCTTCTTTGACTACGCTACTCCATCCCCCTCTCACTCATCGAGCTACTCACCCTCGAATACAAAAAACAAAAATATCCCTGCTAGTCTTAGTACAAATGCTGCTCTAATGGCCTCCACAGTTCTTGCTTCCCGCCTTCCTAGTACAGGGCAAGTCTTCAGCCTCACGCTTTTCTCTATAGAAGTTTTCGGACTCTTTCCTGTTTTCCGTCGTTATACTCGGTTACATTCTCTACGTGGTCATCAAATCCTTACACTACTACTCGTTTTCGGCGCGGGCGGCGGTGTAGGATTAGTACTACCACAATCGGGACGATCGGCTTGGGATTGGAAAAGTGGATTAATTGGCGTTGTATTAGGGACTTTAATAACGGGATTGGCCATGGGTGGGTGTAGTTGGTGGTTAATTGGGCTGCAGAAATATAAAAACGAGATCCATGGGCCATGGGATCCAGCAAGACCAGTTATTAGAAGGGCTTGGGATGATTATTAAAGTCAAGGATTGGGGAGTATGTAGATGCATTAATTAGAAATACTTGTTAAACCTATAGAGTTTATGAGAGTGATTGGTGATGTCGCTGAATTGGCATAGTTGCAAGAATTCGCGTGCCAAATCTCTTCCTTCATTGGGCTGTCTCATATCCTTTCTTTTAGTCAATTGATCCCACTCAATCCAGCAAGATAAATCCATAAAAAAAATGGATCACTCAGTTTTTCTATTGGTCAAATCCATTTTTTTTCTATCACTCTTCTCAGTACCAATCATCTCATCACTAGACCTTTTGATTTAAGCTCCATATCTGTATTTCCTATAAGTCTTTTTCTCAAAGCTATACTCCTATCGTAATAAAAGTCTCAATTTCTTATACCCACGCAACGCTATTAATGTGTTAAGTCCTCAGTTTTTTCATGTATTTCCATCTCCTCCGTACATCTCTCAATTGCCACTCTTCTTTAACTTGCCTCTCCTTTTCTATTGTGTTGTAGATTCTCTCCTCATGTGTGTGTCTTCGTAATTTGATATTTATTATGGAATATGCAGAGACTTGGCTAGAAATATTATCACATCTTTCCCAGGATTTTCCTGGAATAGCTTCACAGCTCAGTGGAACTTTAGTGATGTCGCTGTGTGAGGCTGGAATTGGTGAATTTGCATTCTTGAATAGTTCGGGGCAGAAAGACGGGGATGAGGGTTTGGTGGGGTTAGAGTGGTGGGGTTAGAGGGGTAGGTGTGGTGGGTGTGGTGGTGTTGGTTGGGAGACTCTGGTAAAGCAATGATTAGATGGAAAAATATTTGGTTTAGTAGTGTGTATAGTATACCTTGAGTGGAACTGCTGGTGCGGCCATGATCAATGGAAGGAATGCGAGGATGCCGGGACAAATGGCTGTGGGTTGCATTTAAACGGAGCTGTCTATTATACATAAAGGATGGTGTTCAGGGCCTGGAGTGATTCATCTTCGATGGTAAGGTACAATTGCCTAGGATTCTTCGATGGGGCGTATATTGATGGGTGTTGACTGGAAAAAAGAAAGGTAGCAACGTCGAAATGTTTGTATTCTCGAGGCAAAGCCATTCACCTACCCCTCAGTACCCTTCTGCATCGATTCCCAGCTTATCTTATCCTGGATTCTTATTTACATATGGAAACATGTCACTAGCATCTCCGCGCTCGCGGATACTGTTCAACTCCTTGAAATTTCCACTTCTGCTCCAGCAGTATCGATCGATTGGACTGAAGATTATGCGACGAACATGAAGTTTCCTCATTCCCATATTTTGGAGACGAAGAATAGAATTCCCAGAATCACTTGATGTCGGTCTTGAAGCTCAATAATTTACTCTTGGTATGAGATTTAATCGATGATTTGGATTTCGCCAATGGGCTAAAATGGAAAGGGGGGGTTAAGTGGGGTTCCCGCGGATGCCGGAGGGCGATCTTTGCAAGGTAAATAACTATGAAGGTTCAGGAAATATCTTAGATAAGTCTTGCAATCCTAATTTCTTTCCTCTTATGTGCTTTTCTTTTCTCAGATACCGAATCGTTCGCCCCTTACCTGTTTGGAAATTTATTTTGGATTGTGTGCCACATCAAGGCAGAAAAAGCTAGGTTTCTCGAAGTTGATTGTTATCATGATACTTTGCAAGAAAATTTTTACGAAAGCAAGATGTACACTAAGCTCCGATTTGCTCACGCTCTAAACGCAACGTTTTTCCCGAAATAATAATATTTGACAGGTATGGCTTTTTTAATGGACCTGTCAAATCTCAGAGTCGTTGACCAGCCCTTTTGCAAACACTAATGCATGATTAAGGTTTCCTAGCTTTTGAGAAGTGAGAAAGTTAACTCAATAATATTTAAAATCATGATCACACGTTGATGTGTAAAGCTCTCCTATTTCTCGGGTAAATTACCTTTTCCGTCGACCTTTCCTTTTTTGTCACCTGCTTCCTTTCCATATCAGTTTCTAGCATCTTTCATTAACCTCCTATTTCCCTTCCTCTTCCTTTCCTCCCCCTGATTCTCTTTCCTTTGCGTCAGTCTCTATTGTTGATTTCTGATTTTTTAAAATCCAATTCTACCACCTCAATAACACCCACTCAAGCACATCTTACCAAGGATTAACTCTAATCCTATGGTTACAATAATCATGCGCATTGCCGGACCTTCTAATCGCTCTATTTGTTATGATTTCACGTCTCCAAAATTCCTTTTGTGGTTCATTCAAATCCATTGCCTATTGTTCTGCAAATTGTCAAAAATTGGACTGGTCTCTGCACAGAATCCTTTGTAAAGAATTTTCTTCACTTAGGTCACGCCCTTCTAAGTGCCATAGACTCGCTTTCTATTTTCCGGTCAACTTTAAATATCCAAAATTGGAGTGGCTTCAGTGTCCGAGAGCTCTGCAGGCACAGGGTAGTGATGAAGAAGCAGGCGATCTTTTACTCCCCAAGCTCAAGGACATGGATCACAAGGCTTTTAATCTCACCACGGTGCGTGTTGATATGCTTGCTGACTTTTGTCAATCAGGGAAACACCATAAAATCATCATTTATTTTTTGTCGCGGAGACTTCCCAGTTAGTGACCCCAAACTCAACTAAAGCATCATTTCTGTTGCAAAGGGCGATCATTGGAATTGAGCTTTAGTCGTATTTCGAAAAAAATCGTCCTGGTTCTTACTCAATTATCTTGGATGTCGTTTTGGCAGACTTTCCTTGTCGTCATAAAAATGATTACTCAATTTTCATCGTTTGAAAACAATAATAGTAAACGATATGAAATAGTAAAACAGAATGCTAAGTTGGCGCCATGCGTTTCGTTTAATGGTTCCCCCTCGGGAGAGGAAAGCTTCGCCGTCACCAGCATTCCTGACTCTCACCCAATTTATGACATGGAACCTACCGATGTCTCAAAATAAATGGGGATTCCACTAATCGTAAAAGAGCTATCTCAAGGAGCTAGTCTAGACAGTTCGTTCGGCCATGATGGAATGAGAAATAAAATTTGTACCGCACTTCATTTCGATATTCACCCTGATAGCAAGGCGTAGTGAAAAACACTTCCAGAATGGCGAAGAAACATAGGGCCATTTCTGGTTGTGAGACAGGACAAACACGACATTACCTACTATCAACTATGTGGTATTGCCGGTTTCATCGAGATCTTATCTCATCACTTGAACAAACTTGATCTGAGTTCAAGTCGCCTGAAGAGAGAGCGATTTGTCCAGGACTACTTCACTCAAGGAAAAATTCGAGCATGTATTTCTCAACTATTACGTAGCTTCAATGGTGAATATCAGCGTAGCCGGACTCGAGTGCATGACTTCTCCTTATGGTAATTCATATGATCATGACTCAGCTTGCCAATTATGGAAGAAAGACTTTCATGGTCATCAGAATAAGTAAATTGTGGAAAAGGATTCTAGTTTCCTTTGGAAATGCTGTACGAGTCGTAGTTTCAAGAAATATAATGATGATTGACATTGACTGTGTTGTTTGGAATTGTGTAGTATTATACAACGGACGGCAATATCATCTAACACTCACGGAGCGGAGCGTCTTATGAATTTGCTTGTATGGAGGTATTAGCACGGGTTGGAGCTAGAATTTTACTTTTCACTTTGGCGAAATCAAATTAGCGACAGAGATCTAGTCATTCACTTCTTTTAGTAAAATAGTGCTAGCAAAATTCACTAAGATTTTCATTAGTTTATTTTGACCATACTTTAACAAAGAATGATATTTTCATACGGAAGTATCAATGCCCTCCGAGAACTCATCAATCTCCCCTTGTAGCAAGTAGTCCGTTTTGAATATTTCTTTCATTTCTGATTTATTTTTGAGATGCCTTCTCGAACCTTCCTCAACCTTGTCAAAATTTTCCGTCAAATTCTCTTTGGTGTAATTTGTCTTTCTTATTACAGCAAGCAAATCATCAATTGTAATCTTAGATGTAATCGTGTCTTTTTAGCCGGACCCCTCAACCTTCTCTAGAGCTAGCCGTGTAACAATTAAATGAATCGTATTAATTAATCACTATTCGAAAGATGCTTGATTCTCAGATATAAAGATTGTTGTAACAACTTTTCTCACAACCTCTTTGGAACTTTTTTTTACCTTCCTTCAATATCATTCTTTGAATCTCTGAACCGCATCAACTGTTAGATTTCAACACCTCTTTCTTAAATTAGCAATCTGCCTCCATTCACAAACAGTTCAATTTTATACTTTCATCCGAAAAATTACGCTTCTGATTCACTACATTTGAAAAGGCACTTTCGATTAGCCTGCACATAAAGCTATCCATTTCTTCCCTCTTTCTGCCCCTTTGCGTCCCTGGATCCTTTTTTTTTCTCTAACTGGAACTTGAAAAAAAAAAACTCGGCGATCCGATAAACTATATACTTCAATGACCTCACGCCGCAACCCACTCTTTGGCCCACGGGTCTCAATCTCCTCTTTTGGTCCCAGAATCGAGCATCCAAAGTGTGGATACTGTACAGAAGATGCTTTAATTCCATGTACAGTCTGCGATGCTACCTGGTACTGTTCAATAAACTGCCAGGAAGTGGATCGCCCTGTTCATGAGATTATTTGCCAGAGATACAAAGATTTCGTTACTGCAAACCCATGCCCCGAAGACACCTTCGATAAGAAATACAGACTTGGTCTCCTTCTGCCCGTGGACTCGGAAGATTTTGAGTTAGCTTGGATCGCCAATAGTTCTAGGGGCAAGTCCTTAGCAACGTTCCTTCAATATTACGACCAGGATTGGATAAACACTCGTAAGACTCTTGTGGATTATAACATGGCAAGCAAGCATTTTGATCATTGCATCATTCTGGCCGTCCGAGGGGACTTTTGTACCGATAACTCCCCGCCGAATGCATGTATAAACCACATCATGGATGGAAAATTGAAATATTCCTTGAAGGGTCCGGTTGCTGTTGTTAGCGAACATGGTCAGGGTAATTTTGGAAATGTGCAGCATTTTCAGCCATGCGATTTCCGAATTCTGATTGACTTCCTCTATAACTATGAAGGAAAGCCGGAGTTTGAGATTGGACACGCTTGCGGTGGGAATTCGAAGGGTGTTTTAGGTACGAAAGTGAGACGTTTCTTGAAGCTTTTTACGGGAAAACCTCAAAATGGGAAGGGGAAGTCGACGAATGCCCTCTTTGATGGCCAGGAACAAAAGACTTACAGAAAAAGTGCGGGATCCTTTTCCGTGCCAGAATGGGTCATGGGATCCGAGTCTTTCGTTCCGAGAAATGAGATTCAGCACTCAAGGTCTAGCCTCAACCTCGGCAGTTTTAGGGACGATTGTTCTTCGCTTCACAAACCTGAATCATTTGTTATGCCAGATTTTCTACCTGACTGGATTAGGGAGTTTAATTCAATTGCCACGGGACCTAGTCTACGTCGAAAGAGAGCTCAACCCCTTTCGGTCGATACGGAGAAGACGACGAAAGATTCTACTAGTATGGAAAGCCGAGAAATTACCCCAACTTCCCCAATTACCCGAAATTTCTCTGTTGCAAAGGCTACCGATCAAACACCACACAATGACAACATTTCTATTAGGGACTCTATTGATATCATTAATCCTTACACCCCAGCGAGCGCTAGAAATCATCACGATGCTAAGGCATCTATCATCTCAGCCAGGCCAAGCCCACCCACTCTTACCACCACATCATTTTTCCGCAAAAGCTCTTTGAAAATCAATACGAAGACCTCTGCTTTCTTCAGCAGTCCAAAATCTCATAGCGCAGAATTAGACCGTGGTCAAGTGGTGTTTCAGCGAAGTATTGCTGGTTCAATTATGTCACCATGGACGGTATGAGAATGGAATTCCCAGTGCTTTTTTGGCACAAACGTACGTTTTTACATCATTTTATCTGCTGGAAATATGGAGTTAGGTCTAGCTCTCATCGAAATAGAGGAATGTTTGTTCCTGGAGTTGGGTTAGGAAAGTTGCATCGAGGCAGGCACGAGGGGTTTGGGGTAAAACGCCGCGAGTGATGTGAATAGTGATGAGGTTAAGGTGGTTCTTTTGATACTTTTGATACTTTCGAACTTTTTATACTTTTGAACTTTTGATAGTATTAATACTATTGATACTATTGATACTATTGGTACTATTGGTACTTTTTTCTAGCCGGTTCATGCTCCCTTGCGGTTATAGTTGGTTTTCATAGCATTTTTATAGTTTTAGGCAGTTTCCAGAGACTGAATAATTCAAAAATAGTGAAGCTTTATGGTCTATCTGAGCTAGGTGAATGTACTTATGGTGCTGCACCTGGATGTATCTCAATCCATTATTGCTACGCCCTCCATCCTACGTATTCATGTTTGCACTTGTGATTTATCATGGTGATCCTTAAGTAGAAGGTATTCTGAGTTCGAAGATGGAAGGAGTTTGCCATCATTCTTCTTTCATCATTCTTCTTTCATCATTCTTCTTTCATCATTCTTCTTTCATCATTCTTCTTTCATTATTAGCCTGGTAATGATAGGCGTAAATTCGCACAACATATCAGATGGTCAATCTCTCATATAGACGGGTCGATTGTAGAAAATTGCCATACATATCCTTGAAAGAATTTGGATTGGTATGGGTTCTTCCCTTCATTTTTAAGTTCAAGTAGTCAAAGCTGATCGGTGGTTTGAGGTGGGTGAATTTCGAGAGAGAGAGATCGGGTGCTTCCTGCACATGACCAACCTCAACGCCTTACCCCTTGCTACCCTCACCTGTACATGTACAGTAACATCTAACTGTCTAAAGTCCTGCATCAACCTCAATCTTTCGACAAGACTGCTTTTTGTCCTTTCAATGCAATAAATAGTTCTAGAGCGGAAAACTTTGTCGCTCGTTTAATCCATCCCAACAAAGCACCCCATACCGAGTATTCAGCCATGTCTCAAGCTTTTGGTCCTGTTCCACCTCCGCCAGGTACATAAAGTTCTACTCGTGGTGTCAAGGCAGTATAAATCCACTGTATTAGTGACCAAAAGGTCCTTAGCCTACCCAAATACACCGAAGTTATAATCCCAAAGAACCATATCATCTTCACCAGAGAAAAGCCTACGTTTGTTTCTGTTCACATGAGACTTCCAATGCTCACCCGCAAAACTGAGTATGTCGATCCACGCTGGGTCACTAAGCGAGGAAATACTAATTATGCATCACGCAAAAATCCCATGTCAAATAGAAACGCACTCTACCTAAACCTGCGAGTTGACAATAAGCATGAGGGTACATGGGATTTCTCTGATATGGAGAAATGGGATCTCATTATTGGCACAATTTTGGTTGCAAGACAGGACAGGAAGGACATCACTGTACAGCAGGTTGAGGGCTTGCCAAAAATTTGCTTGCATGATCTTTCACCTGCCATGTATGATTTAGGGCAATACAATATATCTACGAATTTTTTTTAAAGAAATTAAAAGAATTCATGTGTGAAGTCGATTTCTTTGGTGATCGATGGTGCTAGAAGGAATTCGAGAGCATTGCCCCATTGCGGCAGGGAATCATCATATGGCTATACTGAGGTTAAGATTTCGGGGGAAATCTTTAATGGCAGGCAATTGTTGCGCAGGAAAAATGCCTTTATGCATAGATCTAACAAGAAAGAGCAATGCGATGTTTTTTTCGGATACTTTAGAAATTGGAACTTTAAACTGGAGAGTGACACTAACATGTCTTCCACATGCATTTGGTGAAACATTCGCAAATTCATCTCATTGATTTTGGCTTAAAAGACAAAGACCTTGCATTCGTCTATCCACATTTTTTGACTAAAATGTTGCAGATAGAGCTTTCTGCACCGGACCAACCCTCAAAATGCTCGCAATTCCCATCAATGTGCATTTAAAAAAGCTCAGCCGTGATTCGAAAATCACTATGCATATCTCACCCCCTCCACTCTTTATCACCCCCCAAACATGCAAACATCAAATGGAGAAATAGCAGTAGACCATGACAAATATCGATGATACGCTGTTTTCACTAAATTAGAAAATATACTTCTGGAATACTTTGGAGGGGTCCAGTGACCTTTTATAGCTGTGTCGGCGTTAAATTAGACAGGCTTGAGACTAGAACCCCTAACTTGGATGTCACAATGCCCGATCGCACGTTGCATTGCACTTCTGGCAAACTTTCCCTGGTCAAAATGTCGGACCTGAAGCTTTGTCACTAGGCGCTTGGAGACAGATCGAATTTTGGAAGCCTCAACCATTCTATAGCTTCATAAAAAGATACGCAAAAGAAGACGTAGTATATATTCCTGGAGATGTGAAATTCCTCGGTAGGGTTAAATATGCGCCTACAGAAGTCCTTCCAAATCATCCAATTTTTCACGCGGAAGACTAATCGCGATCTCGATTTTTGCCCATTCTGCGCCAAACTGGCATACCTCTGATTGCCCGTAAAGTATGACATGGCCCTGTTGGAATGTTCCCACGACAATAGAAGATCTGAAGAACAATGCCGCACTTGCATTGCATCTAATAACTGATATCAAAGGATTGCATTTTAATATGGACGGGCTAGGAAACAATTGACGTAAGGTCCTTGGTTCTGTGTTAGTTGTCCGACAAGACAAGAAACTGTCGACACCACGTGTATACCACGTGGAAGCTTTATTCATGTTATGCGAATCCAAGCTTTTGTCATGGCCGATGACGACAATGCAAACAATACTCTTTTAAACTTCATTCTCGAATACGAGTAACAGAAACAGGATGGAGAATGTTTAGAAATAGGGGCGGAGTCTGGCTGAAGGAGAAATTCGTCGATTATTTTAAACGATCTAAGAAATATAAAATTGTGGGCGGTGATACATCTTGGGTCGAAATCACAGATCTATCAGGCATCAATCTATTCGATCGTCGGAGACCATCAAAAGCGTTATACTTGCTTAGCAGACATCCATAATCTTGTTTTATCAGAATCGATCTACTGGATCTGCATTCTTGTTTTGCAAGAAGGAACAACACAACATAGCCACTGCGCAATCCAACTCCAAAATCCGAGATTATGATGCAACTTCCATAAGATCCTGCAGATCAAATCGAATCACAGGTTTTGACCATTGTTGCTCCTTACAACAATTACATACCTCCGTGGATTCCGAGTAAATTTTGCACAATCAAGACCGCTAAGATTTTAGCGCCCGAGGCGTTTTTTTTAAGCTGCCATTTTCACCGAGGACATAAAACCATTTCACCTCTTTCTTCCTCGAAACAAATTCTTGTTTTTCGATCATGTTATGTGCGCCAGGAAGGTTTTGCGGATGATGACCCTGATTCAACATCAGCCAGCCTGCATGCAATCCGCTTCATTTTAGACCTAATTACCCTGACCTTGAGCACATGCTTTTCCGATACCACCAGCTCCTCGAGGTTGGATATCCGTAAAGCCTCATGCTAAGATAAGGAAAGTTCTTCGAGCGTTCTATTGATTGTTTCTATAGGAAAGCTCAGGCAGCCCATAGATGGATAATCATCTTGCATGAACGGGCCTTCTAGAGCCCAAGCCTCAAGATCAAAACACCTTGCGATGGGTAGGATTGGGGTATCTATCTCGACGGATATCCAACCGACCACCCCTGGTCTAAATCCTGGAAGCTGGATTCCAGTATCGTGGGTTTGCCACTCCATGCAGACATACGGAGTAGTGTGCTTGATAGACAGATAAGGACATGATAGATTGGGGGTTGCTTACAGACCTATCACCTTGGATGACCACACCGATCGTTAATGCTTATCTTCCGAGTCCGAGGAACTGAACCGTCGTGGGCCGTTTCTATCTAGACTATCATGACCATGGTCGACAGATGTAAAAATAAACACCACGGTGTATCAAATCCTGCAGGCGAGTAGATAATCTCGATATTGCACCTTGGATTATCTCATTCGTACCCTTGGTATGGCATCCAAAGTTTTTCTCGAATCCCTCCAATTAAGGTTAATGGAATCGCCGCCTCTAGGTTTGATTGCTAATTAAATACTACTCTGACAGTCCACGTCGAAAAAACGTGTCCCCACAGGATATTCTTCGGCCAACAAAGCATCAATCATTAACAGACCTGTGCCTCCCAAAGGCCCTGTAATCAAGAGTATGAGCGGCTTGCAAGATACAATCAGATGAGGCCGTTCATATTTCCTTTACTCGTTCGGTCTAGTTTTCATTGACCTTGATCTTGAATATGTGCCTCCACCGACAGTAAAGCCAGGAACGGCGGATAACCACTTCCTGTATTGTATGCTTCTCGTCAATTACGTCTATTACTGGTCGTCGTGAGCAATACAAGCATTTCAGCCCCGTTATCGCTAAGTCTATCAAAAGTGGGATTCACAAGGATTCCAATAATGTCATTTTCAGTGGCGGAAAATGCTCCAGCTGCTATCATTTCTCATCAGCTCTCGATGGCGGAGTTGATTGGATGCTGTCTATTAATTTCTTACAACGGAGCCTTTAATCTACGCCTAGATATTCCAATTGTGGAAGGTTGGGCCTAAACCACAGTGGCGGGAATCGTGCGAAGGATTGACAAGCTCTATCAAGCTTTGCGGCTAGCATCTTGCAAGAAAGTTAAGCTTTGCTTGACAATGCTTGTCCAGATTGAATGCGGGGCCCTTGCTTATCAAAATTCCCATAAAAGGCAGGTGAATATGTAACTATCATATCACCGGTTTCTAGCTTCCTTCAAAGACTGTACAGGTATAACTGAATTTCAAGGGTTGTGTGTTCAAAACTATACGAGGACCCTGGAAGTCTAACGAGTCGCGAGTCGTTGTACCATATTCGGCTTACTCCACAATGGCACGCTTCATTTCTTATCTGTTTACAAGATAGATTTACAACATCCGAGGTAGTTCCCCGGAGAATAGTACGGAAATAATTTCTACATAAGTCGCTGGTCCGCCGTTCTCACTCCTCTTCAGTCCTTTTGGTCTGCTGCGAGCACTGGCTTTCAACATGGACTCGCCACGAGAGAACGACGTTGTCTACGAGGAGAAGACACATGAAGCATCAGCCATTAACAAGGCTTCCGAATCCCTCGACTCCAAAGATGCCCAAAATGACAAGTTCGGAAGAGCGCCTTACGAAAGCGAGGTTTTCTCTCAATCGGATGAAGAAGGACGTGGGGGGATAGTGAATGCTCTTGAGACTGCGGAAGATATTGTTACTGCAGTCATTAATGTCGAAGATGATCCAACTTTGAACCCTTGGACGTTTCGCATGTTTTTCATTGGTTTGTGCGGCCCTTAGCATTTATTGTATGTATGCTAATGAGTCTTCAGGTATGGGTTTGTCGGCTTTCGGAGCTGTACTCCAAGAAATTTTCTACTTCAAGCCTCAAGTCATTTATGTATCAGTCAGTAAGTTCATGATATCCACTCCAGTGCTTTTATGTGCATATTTCTAATGATTTTTTAGTGTTCCTGACTGTTATCGCATATGCCATCGGAGCATTCATGGCTTTTGCCATTCCAAGATGGGGTACAGTCGGTCGATTTCTCAATCCTGGTCCATTCAATCAAAAGGAACATGCTGCCGCTGTCATAATGGCATCGGCCGCTGCAGTTTCGGCTCTATCAACAGAAGCACTAGCAGCACAAAAGCTTTGGTACGGAGGGTATCCCAGTCAAGCTGCTGGTGTATTCTTGACTTTAGCCTCACAATTGATTGGATATGGCATTGCAGGTATGATGAGAAGTAGTCTTCTGTGGCCTACGAAGATGCTTTACCCAGCAAATCTTCCTGTTACTACTGTTTTGGAAACTTTACATAAGGAGAAGGCAACCAATAGGAAGAGAATGAAGATCTTTTGGGTCATTTTCTTCGCTCTATTGGTTTGGGAATTGCTTCCTGAGGTATGAATATCCCGTCAATTGTTTGAGCTTTTTCAAAGCATTACTGACACTATGCAGTACATCTTTCCACTTCTTATTGGTGTTTCAATCTTCTGTCTTGCAGACCAACACAACCTTGTCTTCACTAATCTTTTCGGAGGTGCAAACGGAAACGAGGGTGTGGGGTTCCTGTCCCTTTCCTTCGACTGGAATTATGTTGCTAGCTTTGGATCTCCGCTATGGCTGCCCCTCCAAACCCTGGTAAACAGCTTCATCGGTACTCTCGGCTGCATTGTTCTCTTCATGTCCGTGTACTACGGTAATATTTGGAGAGCACAAGATTTCCCATTCTTGTCTCAAGAATTGTTCAATGGTGATTCCAACACTACATTTTATGACACCTTCAATGAGACAACAATCCTCAATGCCGATTTCACCGTGAATGAGGAGGCCCTTGAAGCTGGAGGTATTCCTTACATGGCTTCCACTTATATTGTCTACCTCATTACATCCAACATGGGGTTTACTGCTAATTTCGTCCACATGTTCCTTTGGAATTACGATGACATTAAAGCTGGATGGGCTTGGGCCAACAAAGCTACGCTCAAGAAGATGTTAACTCCATCTCATTATAAATTCTAGAAAGGGAATAGTGGCACACGTACCGAAGAAGAAAAGCAAGCTTTAAGAAACGACCCCAACATTGATCCACATTACAAAGTTATGTTGGATTACGATGAAGTCCCCGATACGTGGTATTTCTTAGCATTCTTGGCAAGCTTCATCACTTCAATGGCTTGTCTTTATGCTATGAAGTCAACTCTTCCATGGTGGGGTTTGATTGTGGCTATGCTTTTCTTGGTGCTTTTCATGCTTTTCTTCGGTGCTCAGTATGCCATTACTGGTTTCCAATTCAATATTGAACCTATTGCTCAAACCCTTGCTGGATATTTATTCCCTGGAGCTCCTCTTGGTAAGCTACATGTTTGAATATTTTATCACATTGCTAATAACCAAACTAGCAAACATGTATTTCACAACCTTCACCTACAATGCTCTCCAACAAGGACAATATCTTCTCCGAGACTTGAAACTTGCTCAACAAAACAAACTCTCTCCAAAAGTCACATTTACAACCCAGATTATCGGGTGTGTCTTTGGTGCTTGCCTAAACTATGTTATGATGATCACGTAGGTCACCCCTTTCCAATCTCTGATTCTTTTACACGCTAACAAATACTAGCATCGTCAAGAATCAAACCGCAAACCTTCTCACCATCGAAGGAACACCTATTTGGTCAGGAGCCAACGTTCAGTCCTTCAACTCTCTCGCAATTGCCTGGGCTATTGCCCCAAAGATGTTCTCTATCGGTGCCCGCTACCAATGGGTAACCATCGCATATCTCCTCGGATTTCTCGTCCCCGTGCCTTTCTGGATCATGTCCCGGTATTTCCCTCATCAACGTATCTGGTCTTACCTCAACCTCTCGATCATCCTTTGGTATTTCGGATATCTTTGCGTCGGTATCAATGCTAGTGTCTTCATGTACTACTACATCGGAGCATTCGGCCAATTCTACCTCCGAAAATGGAGACCAAAATTCTTCGTCAAGTGGAATTACTTGGTCTCCGCCGGTCTCGACGGTGGAACCCAAGTCATGGTATTCCTACTTACTTTCGCTGTTGCGGGAGGAAGTGGAGTCAGTAGACCATTTCCGGCCTGGGCTGGAAATCCTGCAACCGGTAATGTGGACAAATGTATGTATAATGAGGCTAATGGATAATCATGTGGTTTGATTTGGGAGGGCAAAAAATAGGGGAAATGATAGTTTGGATAAAATGATATGAAGGTCCGGTATTTACAATTGTGTAATAATCAGAATTAGATGTTAATGAGTGGATGTCAATGTACCCTTTTTGAATTGTTTCAGGCTAATGTCTACTTTGCTTACATGTGAGCTTTGGAAATTTGCACTGCGACGCCGCTCTCCGATGATTTAGATTAATCTCACTTATGTTTGAGTGTGATTGATCATCATGCTTAGAGTCTGGCAAGTAAACACTGGCTAAACAAACTTGTAGTGGTACTAAATACTCTTCTATGCCTAGGGTCAACATCAGCTGTGTAGATAAACTGTCACCATCTTCATTATTTTTCGAGCCGCCAATATAACCCCTTATGTTCTACTTATAAATATCCTCCTACAGGTATGCTGAGAATCAAGTTTCATATTCAATGCAGTCTATCGCCTTGGTATCTTTACGACCTGCTAAGTTTCTTCTTATGGAGTGAATAATGTGTCTCTTCGCTACTTGGTTCGCTCTTGGGCCATTGAAAATTGAATACTACGGCAGGAGTTTTATTACTAGTAGTACTGGCGTCGAAGCCGCGGAGAGTTACGCTATCTGGAGGCATCTCGATATATCAACCATCATTTTTGTCACATACGGCTCGGTACGGTTCGATACTGTGGCCAATTCTGGAGCTCATTAGTTACGGTTCGATCTCGCCTGCTGTTACTCAGTATATATAAGCTCGCTCCATCGCCTACAGATTTTCCTTCTTCATTTCTACAACATCAAAATAATTCACAACTACAACACAGAGATATCTTCAAATCTTTCAAGAAATATACCCCAAAATACTTCAAAAGTATTATCCTCCCAATACATCATGGTTCGGTCAAGATCGAGAGGTCATCCTCCCAAAGATTTTTACTCAACAATCGCCCGGCTAGCATATCCTCAGGAAGATCCCGAAACTGCAATCCAAAAGTATGTAGTTGAGAAATGGATCCCAGGGGTAATTTTCACAAAAGGTGTTCGCTATGTTATCGCTAAGGGTATGTTACACCTCTCAGGGAATCCATTCTAAAAGCTGAAGCTTGCAATTTGGTATGGTATGCTAATAAGTTTTAGATTACGACCATTTCCGACGCAAAAATTATTGCATCGCCGAATTCGAGGTGGTTTTGGACGCCGAGAGTCGACCATTCTTGAAAAAACTCCAAGGTCCAATGCATCTACCAGAGGTTGACAGGGTGACGAAGAGAATGAAATTAACTCGCAGAGAATACAAGCATAGGAGTCAAGATCAGTGGAATGTACCACGAGATCATAAAACACACTTCTTGAAGTTTCCGCGAGGTAATTTAGTCTTTTTCCCTCATAGATATATGTTTTTTTCACTGGCTAACATTTTATAGAGATCCAAGACAATATTTTCAAGCAGGCCCTGCTCACTTCTCCCGGCTGCTTCATTTGCCCAATACTTGTGACTTCAAACTTGAAGGAAATCTACACTGAGCCACATCACTTTATCTCTGTCAATATTCCTGGACTTCAACTCGCCGATCACGAATGGAGTTTCCGACATGGATGGCCATGGAACCTTGCATACTGCGACAATTCCCTCTTGTCCTTTAAGAGGAGAGTGCTCTGTGATAAGAAAGGGTCGTACATCGAGCTTCGTAGAATTCTCCGCCCCCAAGTCGATGCAACGCTTCTTCGCACTTCCAAAGTCTTCCATGAGATTGGCTCCAGGTTACTGTATGGTCAAAACACTCTTAACTTTCATATGGCGAAAGGAACCATTCATACGAGTCTTCCCTCATGGATTGGGGAAAGTTCATACAGACCCGAGCCAAGCAAAGCTTTTATAACTAAAGCTTCGACTTCCGAAACAATTCGGCAGATCCAGAGCAACGCCATCATCACTGCGATTCCGGGCTGGTGCTATTATGACCCCTTCATTCGTTTCCTTTACCATGTTCAACCGCGGAACGCCGCTTTGGTGAAGAAACTACGATTCAAAGGAATCATTAAGATGCATCAATGCATGTTCGATTTTTGTAGTGACCAATGCAGTGATGACCTGATTCATAGTATGAAATGTTACATACCTTTAATCAACGCACTCTGCCCCGGGCTGCAAGAGCTGACCTTGGAGGTGCAATTTGATTGGTTGGCATATCAAGACGGTCCTATCAGCTGCGTTGAGCGTCAAAAATGTGAGCGGCTCTACAAAGAATTTCTTGATAATGAGATTAGAAAACTCAAGACCGTTCGGGTTCTGAGAGTAGTTTCTGAGGCGC
The DNA here is from genome assembly GCA_002162575.1 of Sclerotinia glacialis. Classification (NCBI taxonomy): domain Eukaryota; kingdom Fungi; phylum Ascomycota; class Leotiomycetes; order Helotiales; family Sclerotiniaceae; genus Sclerotinia; species Sclerotinia glacialis. Next base: position 989,446 of record NGKH01000012.1, on the reverse strand, counting down.
CGGTAGACGAACGTATGCAGGCGAGCATTAATATTGCTGAAGAGACTATACTGTGGTTTCGAGAGCGAGCGGCTGCTTGGGACAGAGAATAAATTGATACTAGAGTCAGGGGCATGATACGAGGATTTTTTCTAATGAAGTGTTGCGGAGGGTATTGTTCATGAAATATATGTTTGAATTTAGATGTGCTTTTGGGGGTGTGTCAGGGTCGCCCATAGGCTTTTTATGAGGGCCACCAATTTCTGATGGTGTTAAGAATAGCCTTTTAATTAAATAAAAAAAAGACAATTGATTGTTTATAACCATTCCCGAATGAAATACAATGCACGTTTCTAAAATAAAGTATTTGTACACAATTATTAGGGTATATTATCCATTTGAAAGTCTGCAATGACTAGGCCTAGACAAGTAACTAACTCTCGTAATCCAAAGCTACAGCCTCAAGACTTTGTGAAAATGACACATAAGGTAGAAGATACTTGTGCTAATCAATCTTCCAATACCAGTTTATTCGCAGAAACTCCTGCCGCCATTATTACCACAGCACAAATCATTCGAACTACATATTTCCACCTCCTTGATCTGTTCCACTGCCATCCGCATCTGGATTATGAATTCCCCAGAACGGATCAAACATGGCGCCAACATTTCCCACCATATCCGTTCCTATCCCAATCCCACCCCCCATTCCCGCTTGTCCAAAATCAATTCTGTTAATCCACTGACCACCATCATCAACATGTCCCGAATTCCAATCTGCATACTGATCATTTCCATTTCCTATTTCTAATAAGCTCAACGTGGCAGCGCTTTCGGTTGTTGACGAGAGAACCCCCGTCGTGCTTAAGTGGAGGGGATTGTGATTCTGCATTGTGTTATGACCGTTTGTGTAGTTGATATGGTCGATGGAGAGAGGGCCAGGTGTTACGCCGGAAGTGAAGAGAGATGGGGTTGAGGCTCCGAGGATAGGATTTGTGAAGAGACGGCGGTTCTGGTTGGTGTTGAAGAGGTGGAGCATTTCTTTGACGTTATGGTACTAAGACGGTTTTTCATTAGCAAATGCTTGAGATCCTGCAAAGCGGTGCGAGGTAAATCCAAACTTACAATATCATCTACGTGAGTATTAACCGCCCTCAACCCCTCCAAAATATCTGTAACCTTCTCCAACCTCCCCATTATCCTAGCTCTCTCATCTTCACATGAAAATCCTACAATATCTGCTGCCCGTACAATTATATTACTGCATTGGTAGACACATGTCGCGATACCAATATCACTAATCAACGTATGTCCGATACTTTGCACTGTATTACAAATATCCAATATCATAACCGCATGTTCAAATGCTTTCTTTTGGCAATATTGCACATATTCCTGAGGGGTATTTTCTAACATCGTATCGGATATCGAGTCCTTTGTTCCGGGAAACATAAATCGGTAAAGGTCCGCATGACATTGTTGCCATAAAACATGAAACATGACGAATCTTGTTAGCTGTGGTGAATATGCTCGAAGGAAAAGATTATCTTCGTTGTATTGAAGATTTGCTGGCAGTGAAGAGCGTAGTTGTTCTAATTCTCCTTCCAGCTTTCGTAATATATCTTGCGAATCGTATGGATTGGATTTTTCCCTTATGACATTCCGCGTATACCTAAAAGCTAGTCATCAGCTTCAAATGTCAAACAGGAAAGTAGATGAATCAAAACTTACTCCAAAACACGATGTCGTATATCAGATATGCGAAAGTAAAATGTTCTCAAACCCAAATGCATAGATTCAGCCTCGTTTGTTCGTGTCGATATCAAAGGAGCAGTCTCTCCTGGTATACCAAGATCAAAATCCTTTTCACTACAAGGTAATTGAATATGCATCGAATGCGAAGGACAAACCAGTAATTCTGGAAAGCCACCAGCAGAAAGTCTATCAACATGGAAAATCGACCACATCAATCTCCTCCTACATTCCCTCACCAAAGTCGACAAAGAATTATTCTCATAATTCAGACCTAACACAAATGCCATTTTCGCAGCCACAGCTGTAAGTGCCTGGGATTTGAAGTATTCCCGGTGCTCAAATCGATAAAAGACAATGACGAGAAGAATCTCCACTAACATAGCAGAGGGTCTACTTAAACTTTGCCAAACGTATCTTTCTGCTTCATGCATCCATTTCTGGGCTGTAGCACGACTTTCGCTGTCTTTTGAGACGAAGGCTATTGATGAAGCACACATGGCTTTTAGTAAAGTTGGATTTACGGCACCGTTGTTCCAATTTCTTAGCAATGTGGCTCGATGAATAAAACCTTTACCAGGTGTCGAAGAGACAAATTCGAAATATGCATCTATGTACAGCTTGATGGTAGCTTTGGAGGTTCCAATGTCCCTAAAGGAGAATATTTAGCAATTTTTCGACCGAATTTTTCCCCTTCCTGGACAATCTCACACTGAACCATCCGTCCCGTTTCCAATATCCATCGGACTCCCACCAGCAGATATAGCATTCACCCCAGCTCCAGGACTATCGCCACATTGACTTGTCCCTGCGGGCTGTTGCCTTGGCACGCTCCTCCTCACCCCTCTACTTGTAGATTCATATTCGCATATGTATCCCCTCTGTCCGCACCTCTTACAAATTGGTATTGTTCCACTACATCTCGCCTTGTGTGAATGGCAACTCCGGCAAGCCTTTCTCGCTCTCTTCCTCTCTGTTCCCGCCTGAGTAAAACGATCAGGAGAATTGAATTCAAGGTCATTATTGGTCAATCCATGATCCGACGCCATCCTTATCTACACGTGATGACTTTAATCCCGTGATAAGTACATTCCAGATCGGGAGTTATCGGGTAGCGGATTAAGGATGTGTGTTCGGGGTAATGGTGCAGATTTTTGGGGCATTAAAAAGATGTCTTGGAGACGTCACGCAATTTTTGACTGGAACAAAAATCTTTCGTAGATAATGATCACGTGTTGGCCACGATAAATCCTAACCCGGGATTTTTCACGATGTTGATGAAGCTTCGGATTTGGTGAGTTCCATAGCGTTTTATTTAAGGATATACCTACGAAATATTGAATGTCAACATGCTTCCTATGCTCTGTATGATGATTCAAAAAGGATTAACAACCCAACCACCCCCTCGCAATGTCCGCATCGAGAACATCATCGAAGGGGCACCCAGCTATGACGACACCGCAACGATAGCAGCATATTGACAGCTTCTAGAATCTGTCTCAGCCCTCTTTATGCGCACCAGATTTACGATACAACGCCCAATGTAGCTGCTCCAGACCGCGCTGCAGAGTTAGCAAAGGTCATCAATGAGAAGAACTCACATTATCGCAAGAAGAGAGTCGTGAAGAGCGAAGCTGTATTAAGTTCAGGAAATAGTCATTAATTTCGGGACTTGACAAGTCCTCACATTTCTTTATCGATGAAAGCCCATCTAAGATCCTTCAAGGTCTAGGGGTCTGAAATAAAAATCTTCAAACCTCCAGAACCTACGGAGAAGGAGAAACCCGACTGAATTTTCCACTGATTTCCCATTACTAAAAATTCCCAAGTCGACTTCCGCAAGCCCCTTCATCAACCGAAGCGAGAACCAAGCGAACCTTAGAATATCTAGAGCACTTTTAGTCTCGCAATCTTCTACCAAGAGATGCCGATATTCTAACTTTCGGAAAGTCATCGAGCCCAATATTTTTGCCATTAGTTAGTTAACGCCAATGCTACCTCGACAGCTTGAGATGTCTAGATAAGTTGATTATATACACATATAGTTCGGTTAGTCTAACGTTTAACATCAATGAATTAACTAGCCTGCTTTTTCTTTAGATTTAAAACTTGACACCCTAAATTATACCAAAATTAAATCCTAATATTCCATCCACAGAAAAATCCTCCATCTCATCTCTCACCATATCCATCTTCCAATCCATCCATCCCACCTCCGAACCCCGCACTACCGAACACCAAAAACCCCTCCGCGAAATCCCAGCACAATAATCCGGATATTGATATCTCTACACCAAAGAGGCGCTTGAGCACATAACCCAAATCCAAACTGGTATCTACCTCAGGAACCTCGAGTATCGAGTATTTATTGAGGCACAATATACATATAATAACATTACAGTTATATACGATTACGTATAGATATAGCGTACTTGACATCAAATACACATGGGGTTAATATATATCCTTCCCTATCTATCTACCATCATCCTTCACATTTCCCATCTCATTTACACGTTCATCAGAACAGCCAGAGTATTAAGTTCTAACCGAGTTTTCTTTGAAATTCATCAGAGAATCTATTCCCATTCCCCCTATTCCTCTCCTTTCCTCTCACAATCAGATTTTAGATAATGAAAACACTTCATCATCGATAATTACTATCTCCAAAATCCAATTCAAGAACGTTTGAATTTAGCGTCTGATTCTCGAGCTCCGACTAGAGTTCGTGTCATCTTATAATATAATCTCACCATTTATGGTATACTCAAATAAGATAGCATTACACGGATATATTGTGAAACTCCAATATATTTATCTATTCTAGGATTTTAGGAATGGGAATGGGAACGGCTGGAAAGATGGATGATTGTATGATTGGATATTGGGGGAAATGATTCTGATGTATCTAACTTAAGGGGAGGATGAGGAAGATTCATATAGTTATTGATGAATGAGTCTGGACAAGTAATAGGTATTAATGACGACGACATGAAGCGGAGATTGGACATTCGATCAGAAGGAGAGACGGAATAGAAAGATATTGGACAATCCTGTCCAAACAATTTTGATAATTGAGAGATGCTATCTGTATGTAAATAAATTTTATATATAATTTCCGAATAATATGGATATCGATACCAAACTCCTTTTGAATAATAATCTTGAACCGAGCTTTGGCAATGCTGATTATAAATGGATGAATTCCATGCTAAACTTGAGCATATCTTCCGGACCCAAAACCTAAACTCCTTCTTCCCCTATACAAATGTGAAGACCTTCCTTTCCATTGCGCCATATAATCAAGAAGGATGAGGATGAAAATAAACCGGAAATCCACTCCCAAAACACTCCCATTTGTTAGAAATGGTATCTTAAATTTTTTTCTCCTCCTCTTCGTTACCAAATTCCCATCAGATACCTAACAGACCTCCTTGTTGTCGTTGACCAGCTTCTTGGAAGCTTCTAAACTGTAATAATACTTCTTTGACATCATTCCACGGTGCCGCGGTATAAAATGAATCTTCGGAACCCACATCAGAATCCGCATCAGAATCCGTATAATCCGATCCCATCAATTCCCCCAATTCATTAAATAATGTTGGTACATTTCCCTTGCCTGTACTGGAATTTTCTAAAGAGGATGAATTCTCATCTAAAGATTCACCATCTTCATCAGCAGATGCTTCTCTGTCTTCCCATGAACTATGCGTGTCAGCAGGATCAACATCAGAAGAATTCCAAAAGGGTTCTGATTCAACCATTTCTTGATCATTGGCTGCCCATTCCACTTCCAACCATTGCTCCGTAGACTTCTTCCAAGCCCTAGGAAATTTATCAACTTCTTGTGTCTGAAATCCTTTCAAAATTAATTCCGGTGCGGTTTTTGCATTTCGATTTCGAGAAAAAGTGGCGATAATCGCACGATATAATGCTGGAGGCATAGTCATCAAACGCATTTCATGTGATCCCGAATTCGCATCAATCTGCATTCCAACAATATTATTCATAAGCCTGGATTCCATCAACGCCTTCGCCCAATGTGATGGTATATTCTCGTAGTCACAAGGGGCTACATATTCTGATGGGATCTGCGTAGATTCGTCTTCGAACACAACCGATATCTTCATTTGTCGTACCAGAGCACAATTGTACACGCCGACCTGACTCTGAAAATCGAAAAGTTCCCTCGGTTTATGAAAGGAGAAATTGTTGCATGAATATAACACCTGCACTGCTTCTTCGTATATTTGTTTATTGACCAAAAGTAAACCGGGCGTAGGAGGTTTGAAAGGATAATGTGTTGAATCGGGAAACGTATCGCAGGAGAGCATCCTAATATGTCGAACTCCAACGAATGCTTCGCGGGGTGCTTGAAGAGCATATGTATATATTTGATCGCGGACTTCCCGAGGGAACGAGAGGAATGGTAATGGGTTGTCGTAAAGCCCGGAGGAGTCCTTCATTGATTCTAATTCCTCCCATACTTGATTATGTTTTCTGGCCGTCGCGAAGAGTAATCGTTCTAGGTATTCATTTGCTGCTTGTAGGGAGTCCAAATCATGACCAAAGGCTCTTTCATCCAACAAATTATTTAATTCGATCATATTTCGCCCGGAAAAAGAATCCAAAGAACCGTGGTTGTGGTTGTGGTTGTTTTAGTTGTTTAGTATGTACAGACAGATTCAGACTGATGCGATGTACAATATGATGAATCCGAACTCTGTCCAATAATATGAATATGAATGTAAGAGAATAGTGTTAAGAAGTTTAGAATGACTTCTATTACCAAAAAAAAATGGAGTTGATCATGCAGGATGGGGGATGCATCAATGGCAGCATCTGTCTTGGACTCTTAGACACTGATAAAAATCCCCTGTAAGCAATCTGATGATAACCCCCTCGGTTCATTGGATAGGATAGGTATGTGAACCAAATTCTGACGTGGTGACAAAACTATTCCTTTCTTGACTTAACTTTTTCAAATATTTCTCGTAAATGGGGATACCTTCATGATGTTTCATACTGTTGGTTCACCGACCATTTACAGTAGGATCTTTGGGACTGTCTTTGTTGATGCAGTTTCGGAGATGATTCTACTCATTATGGTACTTGATAATGAATTTTTTGCAGGAACATGTGCACAGAAGTACATTAGTGTAATGTAGAGTAGTGTAGAGTAGTGTAAGATAGTGTAAGATAGTGTAAAATAGTCTGAAATAGTGTGAAATAGTGTGAATTAGTGCCATAATAATACCATAATAGTGCACCATACGGACAGTGCTACTGTGTTATGGAGTCCATTCACAGGGATTAGATCGGATGGAAGATTTCCCCTCATCGACTTTCAACGGTCATTTTTATTACTCAATGCCTAGATATTCAAAGATTCTCAGCCTCTTTGATTACCCCTCATTGATAATGATAATTAAACGAGAAAATATATGTCCATTAGCTAGCTGGTTTACGAATGAATTCATTTAGCACACACAATCGATAATACCCACCACAAAAGGATCTATTTCCCGTTGCTACACCGATCAGAGAAAGTTAACTCGAATGTCAAACTCTCTATGGGATCTTCCTTTTGCGAATCCTCGAATCTACAATACGATGATCTGCCTGCAATGTAGCATACATGAGCAGATAATAACGAGTTTGTGGCAGGCTAATTGTCTAACAACGAAACGAGACACGAATCATACAGAGGCATACAAGGATTGATACAGTGGGATACATATACCAATGAGGGATTGTGTGCGAGCCAGCAATCTTGCCATATACATAAGCTTTCGAACATCAGGAGTCATACCAGGTCTTGAATCTACACAGCTGAAGTCCTCCATTGGAACAAGATAGAGAGTCTCGAACCTATAATATATAAATGGGATGTGGAGAGGTAGGTGAAAATGGGGATGAAAAGTTTAGTGGAATGGTTATTGTATGCCATATTTTTGCACGAATGATTTGTTTTGTTGCTAGAGAACCTACTTCAGAACCTCTGGCTCAAACTCTTTGAATTTGACGTGGGCAGAACAAGTGTCTTCGCTCTGTTCATCATTTTGCATAGGTATAATGGGTAGCTCTCTTACTATTTTACACATGCTACAGCTATCGGGTCCCAAGATCGCAGATATCTGATTGATGTGTACATCCATCAATCAAAACATTGGCGTTGTTATTTCTCTGGTAACCAACAATATTTTGAGAGGTACATTTGGTGTTGAGGTTCGTCTTGAAGTGGTTCGTTTGATCTTTATACTTGATGTTGGAGGATGATGGATGGGAAAGGAGGAAGTTGTAACTGACTGGTGGGTAGTTATAAATGTTTAACAATGAGTATGGACGCTGTACTTGTATTTAATTCGTTTCTTTACTTTTCCAATACAATATAAATAAAGTCTTTGTTTATAAAGGAAAGTACTCGTTTTTGTATTAGTTTTCTAGGAATGATATGTGGGAAGACTACTATCATAAAAGTCTTTAAAATCAAATGTCCATCTTAAATCGCAATATCTGATGAATTCCAAGAGACAATTAAGAGTTAATTTGATATCATCTATTCCTTTGGGCTCGATTTTGATTTAATTTTTTTACTTTCGATATTCAGAGCTATGTTTCTGGTATCCCTCGTACATTCCTCCCTTCTTCCTCCTTCCCTTCCCTCCCCTCTCCTACCCCCACCCGTCACCTTCAAGTCCAATATCCATCGATTCCCTACTCAATCCTCAGACCACCTGATAATCCGAACCGCCACCTCAAGCACAGCCAACGGATTACATCCCATGAACGATATCGGCGAATAGATACTTACACACGCCACCGAATCCAAAGGGTTCTTCCATATCGTCTTTGGTATCTCCTTCCTGAGCGGTCCTCTGCTCCGCTCTGCTCCGCTCTGCTCCGCGCTGCTTTGACGCAAACGTCGCATACCGCTGGTGTTTTTACTCGAATCTTCCAGTTAATCAGGGATGTTGTCTGTCCTGCTCCCTATTTTCTTGCTCCCCCTCTTTGTATATTTTGTATATCGCAGCTAGATATTTCTACTGAGTTACGGAGATATTGGTCGGGGCGTGGAGGAAGGGGGAAGGGGGAGTGAGTCGGGTGAATGAATGGATGCGCAATGTGTGTTTTATTGCCGGGAATCATCTCTTTGTGTTTGTTTTTTGAATTTGGAGTTTCGGCGGTATGGCGTTGTTTATTTGTAAGTGAAAGAGAATAAAGTGCTATATCACCGCCTTTCACAATCCATTATCTCGAATGGTTAGTGCTGAAATCCTCTAGTGAAGCGAAAGAGGTATCCTCCTCCCAATAATAATAACAATCACAATAACAATAATATTTCGAGCGCTCATAATAATCCTCAAAGACAAATATAAAAATATCCAGATACCAATCATTGATTCATTCATTACGGGAGCCGCGAACCGCAATCCGTATATCAAACTGAACCGATCAAGTATTTTCTATTTTCTATTTCCATATCTCTTGATGTATTTGTGTGACGAAAATGTGAGGTTCCTATCCTATATCTTACATATCCTATATATCCTACACATCCTATTTTAAAACCGATGAATGGTGAACTTCCACTAATTGACGCCCGTCAAATATTGTAACACGGTCTGATGATGATAAATAAAGTTCTTTTGGACAAGTCAAACAAAGTAAAAAACAAATGAAACGCCAACTAAATATCAAAAGCTACTTTCTGTAGCACATGGATATAACAACGCCTTTCTTTCCCCGAGGACCCGTTTCCCAATTAACCATATACAAAACGCCGATAATATGCTTAACCAAGATGATGCGACGACGCCCCATGGTTTTTTTCAATATGTTCACATGGAGGAATAGACATAGTAAATTTCCTCCACTGGATTTCAAAACCACTCGATGCATAAAAACCCACTTCCACCAATAACGCCCGCAACGATCACCATGGTGAAAATCGTAGCTCCGACTCTATCGGCCGTAGTGACGGGTGTAATTTCACTTCCATCAGTACTCATCCTCGAATCTGTCCCCGCATTTTCATTGCCTTCACTGGTACCCGTGCCTTGAACCTTACTAACCCAACCCCTGGTCTGAGGTAGCAAAAGACCTTGAACGGCTTCTAATGCTGACATTTGTTCTCCTACGCCTGTAATTCCATCATGTTCTCCTGTGGTCCATTTCAGACCACACGAATTGCCTCGTCTTCCAGCCGTGCAAGTTTTTACTGCTGCTGTTGCCGTGGTAGTTAATAAAGGCATGATGATGTCGGCAGTAAAAGGTGCAAGTTTAGCTGTTGCGGCTAACCATCGTCCAAAATAACACTTAAAAGATTGTTGATCGTTGTTGCAAGTACCGGTTTCGCAAGCTTCAACCATAATTCCATTCTGGAAGAAATCTGTTGATGAGTTCAAAAGGCCAGTGACACGGTCTTTCCATATAGCGCTGCCATTTGTCTAAATTGATTAGTATCTATAAAAAGAATTCAACGGAGACTTGTAAAGCTTACATGGTTGTACATAGCAGCACTTCCAAGGAGGAATATCCCACTATTATAAGTCCAACGATTGTGATCTTTATCCGTACAATTGTCGGAATTCTGGGTTCCGTCATATACCATGTAGTCGGGGGAAATAAGTCCAACTCCATATACCCAATCAAATATTTTCTCCGCCCAATCCGCATAGCTCGATTCCCCGGTGTATAGTGCGAGTCTTGCCGCTAAATTAAAGACACAACCATTCGAAATGCTGTTCTTATAATTGTAACCATTATTGAAAGTAAATATTTGCCATCGAAATCCACCATTACATGTTGAATTATCCCATCGCGCGACTTGAGTATTGAAGACTCCTTGTGCAAGTGCTAACCATCCGGGACTTGGACTTGGAGGATCTTGGAATTTGGTTTCCGCTGCTGTCATCGCCGCCATTCCCCAAAATCCTTGATCATCATTTCCTTCTGTTTTTGTTTGATTCAGAGGCATAAAATCAGAATCGTCTCCAGCTTGATGTAGAAGTGCCTGTTGAACACTGTCGTTGTAGGTTGTGTCGTTTGTATAATACCAATAATTTACCATGGTTCCAAACCTAAAAAAAAAAGGTCAGTGTTGATCCTCGGGGGAGCAGGAAAAGCCTTACATCGCTCCCGCCTCCCACCAATAATATGGTGCTGGTAAATTTCCTGGCACATCTCCTGTGTTGTTTCCGGTGTAATATGACATGAGATCATATGCTATGTTACTTGCCGCTGTCTTGATTGAATCGGAAGAAGTAATATCAAGTGTGATGGCACCCTCCACGCCTTGACCAGCAAGGACATAGAGACTTGCTGCATAGATTAAAGGAGAGTCGAGCTTCATAATGTAGAAATAGAAGGAGAATGGAACATGCACATGCAAATGGAAGTATGAACAGGTATGGTAAAGTTTGAAAGTTTGACGTATGTATGAAATCTAGAATAAAAGAGGGACTGATTCCTAAGAAAGATCTGAGGTTGAGTAGAGAAAGCAAAAGAGTGAATTTGAATATGGTCTTTGAATGTGTGAAAGAAAACCTACAAGATCAGATGAATATCAACCATAGGTAGGAGATCTTTTCCGATTGTCCGCCATGATGGCTTTGGGTATAGGCAAATGCCAAGCTCTAGGACACACATACTGAGCATAGCCTCATTCATGGTGATTTGCACTAGCATCAAGTAATTCCAGTCCCTATCCCGATCACACGGAAGACGTTTTCATTCTGAATATACCGCTGCCAAGTTATCAGGGGATGCCGAGATCTTGGGAGGAAAGGTGCTTTACAAATTTGGTGGATCGCCAAGTGCACGGAATTATGCATTGAGACATTACCGAAACGCAGAGCGATGCTGAATTGAACGATTGTCGATCTTGTAATGAGATGTAGAGTTGTATGTAGGCTGTAAGATTAATTATATATAGCAGTTCAGCAGTTGGAATTTGTATGTTATGTTATGATTGAGTTGAGTTGAAGTTGAAGTTGCAGTTAATGTTGATGTTGATGGTTGATGTAATTTGAGATGTTTTCCATCAGGTTGGAATAACCACCGAACCATAAAAATAAAGAACTAGATTAGAGATATTCCGATTGGAGTTTATTTTTGGGAATAAGGTAAACGTGAAGGGGATTGAAATCGATAGAAAGTGGAGTGAAGGACAGAGCACACAGATTGATTTATTAAGATTGATGGACAAAATAAAAATTATTGGACCCGGTATATCACGTGTCGTCCAATCTAACTTGTCGCTGCCTTATACGAATGAAACTGCATATATCCCACGACGGTTTCCCACCAGAGTCGCATCACCAGCACCTTATCAATATAAATATAACCTATCAGATTACAAAGCCTCGTTCAAAATCATCGAATCATACCCACCCTCCGATCCTTACATCAGATATATTCTAGATCCCCTAATGAAACAAGGGGTATCATGATTCATCTGTTCTGAGTATGAAAAACAATCGAAAGTCTGAAACCATCTACATCCCACCATGTTTTACATTTTACTCTCCCCCTCTCTGAGAAATTGGAGAACTCGGAGAACTCTCTGAATACATACTGTACTACTGAATACTATCCGAGAACTCTACGTATACCTCATCATTCCCACCGTTTCGTCTAATTTCCCAAACGTCCCTTACTGTGCTGCAACCGAAAATGTTTGATGCTAGGTTACCTACCTACCTACTTATTACTTACCCACCGATCTGATCTGATTGATACAAGCCCTACAAGGCTGAAGATTAACTTTTTTGCGGGGTTTCCGTCTCCGTCTTCACCGCGATCCAACATTTGCGTCCTTTCATAGCTTGAAAAAGTAGCGCGCGGTTATTCGTGCAACATGTTCCTTCCAACCCACTGGTAGCCCTTTCATGATTTTTCCATCCATTAAAATGCCATCAATCACAGAATCATTGTTTTACCGGCAATGGTTGACCAAAAAAAAAACATGCATATATTCAGGAAGCCCGGGCATACACCTTCGCGTCTACCTAGGTCGAGCGTAATTTAATCTTTAGCCTCAATTGTATGAAAATGCAGTCATTCGCTGGTTCACATAAAAATAACCTTGGCATCATTTTGTGAATAACATTCGTAGGTAGCTTATCGGTTTTCCCTCACATCAGGAACCATCACCACCCTCCAGTCTATGTTGTTGTCTACTGAATTCGATTCAACCTATTCATTCTATGCATCATCATGTTTCGCCAAAATGGCGTTTCTCCGAGTCAATTTACTGAGCCGGACAAACAACCTCACTCAAAGGCGGAAAATGACCATCGTCCTGATGGTCACGATTCAAATGAAGGTAAAGGTAAAGCTGGGGTAATTTTACTTGAAGGTCGACAGAAAGATTTGGTCACCCAGCACATTCTCGAGGAGCAAGAGTTAGAATCGCTGGAGAAGGCGAAGATCAAAGAACTCGAAGAAGAAAATGGTTGGAAGTTCACAAGCGACACTGCTGGAAAGATGTGCTTGAAAATCCAGGATAAAGATATAAACACTTTCATTGAATGCAACAATTTTGTGAGAGATTATAAGAAAGCTATTCGAGCTGACACACGAGCAGATGTGAGAAAGAAGGGCGCTCCTGCTCTTAGTCCACATGCCTTGCTGACACCGGATAAGAAAGCACAGCATTTGAAAAGATTGGTTATATTGTTGGCATCTAAGAACAAATATGCCCAATACTAGTCAATTAGAGATCTTCCGGATGAATGGTTCAAGATCGACAATGCAGTTTTGTGTTCGAAAGAGGAACAAGGAGTGCTGTTAAAGGAGGCCGAGAAGAAAAAGAAAGCCCTGGACAAGTCGAATAATAGTAAGGTAGAAGTGGGTGGGAAATCAGAACGCCGAGCGCCAATAGGTGGGATGGAAAAGAAAAGGAAGCCTGTTGTGGATAAGCCGAAGAATAGCAAAGTCGAAGCTGACGTGAAATTCAGAGATGAGCGTCGGGTGCAAATAGATGAGGTTGAAAGGAAAAAGAAGGGTGTTGTTGAGAATCCAAGAAATGGCAAGGTAGAAGTTGACGGACCTATACCTAGAGAACAACACCGACTGCCAATGAATGAAGCCGAGAAGAAAAAGAAAATTGGGGAGAAGTCGAGAAACGGCAAGCTAGAGATTGATGGGAAACTCAAAGATGATAATATGCTACCTAAAAAGAGGCATGGAAGCCAATAACCTGCAGATACAGTACTCATTTGAGAAAAGATAGACATGTATCGAAATTTTTGAATCATCAATACCTGTGCTGTTATGGACTTTTCGTGTCGAAAGGGATATTTGTTGTACATAGCAATTGGAAACGTGGATAAATTCGTTCCTACATTTTGTTTTGACCTCTGAAGGACTGGCACATCAACCAATGCATAGTCTCAGAGGGATATTTGCCTGCCAGATTTATTCAAAATCTCGCGCAACGAAGTTGAATCTTCTTGCAGCATGGACAAATTCTCAAATCACCACCTTCTTATACATCCACCCCCTCACGCAAGGCAACCGAATATTGTATATAATATTCTTCCTGCTTGATCTGGATTTTTTGATATTGTGCCTGATAATGGCAACTTTTCTAGTGAATATTCAGTTCTAAGCTCACAGCAAGCCCCGCCCCAATTATAGCGATTCCATGGTCTATATGGTTGTGGTAGAGCTATGCAAGGTCGTTTCGTGGAAATGCGGGTTTCGCAGGGGAGTACAGGGGGATCGGATGGCTATGAATGGAAGTAAAAGATCCGCGCGAAGGATGATTGTGGGAACTAGATAAGCTGAGTATTAGCGCGTGCTGCCCGAAAATGATTTGCGTATTGATAGATATGCCATGCTAAGTACGCTTTGTTAGTAGTGCTGTCGATTCAGAGATGGCAAGCAATGCATCGTGTTCGTGCAGGTCCGCTTTAGCAGAAAAAGGCAAAGTGCCTCATATCATTGGGCAGAGGGGCTCAGATGTACGCGTGCTATTCTGCAGTAGGTGAAGGCCATGCATTTCCTGCATGTTTTTGTTCACATGGAGTTCGATTTCTTGGTATTATCGTATCAAAATGCAAGTCAGATGGGGATCCACGAGGCAGATGCTTAGTCATCGTCGTCTCCCACTGTTGAACCTCAACGCAAAATCTTGCGATTGGTAAAATCTTCGCCCATCAACACCTTCACTCATTCAATCACGATTGAGAATTCCCTTCGTGTTAAATGGTCGGCAGTCCTACCATAAACCATCGCAGTGATTGGATCTGATGGGCTTATCCCAAATACTCCGAATTGATGGTTGGCAATGAGAATGTCGACAATCGTCTTGGAATTTGGTATCTTACCAGGCACATTGTTTTAGCTACGAGTACATACAGGGATGATTTGCATTTCAGTTCGGGTCTTTCAAGTGGTGGATTCCTGTTTTCCATGTATCAACATCTTGGTAACACTCTCCAGTCACACGGAGAAAACATGATCTTTAGAACGAAAGACTACCGTGGTGGTCGGGATTATAACTATCTGCCTTTATTCCGCTGTATCCTTTCGTTTCGTGTTATACAAGGTACATATCATTCTAGCTTTGGACATTGATATTTGTGCCGCCTGTCATCTATTCAATAACGCAAATCATTTCCATGATTGTGAATACTAAAGGCAAAAGTGACTCAAGCATTGGCCTTTCTATACATAGCCTTTTGGAATTTTCTCCTCTTTCTTCCTTTTCCCTCATTTTTTCATTCCTCTCGACAATATCATTTCGCTATCACGAACCTCGAAACACGGAAAAGTCATGGAATCGTCAGAACCTATCAACAGCGATGTCCCTTATGGATGTAGACTTCTCCCACAGCTAGTTGATGACAAGGCTGAAAGTCATCCAACCCAACTAGTGGGTATGATTGCAAAATCATCAGATCTTTCACATGGATTCTTCGAATTCACCTACAAAGATATTGCAAATGCCGTTAACTTCATGTCTTGGTGGTTGTTAGAGAAGCTGGGACCACCAAGCGAGGGCAAAGATACAATAGCCTACATCGGAATCACTGATTTCAGATACCTTGTTATGGAGCTTGCTGCCATCAAAACCCGATATATCGTAAGTGAAATTGCCTGATAAATCGTTTGTACAAACTGAAAGTAAGAATCGCAGATTCTAATTCCATCGATTCGTAACTCCCAAGAAAACTTTACCGATTTATTCAATACAACTAACGTCATTGGTCTTTTCTTCTCCAGCAAACTGCCCATAAATATAACAGGACTAGTCCATCTGAGACCTGCCATGGAAGCCTTCGAGATACCAGAGTTTGATGAAATGACCCAGAAAGAAGGCCCCCCTTATCTTTACAGCAAGACTTGGGACGAAGCCAAAGACGATGTAATCATCTGCCACCACACATCTGGGACCACGGGATCACCAAAACCAATCTACCATACTCATAGATTCTACTCTGTTCTGGACACATTGAGGAAATTACGCCAGATCAAATCAGACGCTGAGCCATTTGGGATATTTCTCATTGGCGAGGTTCCAAATACTCGTGCCTATTATGGCATGCCTTTCTTTCATTTCGGTGGGTGCGCATCTGTATTTTCTGCGTTGTTTAATGAGGCTGTTGCCGTCCTTGGGCCTACCGATAGCCTAATCAACGCCAAATTGGTCTGCGATATTGTCAAAAAGTCCAGATGTCGAGTAATTGTCCAGGTCCCGTCAATCACCGATGATATTGCGAAATACTTCTACCGAGAATTTTTAGATTTGCTTCCCGATTTGGAGATCATTATCAGTTCTGGGGGACCTCTTTCAGCTACCACGGGTGATCTCCTTGCTTCTAAAGTCAGATTGGGGCAAGTTTATGGTTCAACTGAAGCAGGATCACTTGCTCAGCAAGAAACAAGTGACGAGGAATGGGGGTGGATGAGATTCAATTTTGATGTTGGAGGTCTGAAAATGGAGACACTTGAGGATGATCCTAGGAGATATGAGCTTGTTATACGCAAAGTATCACAAGATGCTTGGATCCAAGGGGTATTTGCAATTTTCCCCAATCTTGAAGAGTGGAGAACGAGAGACATTTTTGAGAAACATACAAGCAAGCCACTTTACAGATTTTCTGGTCGTATTGATGATGTTATAGTTCTTTCAAGCGGAGAGAAGTTGAATCCGGTCAGGATGGAAATCATCATATGCTCGCATGAACTTTTAACTGGGGCTCTAGTCATTGGTCTTGGAAGAACACAAGTTGCACTACTTATTGAACCAAAGAATTTTTTTCCTGACTCTCTTATAATTGATGCCATATGGCCTCTGGTAGAACAAGCAAACGAGGCGGCTCCAGGTCACGGGAAGATTCATAGAAATATGATTCTAGTCGCTAGGTTTGAGAAGCCATTTCAACGGACAGGAAAGGGGTCAGTTATAAGAGCTCGAACAGTCGCGTTTTATGAACAAGAGATTGATCTTCTCTACACTGCATCAATCAAATCAATCAATGCAGACTCTTGGGGCAGTTTCCCCAGTGCTCCGGTGATGAAAATCCCCTTCGAAACCTTTCAACAATTTATCAATGATTGTGCGGTATATCTTTTGCATTTATCAAAAGCAACAACGCTTGGAGCCAACAACAAAATCCTACCTGCAGATGACGACTTTTACGTTCTTGGCCTAGATTCCCTTAAGATTACCCAACTATCCAACATGATTCAATCAAGTTTCCAACCTCTTGTACCCACCGGGCAACTCTCGAATCTCACAGCAAGATTCGTCTATGATAATTCTACAATAAAAAGACTTTCCATTGCTATTTTCAAAATGGCATACCCACTGAAAGGTTTTTCGGAAGAGCTCGGTAGCCTAGAACAAATTTCTCCTGCGCTCGCCCCGGCTAATAGATATTTGGAAGACCTTATTCAGAATTATTCCAGTGATTTCCCAGCCAAAGAAGCAAAAACAGTCAAAAAGCCTCATGGTGAAGGTCTTCACGTACTTCTCACCGGATCGACTGGCTACCTAGGATATTACCTTCTCAAAGCTCTAATCGCCGACTCCAAAGTCTCAAAGATTTCATGCTTTAACCGTGGTTCGACGGAGCCGAGAAACAATTTCATGGCAGAATTCGGTGACTTGGACGGAGCGGCCAAAGTCCAGTTTGTCAAAGTATCTTTTGGTGAGCCGAGATTTGGCCTGACTCCTGCTGTTCATCAAAGCTTTCTCGATACCGTTGATGTTATCATACACAATGCTTGGCCGGTCGATTTCAATTTATCGATCAAGTCTTTCGAAAAGATTCATCTTGCGGGTATTCGAAATTTCATAGATTGGTCCCTCTTATCTCCACGCAAAGTCGCAATTCAATTTGTGAGCTCGGTTGGGTCCTTGGGGAATTGGTCATCGATTCGGCCCAAAACGCGAGTGTCTGAGGAGGTATTTACCGATAGTAAATTGCCAACGCTAGGCTATGGGCAGTCCAAGTTCGTAGCAGAGAATATACTGAGTAACGCTGCAGAGCAATGTGGTATCTCAATTGAAATATTGAGGTGTGGACAACTTAGTGGTCCAGTTACGGACGGAAAGAAGAAGTGGAACACTCGAGACTGGTTTCCAATCTTGATGCAAACTTCCAAGGCTCTGGGATTGATACCAAGTGATCTTGGAGCACAGAATCTTGTGCAGTGGATTCCAATTGATAGCTTATCACAAATTATCATTGATTTGATGCATGGAAGTGGTACGAGAGAAGGCTTGACAACTTTTAATCTCATCAATCCCGCATTTGCCAATTGGTCGGACCTTCTTCCTACGGTCAAAGATGTACTCGATGTTACCAAAGAAGCTTCATTGCTGGATTGGCTCCAAGAGCTTAAGAAACATGATGCTAAATCAAGAGATGAACTCGAGAAATTCCCTGCGCTTAAGCTTTTGAGCTTTTATGAATGGGTAGCTAGCGAGGAGCAATTAGTTATAATTACTGATAATGCGAAGACTGCTAGTGCTTCGTTCAGGGAATTGAGTCCAACTAGCAAGGAGGTGGTTGGAAGATGGGTGAAGGATTGGGGATTTTAAGGTTACGGGATTCTTTAACTGAGAGGTAGTTCTTGGATCAAGAATATTAATTATGCACTTTCACACCTACCGCACAATGTTCGAAATTGTGTTGAGGGCTTTGTAGATTTCTCAGAATAGTCATTGAATGAAAATTTAGCTTCTGGGCTGACCCAAGGGTAATATAGAAAGTGGTGCAAAAATGAGAGATCTGTGGAGAAAACGGACGTATTCAATTTTCAAGTCTTTTCTAGCCATGCTCGTTGCGGGTGGGTTTCGTTAATCTCTAGCGTACTAACGGACGGGGCCTTTGCTTGTATAGTTGTTGTTTGTTGTAAGACAAAGATTGGATGAACCTCTGCCCAGGGCGTTGTGATATGTTATAACACGCCAAATATCTTTCGTTTGGGTATAATACCTACTAGGTACATGATATTGATTTCCGACGAATAAGGCGGTGTAATAATAACCACATTTATCCCATGCATACCTCTCCTTGAGCGAAACCCACAAAAGAAAAGCATTGCCAACGATAGGAAAGATGCAAATGATAGAGGAAAAGGGGAAGGGGGAAGGGATCAAAAGGCAGGATCCTGCCTTCTCTCGCACTTATCAACGGTAAAAAAAATTTCTCCTGGGTGAAAAAATACGACCATATCCCATCACGGCTCTCGCTAGAACGGGAGAGTATCTACTCTTATACGAAACATCCACCCCCTACTTACCCCTCACTCATCACCCCAATCTCACTCTATAGATTGATCACGGATTCCTTGAACATAAGGATCGAATTGAGGAAATTGCAAGGTGAAATACTTACTTCAAAGTAAACATATAAATACAGCACATACAATCTGCCCAGAACGCCAACCATTATCATTCCATCCCTTCAATGCAATTAAAGGTTACCACCAAGCCCATGTCAATCCCAAAATAACCAAACCATACCAGAGAAACGCCTGAATTCCTCCTCCTCCTCAACCTAAAAATGGCCATGTCTAACCAACGTCCACACAAACCGATCATTCATAAACTCCTGCTCAAATCCCACTGGAAAAACCTTCTCAACCCAATCATACCAGCTCCCACATTTACTATCCATGGCATTAAAACTCTTGACAAAATTCCAATATTCAGGATACCATCCCGCGCATTCCCAATCCAGGACTGCGACCACTTGTCCCTCTCTCACCAAGATATTCCTCGGTGCTAATTCTCCATGCGCGAAAACAATAGAATGGTTAGTGAGTAAAGAATTTTCCGCCATTTTAAGAAAACATTTAGGGACTTGGGGATAAGCATCCGAGATGAGAAATTCGTTGAGTTGAGCTTCGGATTCAAAGGGGCCTCCTTCGAGGTCATAACGTCGGGAATCAATGACTGGAGTGCGATTCATACCGCCGATGTATTTTCCAGTTAAGCCTCGTAGTTGGGATAAGAAATCGTGGATTTGGGTTGTGATGCTATTTTTTTGTTCTTCCGCGAGGGAGTTCCAGATTTTGTCGAGGCGTTCCCCTTCGATGTATTCCATGGTTATACTAGTAAGTTTTCCGTCGGTGACGGCGTCTAAGACACGGGGTACGGGAATTTCGGTGTGGGTTGCGATGTAGCGCATGGCGTCTGCTTCGGAGAGACGGAGGTTTCGTCCTAACTTTAGAACTTTGTTTCCATAGCGAGCTACTTTTCGACCAATGATTTCATGAAGGATAATGCCTAGTCTAGTTAGTTGATGGTCTTTTTACAAGTATGATATGATGGAACGGAAAAAGACCATACCTTCACCAAGTTTAGCATCCAAACATTTCTTCGGCTCAGCCCCCTCATCTTCATCTTCATCCTCACTAATTCGATCCAAAGTATTACGTTCATCTTCCGATTCCGTGTATTCATCACTGTCATATTCAGAATCATATTCTTCCTCTTCTTCACTTTCCTCTTCATTTCCTTCTTTCCAATCAGGACCTTCTTCACTACCATCCGAGTCATCGGAAAGATTGAGTTCCTTGACTTCTAGATTTCCTAAAAATCCATCTAAGAATGAGGAGACCTTTTTCCGAAAGCCTTCTTCGGTATTTGCCCATTCCGGTGTTCGTAAAGAAGTTGCATCCTTCCCCGGTTGGGCATCAATAATGGATTTGATAACTTTGAGTGTCCCTGGATCAATATAACTTGCATTTTTGTGGCCAGCATCAACTAGGTGCTGAATTTGAAACGCGGTTTGGATGTTTGCGGCTGTTGCAGTTTCGGCAAAGGAAGGCATTATGATAGTTATGTTGATTGTAATATAGATATGAAGATATTTATGATGGACTATAAGAGAGTGGTGTGCAAAATGAAGTTGCCAAAGGAAATGCGCATGTGAAAGTAACCTGCTTTGATATGAAGAGCTCCGGTTGAACTATATATTTATTCCATACTCATCTGTTGGAAATTGTTGCATTATCCGCAGTAGATTATGACCGAATTCTAACATCTAAACGCCTATAGTTATTATGAGGCTCAAAACTGGCCGTAGATGTTGGCGCCTACCCAACAAACCTCCTTGAATTGAAAATTTCGACCTCGGAAGCGACCACCTTGTCAACCAACAATGCCAGATTTTAACCAAATCATCCATCGAATTTATTCCTTAACTTACACAAAATTAGTTAATGGATTAAAAAGCTAATTTGCTAAGCCACTTTCATTCATTACCCATCGTTTGACAAGTAGATCTGTCCGTGGCTGGGGCGCCAATTTGGTTCGTGACACGTGATATGTATGAAATCGAGCAAATGCACGGCATCCTTCCAGTTGTATTTATGATAATCCTGAGAATCACAGAGATTTTCTTAGCAAAAGACGTCCGGACACCCGCCTAAAAAGTCAAGTCATCCCAGCGATGAACTCAAACTGCAAATTCGACCGCTCAAAGGCATTGTAAATATCCTTGGTGAATAGAAATTAACCATTATGGAAAAGTGTTGAAAAGTCATTAGCAGACAGATCAACATCAAAATTAATATTTTCGATAGTATCAAAATCAACGTTTTCCCAATCCACTCGTGAATACGGGTCATTGACATAAAGACCAGGAAAGCCGGCCATCGTTTCTGGCATTTGGAAATCCTGATTTGGTTGCATATAGGAATTTACAGAGTTCGAAACATCGCATAACTCATTCTCGCGGATCTGAACTTGAGCCAGAGATTCCTCGGGAAATGATGTTCCTCTTCGTAGGATATCTCGCAATTGTTGGAGGCCTCGTTTCGCCATTGTACTGGTTTCTTGACAACTCTCAA
This sequence comes from Sclerotinia glacialis, assembly GCA_002162575.1. Classification (NCBI taxonomy): domain Eukaryota; kingdom Fungi; phylum Ascomycota; class Leotiomycetes; order Helotiales; family Sclerotiniaceae; genus Sclerotinia; species Sclerotinia glacialis. Next base: position 967,393 of record NGKH01000012.1, on the reverse strand, counting down.
GCATTGTAAATGCATCCATTATTTCTGCTTTCCTCTCTTCTGACCGTGGATCGTCCTTATTCAGACAGAAGTCCATTACCAGTATGACAGTAGCTACAAAAATATGATGGGTTACTGTCCACATTCTGACTGGTTGGAAATTTTGCTTCTTGCCCCGGTCTGTAAGTTCCGTTCCCAATTCAATGACTGAACGAGCGGATCGAAGACAAACCATTCGGCTATAAGAGTACCGTGGGTCATGAGCACCTCGTGCAAGATAAGGTCGATGAAGTCTTGTTAATCTAGTCTGAAGTCCGAAATGCCCCGCAGTTCTTTGTACTGCCAAGGAAGGGTATTTCACGTCTAGGTCTTTGTGTTGTGCCCGACTTTTGGCATCCAAGCGGAATGCGGGAGGAAAATTGAATTTGATGGAGGTTAACTTTTTGTCAAAACTCAACACCGTTTCGTAAGGCAACTCATGTATCTCGCAGCCAAGGTTTTGCATGGCGTCAATAATTTCCCGACAGATTATCGAGAGTTGCAATCGAAATGTGGAATAAGTCATATCAGTTTCCACAGACAGGGGCTGATTATAATCTCCTGGAGGACGAATGTCGACATCATTAACATTACTTGGATAATCACATTTGATGTGTTGCGGGTGAATCATGTATGTACCGCTTAAATGACCACTCATAAAGGACATTATCCTACAATATGTTAGATATTTCATGCAAAAATGTCCAAGTAGGCTTGCCAATCAGTAGAAGCAATGTGCCACCAAATTCTACGTTTAGTCTCGAGTTCAACATAATTCAATTGTTTCCCGTCTCTCCGTTTCTTGCTCTGGTTAGAGTCAAGTTGATCGAATCCAAGTGAACGTGCCGAATGCATTGCCGTGGTAAATAGAACTCGAAATGTTGCAATACCTCCTATATTAGGCAATAGATGTTGTGCTATTAACAACACCGCCTGAATTGACTCTATTGTGGGCTTCCCGATGTAATTGGCAGCACACATGGCCTTTTGAGCCAATAATATCCAACGACGAGTCATCGACAGCGGTTCAACTCCTTGGAAATATACACTCAATGCGAAAACCGCAGAAAGAAGGGCGAGTTGGTCGTATTGAGGTTGTTGGTTCCGTTCAAGATCATTGTATAATTTGTCCAGATGAGACTCGAGGGTTGGTATATGAATGATGTGATAAATCCATATAACATTTTCAACAAAATATTCCACGAGAACTCTTGCATGCTTCCTAGACGGAAGTAAAGCTAAAGATTGCGCGTCGACACTTGCTCGCAAGGAAGTAGCCGGGGCGGATAAGAATGAAGCAGTGAAGGTTTGAGTAATTTCATCACCGTACGAGAGAAGATCCTGTTCGATTAGCTTTCCGCAGGTAAAATGTAGAGAAGATAAATTACATAATTGGTTGAAGCATTAAGATTACGGTGTTCGAAGGCATCAGACTCTAACCATGAGACCGTATTTGTGATTTGAGCATCTTCCGCGGGGGTTTCTTGACTTGAAATGACTAAACATTTGTCAGCTTATAGTTTATCTCAGGGTGCTTGCATTAGTGAGAAATACCAGATGAGGTATCTATTGAACCGCTTGGTGGAGTGCCGTTCTTTGTAAGAATTTCTTCCAGCCTTCTTAGTCGAACATTCAACTGCTCAATTCCTTGACTATCATGGCAATAATTAGACAAGAACGCCGAACCAGAAGTAGGTAGAGCACTAACCTGGAGGGTTCTTTAGACACGGAAGCGTCCGGCCGAATAGATGAAGGGTCTGCATGAGTTGCAGTCGATATGCAGGACAGCTTACGCGAAAGACAATTCGAGCATGGCTTCAAGGATAAAGGGGGTCAGTATCAGATCACAATGAGCCTGAGGGGAATTTGAGCTTAAATATGATGTGTTTACAAATTTGCGATCACACTGTCAAGGTTAGAATATGATTAATTGTCAATATCAGCTTCATCACCTTGAGTTTCCTGGTCCGACAGAATTGACATGAAACAGTATCCTGCCGACGAGCCATTTTTTCTTTGGGGGGGCCCTGAGGGGAATCTGGTGGATTGGTCGATAGTGATCGCTTCATGGTGATGTAATCAAAACACAACCGTAACGAAGTGGGAGTAACTTTCGCACACGATAATATCAAAGTAGCAGACGAAGAGAGATGGAAATGGTTTTCCGCGGATTCTCGGTCTGTCCGGACCACTTTTACACCTCTAGTAGCCAATCAAATGTATCACATTATTAATGACATTTACGCCCTCCGTAGCCATAAGACTCGGGTAGGACTCATCATGCCTTGACATGGCCTAACAACAAATCATCATGACAGACAGCCTTGACGTTCATTGCGCCAAAAGAGCCAATACCAAAATATCGAGTTTCAGGTAATATTATTTTACTGGAATTATTTTGTACGATTTTTGTTGTGGTTGGTTGATAGATGATTTCATGCTGTTAAGTCTGGATTATGATATCGCAGTGTGCTGTGAAGAATATACAAGTAACTTATGATCTTCATAATTTCCATTTATTATCATCTATCAACTGCAATTCAAAAACAAGAGAAACAATAAGTCCATCAAACCCAAATCCATCGTGTTTCACCTCTTCAGTAGTATCCGAGCACCCTCTCAAACAAAAAAGACTGGTGGACCTCATATACATTCATCCCATTCATCCCATTTCTCCACCACATCCATCCACCAGATCCCATCTTTCTCATTTCCCCAGACCTTCACATCATCAGTTTTGGAAACATGCTTATATCCACGCATGTTTCTTTTTTCTGCAATTCTTTGTTGTACTAGTAAGGGTCACGTCTATCATCCGGTTCGAGGCAAATACACTTTCAAACGTCTGACCGGACGTTTGGAGGCCCGAGGTGGATTTTTTGGGAAGATTCTCAAACTTCTGGGGGAAAAAAAGAAAGAATACAATACGGAACTTTGGATGATTACTTGTATAAGTAGAAGGGGCAATGGTGGGTTACTTTTTGTTTTTGTTCATTTCTTTTTCCATTGAAACATTTTGTTCATTTTTCCATATCCATCCTATATTGTGTATTTTTATTCATCGAACAGGTTTCGACTTCCTTATTCTCAATCGTTAATCACATAATCCAAACAACCTAATCTCTAACCCCAACCCTAATACCCAAAATGCGTGTCTCAATCCTTATCGCCTTCCTACCATTAGCTTTTGCCTTTCCAGTACGTATCTCCCGCTTCATAATCTCACGTAAACCACATCCTAACAAATCCCCTAGACAAAACGCCAACTTAATAATCTCCTCGGTGGCGCAACAGGCACAGGAACGGGTACCTCAACAGGAGGCGCCGATCTCTTATCTGGAATCACAGGAGGAGGGGCCGCGCCGGCTGCTGGTAGTACGGCTACTGGAGGTGCTGCAGGAGCTGGAGGTTTGGTAAGTTTTGATGACTTGCTTGAATTGGGGATGGATGCTGATTGATGATTGTATAGGATACGCTTATTGCTGGTTTGACGGGTGGTGCAGGTGCGGGTGCTGGGGGTACTGGTGCCGGGGGTGCTGCGGGTGCTGGAGGTGGCGCGGATCTTCTTTCTGGGTTGACTGGTGCTGCTTGAGTTTTGAGGTAGGAATTTGGGGGATGGAATAGGGGGGTGTGGAGAATTGAACTTATGCGAAGTGATTGAGATGAGATAACGAGGAGGCGAGAATTTTCACTTATACCCTGCTCGAAAGACTCGATTATATTCCGAGAACGAAAGAATTGTTACATTGAGATTTCCTGGAACTAGTGCAATGAGTATGAATTATTGATTTGATTGCGTTGAACGGAGTTGTATTCATGAGCGCGGAGGTGACTATTCATGATAGACTTCTGGCCCCTTGGTCAAGCGAAGCCAATTGACGATTTCCTCCATGAAAATTTAAACGATCATTCTGTGCAAACATGTTTCTATCACTTATTCTGGTTTCTTACATCGGTAAGAAGTTTCAAATGAATGGATTAACAAAACCACATTTTTCGCTCGCACAAATACAGACAGCAGGCATCCAGATACCCTGATATTAGATTCAGTAATTTCATGCCTTGCACTGCCCCCAAAATGTTGCTTTTGAAATATGGAAAACTGTCTGATGTTAATATGGAACATGATGCTTATTGATGATAAGAGTAATCAATTGCAGACACCATCTGCCGCTAATCAATGTTTAGATGACGCAGAAACGTGGGGATATACTTACTTTTTCCGACTCCTGTAATTATATCTGATGTATATAGGCTCGCAATATTCGACTTTGTAGCCATCAATTTGTCCTCATCCGATTATTAAATTCCTTTCTGAAGACTCACCAGTCCAAGAAGACTTCCAACAGCATTCGCCGCTCATCTTGAAACTTTCCCACACGACTTTCCGATTTCGACCTACCAAACCACGTTCTTACCATTTATTTCCCGACACTCCGCTTCCCAAAAAGCCAACAAATTAAAATGCATTTCCACATCTCCCTCATCATCGCCATCCTCCCCTTAATCTCGGGCGCGCCAACCAATGTGCCAAAGCGCCAACTCGACACTCTTCTTGGCTCAGGCACATCCGCATCCGACTTACCAAGTCTCGGATCTCTTCTCAATGGTAGCGGAACAGGCACATCTTCAGGACTCGCTTCTTTGCAGAGCGAGATTTCATCGCTGGTGGGTGGCGCGGGAGCATCGTCAAGCGAGGATGAATTGAGCTCCTTGTTTGGCGGTTTGACACGAAGGGAGACAATAGCTTAGATTCGGTGTATGAGACTGTGTATTTGATAGCATTTAGGGTTTGAGAAGTCGGGAATCGTGGAGACCTGGGACAATGTATGATACCGTTGCCGGAAGATTTTTAGGGTGGAATGAAATTTCGAGCCTGAAGTTTTGAATCGGGATTGGAAACTGGGATTCGAAGTATTTCAAGCAGAAATGAATAGACTTTATGGACCAAATACTGCCCTAGACCACTTGTATCTAGATGCGTGCATAACTGTAAGATTCGACTGTGCTCCGACAACCTTGATTAGGCGGCGGAAAGTGTGAAGGGTAACTCCATTTCTTTCACACTTTCACAGGATTGTACCATCGATCGCAGCTTTTCAATTACCCTCGGTCCTATCCTCACGATTGTTTTCTCGCTGGATCCAACCTAACTCGTGTGACCGCCCTAAGCATCCCTAAAGCCCATAACAATAGCACAGTCGCAGAGTTATCGACCCGACTTTTCTTGTTTGTACTGCCTTAAGGGCTGGAAATATACTGATCTAATGGTGATTGTTATTATTATTAATCACGGTGACACAAAGACTAGGTAATATATATTACCACGAAATGAGATGTATTAGTATGATATTACATATGTTAGATATGCAACAAAAATGTAAGTCGGGTGAAAGGCATGTGACTTCACGTGCTGCTGACATGATGATCGAACTTGTGTTTTGGTGAAGAGAGCTCAGAAAGAAAATTTGTAAGCTTCATTTTCGAGCTTATGATAGATGGCACTTGAGGTCTATTTCTCTAATAAATGAGTGTCATGAATGACTTCACATATCAAGATTGATGTGTATAGAAATTATCTCACGAAATGGATTTTTAATTATGCGATATATCTCCCATAGGCCATGATATGGGATGACTAGTTATGTCCTCCTGCACTCAAATGCTGTCATACTGTTGCTACCCTTTTTATCGCACATCTTTCCCCAAACACACGGTTCTTTGCAGTCTGGAATGCCATCTCCCACGCTGTGTTCCCTCGAAAGGTGTAACAAACAACGTCACTACCATTTATTGGCCATCTGAATCTCTCTGCGTTGAATCGTATAAGTGAATGACAATATGCAGATGCTTGCAGAGGCCACAAACGCCATGAAAGATAGGTTAAATTCCAGTTCCCGCCACCGCCTCCAATGATATCGATTATTTCTTCGAAATTTCCACCGCCATGGCCGTGGCCCTGTCTCTTATCATCTTCATCCTCGTCCATATCTTCACTATTTCCTCGTATCCGTATTTGTTGGGATGATAGGGGTAACAACAGTATTCTATATGGTATGAATAATATTGTATTGTGGTATCAGTTCTCTTTTATAACCTCTTCGTACGGAGAGGTTATATACTAATGTGGGGTAATCACATAACCATGTTCCGACGTATTCGTCTTCTTCTCCATCCCCCATTTCCTCTTCATCTTCCTCTCCCGCTTCCTCTTCCTCTTCATCTTCCTCTTCATCACCATCCCACTCATCTTCTCTCCAGGTCTGATCCCACTCCCTCGACATGTCAATCCCCGCATCCCTAATTCGCGGATGCATTAAACCAGACGATCAGTATTAATACATCGTTGAATAAGTTCCATCCTATCATTACCAGCCGATAGCGCTCCTCGAAAAGCTAGCTGTGCTTTCCAGCAATTGATATCATAATGTCTTTCATGGAAAACTTCTGGATCTTGCAAAGGGTCGAAGGAATATTCTTTGCATTGGAGAAGATTAATGTTGTCGTAAGTGAACTCGCAGCCAAGCATGCCGACGGAGGGGTGGGTATTGTGCTTCTCTATTGGCTCCCAAATGTGCCATGATCGATTTTAATTTCGGAAGAAGTCGGTAAATTTGGTAGAGGTAAATCTTACGTAGGTGGTTGGGGTCTTATGTTGATGATTGTGAATTTGATGTAAATTGTCATAACTAGATGTGGAAGTAAGAGAGAGATGCTGTCAAGGTTTAAGGAAGAGGTCATCAAGGGAATCCCTATTCATTGTAAAACTATACATATTTAGTCTACAAATTTTGACCATAACCTTTCCTCGATACCATTTCTTGTCAAGCAAATGTATTGTGACAATATACCGTGTGAGAATTACTCGAGTTTTGGGGGGATCACTTATCCCCTTTCACTACCCTAACCGAATTTCTCAAGTTTCAGGAAGGACTTTTCATCAAGCGAAGTAAATTTAAATAGCATTAAAGTATGTAGTACCCGATGAATTCATAGTACAATACAGAGGCCTCAAACAGATCCCAATTTTCACTATGGAACCCTAAACATTTCACTTCGCAATCTTATCTTATTGTCTTGTTCTTACGCGACAACTTAGAGGAAAGTGTTACGTTTAATTATGATATACTAAAGTGTAATGCGTTGCATATACCCTTCCTTATTGATCAAGAGATTCCCTACTGACCATGAAATTACTTAAATACAATACTATAGTGAGGCGGAAAGGATGAAATGACGATAGGAAAGAATCACCCAGCTGGAAAGAGAAGAACAATACGATATCATGCCATGAATGGTACAAGAAGGCCGATCGCGATAACATCTTGGAACCGAGTAGTCGAAGAATCCATGCAGGCCACTGGCTGATCATTAAATTCGCTTCTGGAAAAATTAGGGTTTGTGTTGCGGGCAACCAATGAAAACATTCCAATATCTCGCAATGCCATGGGAAGTAATCCCAACCCGTCAAAGCTGATCTATCTTCCCAATCATGAATCCTCCAAATCAGGTGAAATGTCATCGTCAACACCTTAATTCCACTTGTGTACGGAAGATGCTCGAAACGTAAGCCTTTTGCCTTGAAATAGGAGGCACTCTTGGGGAATTGAAGAGGATATGTAGAGGTCGTGGTACAAGTCGTGAATATGCGTTCCAAAAAGGTCTCATGAGCTACAAATGCCATGAATGAGCCGTTCTATTGCTGAATTGGGACCAAATGCAATCAATATTGGATGAATCATCCGAGTGTGCGAACGGTTCCTGCAATCAGCATAGGTATCAAGCTATTGAACTTATCTCTTTTCTTGATCGCTCTTCTATCGAACTTTCATTGCAGATGGATATTTCATTTTCCTCGAGTACTATTCTGGCTGCTGAAAAGGAATGTTGAGGTTATAAAACAAGCCATCAATATGTGTGGCGTATATGGAAGGTGCGATGACTGATTTTTCCGGAGCAAACATATTGTACAAATAACTTCTACTTTTGAACTCTAATACTTTTAATCACACTTTCTATGACGAGGTGATCTCAACCTGAATCCGCAATAATGGAAGAACTTGAGCAGTTGAATCTGGACTTTCCGATTCTCGGAGTCCCCCCATATAAGTACATTTAGCGAGTGGTCCGTCCATACTTTCTCCATACCCCGCCTTTCGGGACACAAGACACAAGTGTTGTTGTATCTTACTCTTACACAAATCTTTCCAGGATATCAACAACAATCGACGATGCAATATTAGGTTTCCGCGTTGAGGTAGCTGAATCTATCAAGGTCCTCTAACGCTAGTCATATCTCCAAATCGGATTATTATGGTCATGCACCAACTTAATTTAGCTCGCAGTTGTCAGCTATATTAGTGTTAGAGGGGAAACTTGGAGAAAATTCACATTGATCCTTGCTGTCATTCTGCTATTAAGTCACTAGCCCCTAATAGGTGATAAAACCTCGACTCATGATAAGATCTTATGCCTTAAGCAGCCTAAAACTTGCTTTATCACCAGCCGGATCATCTGTTCTCATGTCACTACGACGAAAACTAAAAGGTAGTCTCAACAACTATATCCCAGATTTGAGCCGCATCATTTTTAACAATTTGTATCTGCAGTGACGTTTGCCAAGTTTAAACTTAATATGGTGACATCTCAACTTGATGTCGAGTTTGATGAATATGGGAATCTCAATGACACACAAATTAGTTGACTTCCAAAGCCTATAAATGTACCGGGCTGACAACCGTTATATCAATAAGCTTTTATTTTATTTTAGTTAGTTATCCCCAAACACTTATTAGTCAGTTTTCCAACACACTTAATACTCATGTATTTTAGTCCGAGGTTTCCTGATGAGCTATTTTGAAGCTTATCAAATTAGGAGTATTGCTGACAATACTGACTTTCAAGCACGCCTTGCCCTCCTCATCCAACAAGGTTTATTTCTTTATTAAGATCTGTCCAGAACAGTCAAAAACTCAGTCCAGACCATCATAAACCCTCTTACTGCCCTTTTCAATTTGTCATCACTTTCATCGTCTTCGCATTATTCAAAGCTATTGTCGACTTATTCCTTTTTTAGCTCTAAGAACTTGCTAGATAGTGCCATTTCACTATGATTTCCAAGGAATGATCTGCAAATATGAACTATCTCCTGCTCTTTCCTCTTGTTTATCATCGATGGTAAAGAAGCATCATGAGTTCTTGAATAGGACGCTAGATTAGTCAAATCCGTCTTATTGGGTTTATAAATATGGACTTTCTCCCCCCCCCGAGACATCTTTCTTGAGACTTGGAGCTTAAATAGCATAACAGGTAAAACAAGAAAAGAAAAACTTTTCAACCTTTAGAGCTGTATAAGTTTGGCTGCCTTTACAAGCTTCACAGCCTTTAAAAGCTTTACATTCCACCCACTGTTTTCTCTTCCTCTCTTCTTCAAAATTGGAAATTAACCTCAGAATAAGCAACTGTACGTATCATCTGATACTTTCATGTCTCTCTCTTGTATTACACTAAATTAATCTAACATCTGCTTTATTGTTCTAGTTTACATTTGTTATTCTATTAACAACATCAGAATCAATAATATTGAGTCTTATCAATATCGGAACCAACAATATCGAAATCAACAATATCGAAATCAACAACATTGAATCTTAACAACTTCTAGGATTCAAAATTAGGTATCCGTTTCAATCAGAAGGATTACCCATGATCCTAAGACTTGCGCCCATATGGGTGTTGGGTGCCGGCATTGCCGGTGCTCTGACGGCGGAGATTAAGGATAATCCTTCGCCGCTCCCTTTGAACACTCTACCTCCAGATAATTCTCTGGTATCCCCATCAAAAACCTCAGCAGTCGGTCATGTTTGGGTCAACTCCCCCCTCGCAGCAGTTGAGGATGTACCTGCTTCCTCATCCACCTCCCCATTCACTCTCAAAGGTTTAAGCTCATCTGATAAGCTCGAAATGGCAAAGAGACAAGAGTCTTGGTCACGCTCAGAGCTTGTAAGCATCTCTAATAGCGGTGTATTCAAGATGAATACATCCAACATGGAAAATTTCGATTGGGCCCAAAGATACAAGGCTTGGGAGACTTTGGCGTTGCAAGATTCTGATAGCGGAAAGAGTCTCTCGGCTCGTTACGGCGAGGAAAAGCTTGGCAAGCCTCATTGGTTCTGTGATCCCGACAATGGTTGTAGTGCAATGCCAAGTCCTCTTGAAGTTTTGGAGTTTGTGGATGTGTCCGAACCTGATATGACCCGGGATGAGAAACTCGAAGAAGCTAAGGCCAGGTTCTGGACCGGTATGAGCTATTATATAGTCTTCCGCACTGGAACTCACACCATCGTAAGTCTTTTCATGTACTGATTTATTGTTAAAATTCCTTCAAACTAAAAATGGTCAGAACGCGCTTGCTCGTGCTCAGGACTTTGTACTGGCAAGAATCGACAGCATCGTCTTCGACTTCACCAAACAAGACGACCCAAACACGATTCTCAAATGCGAGATTAAAAAATGGTTCATTAATATGATATATCAATACACTGGCATGGCGTTAAAACTCGGCTTGTCAAAGTTTGTTGCGCTTGAGGCTGGTCTCGATAAACAATACCAGAAGCTCAATCCGCCCTCCTGGAAAACCCTCAATGAAGCGGACCCATTTAAGTATCCTGAGTTTGTGAAACAACTCTTGGATTTCACATTGCCAATGGAGCATACTGTGGGGAAGGGTAGAAAGCACCCAGATGGTAACGAAGGAGCATCTTCTATTGATTTCTTGCGCCTCACCAGCGAAAGATACACAAGTGATCTTTACTGCGGCCACATGGATGGAATTACTGGCACCGGAGACGACAACATGGCCCGCATTGCCGACTCTGGCTTCCATATAAGCGAAATTATGAAGCAGTATATGCAAAATCTCAGCAATGTATTCAGAGCACTCAACGGATTTACAGATGTTCAAGGAACAGGCAAAACAATGAGTGATTGGATGTTCAACGCCGACTACGAAGCTATCATTAGCGGGCTCGACAGCATCGATATCGCCAAAGAAGCTCAAGATTTCAGTCAGAAGCTCTCAGGTTACTTTATTTCTGCTGCCTGGGCCAGTAACAAATGTTACATGAAATGCCAAACCGAGATGAATCGCGGAACCGTTAAGAAAAGATGCTACGCGAAGAAGTTTGCCAGTGAAAGATTTTGTCCTGAAGAACAACCTGGCACATTGTGTCAAGTCAATTGCTACACAATGATGGACTCCGGAAATCATGAGAAGCAACTCATTGGCTTGGATAAACTTTCAAAGCATGGCTTTAGTATCGAGGATGTCAAGAGAGATTCTTGGGAACGCTCTCTGCAACGCAAGAAGATGCACAAACCTGAGTTGGATTTCGTAAATGGCAAGGAATTTACATTCAATGGGGAAAGATCAGCCCTTACTCTTTCTGTATCAACCAGCAAGTCAAACAAAATCGCCGATAAACCCAGAAGATCTAGAAACTTCCCATGCTTTAGCGGACAGGATTATAGAGGCATGGATACCGAAGCCCATCTGACGAACTTGGGTATGGGATTTGGTTCCACCGATTGGGGAGAAGAAACAAAAGCAAATCCCCGTGCATGGGAGATGTTTCAGCATCACTGCCCTGAAGTAAGTCTTATATAATCATTTCCGTGTATGAACCATCAACTAACCATATCCTTAGCAAACGCGCAAAATGAGCCCTTTGACCCGCTACTTGAACGTAATTTGTGGACAACGGCTCCTCTTTCCGGAAAGAACATGGCGAGACGGACTTGTACATCGACGCGTTATGAAACCGGACATTGAAGGCAAAAACACTGAAGTCTGCCAATCACTCCGTGAAAAGACCGAGGACATGGATGAAAACACAGCAAACTATCTCTTCTGCTCCGGTAGATGGCCCGAATCGGCGAAGGTTTTCTCCAACGAGAAAGGTTGGGTTTACACGGACTGGAATTCTCGCTGGCATCGTGGTTCCGGATTGAGATTTATGTTAAGCCATAAGTACAGGTGCATGATCTATATGCAACACAATAAGAACTTCAATGTCGATGCACGATGGGCTGACAAGGATTGGCATGCTGATCTCACAAAGGTGGTGGATGATAGGGCTCAAATCAATGGCACGGTATTGGAGCTGGATAATGAAGACATCAAGGAGGTGGAGAGTATGCCCGATGTCAGCCTCAGTATGGATCCGGCGGCGACGAAGGCGTTGAAAAGTAAGCTTTCTGAGTTTGAAAAAATTAAGAATAGAAATTGAGAGGAAAGATATTTTGTGTTATGAAAAGCGGAAGGAGAAGGAGGCAGGAGGAAAGAAAGAAAGAAAGAAAAGAGGGGTAAAAGATAAGGGGGGGGGGGAAAGGGAAAAAAAAGAAAGAAATTGGGAAATAAAATTGAAACATAAAATAGGGAAAAGAAATATAGGAAAGAGGTAGGGGGAAATAAGGGGGAAAAAAGGCCGACGGAAACCGGATGTCTTCACAATTAGTATTGTGTTACTTTGATCCCGACGCTCATAACCATTAAAGTTATTATGATTCAGTCAATGTTTAATATATAATCTTATAATTTTTGTACATAGCATAAATAAAATAAAAAAGATCGTTTGTATATACTTTCTTGTTTTCCAAATGGGTGATTTTAGATTATACTTGTTCATAGTAAATGGATAAGTAACGAATGGCCGGAATTCGGAGAGGTGATGGTATTTTAGAGTATTGATTAATTCTTCCTATTAATAGTACATGAGACATAATAAGCTCTATTCATCTATATGCACAACAACATAAACGATCGACTCATCCTTCCATCTATCTTCTAATCCAGTCAAAAGTGGCTCGAGCAAATGCTTGAGAAGGAAAATCAATCAATCGATAAAATATTTCCGCGCTTGGAATAACCGTCACTAAACATACGAAGAAGCAACCCGTGGCTGCTGCCTCGAAGGATGCATTTCTTGTTTCTGTGAGATGTGTAAAGAGCTTAATGCCCACCGTATAGACAATGATACTTTGAACGAGGAACCAACCTATGAAAATCGTTAGTATATTCGCCATGGAAGGGATGGGGGACTGGGAGAACTTACTGAATGATCTCCTTCCCAAGTACATCAGAACTGGGTTACGGAACAATGCTTGTACCCAACTCCAGGTTTCCAAGAACAGGAAAATTCCAAGCAAGAATAAATAATTATCGTCTCTCGCCATTGGAGATCCAGCTTCGAGTACCACGTCATTCAACCCACCAGTTGAATATTCCCCGGTATGGATCCTAACCTCCTTATATACGTCTTGGGGTCTCCACGCCGCCCACAAATACATCATGATAACACCCGCCAAAGTAACCATACTGTACAATGGCCAAACCGGCAGCTTCAAATGTCTGCCTCTCCAAACTCCCAGAGATATTCCGGCACGCGAATGCGTTTGGAAATCCATATTGATACTAACATCAGCCAATAGAAGACCGGTAATAGAATACCAAGCCCAGCTATCAACCCACCACGCCGTAATGATAAACCCGATGAAAGCTTTGACTCTCCATGATTTCCGCACATATGGGATAATAACCATTGTCATATAAACGGTATAGCTTTGTTGGAAAAGAACAGATACGACCCAGAGTGTTTGCGAAGGGAACGCATAGCTCGCGGCTTGGGCGTCGAATTTTTTGTTCGTCCAGAAGAGAGTGAAGACGGAATTGAAGTATGCAAGGGCATTAGGAAACATGTAGGGTGTCTTGATGCTGGTATTGTTTGTTGCAGTTTTGAAAGCATCGATGTAGGATGTTCCGATGCAGGTGAAAACGATGTATACGATTGCGAGGGAAAATGCGGAGGGAAACCAGAGTCGAAGACCTCGACGAAAAGATGATGATGCGACGAAATCGTGCGAGGGGTTATTCAGGAACGGTGTGCAGATTGTGCGGGCACTTATGAGGATGAAGGCGCTGTAGATTAGAGACTCGTTCCAGAAGAGTACGGAAAATACTTTTCGGAGAATCTCTTGATATACAGGGCCATCGGAATTGGGAGTACCTGCGACCGCAGTGGGAACGAGGGCATTCAGAAATATACAGAGAAATGATTGAAGCACAAAAAGTCCCCTGAAACCAATAAAGTGCGATTGCGAAGGAATTTGATGAGAAGTAGGCTCTTGGTAGAATTCTTTCACAGGTGCAAGTTTGGTAGAAGCCATAGCGAAATCAATTTGCTGTCGAGATATCCCAACTTTTGGATCGAGAGGGAGGTTAAAGAGCTTTGCTTTTGGATGTGGATATGGGGAACCACGTCTCCAGAGATTCTATCGGCCTCGTCGGACCTCGATACCAAAGCTTGGAGTTCACTTGAAGATCCACTGGGTCTCTCACACTTTTTTTTATTTTTTTTACCTTTGCGTAGCATCTGCCCCATCAATATTTTGCATTGGCATTGTTATCACCTTTTCAGCTGCGCGCGAACTTTGTGAATGCCGCGCCGTATCATCATAAGACATTCTTCCACGTTTGTTCTAGAGGTGTATCATGTTGGTAAGGTTCCACCGAGTTAGCGTAATGATAATTCTCAGTTTGATTGCATTATCATGATCATCATGATCATCAAAATGACATGAGCCTTTTGAATTCTGCCGCTTCACTATGGCCTATCTCGGCCTAGTCAATTTCAGAAGCCGGGTAGATCAAAGCTTAATGCTGTTGGTCTCGGCATTTGATCCACCCTAGATTCAGGGACTTGTCGGTACACCGCACGGTAGAAAGTACCGTGAGGCTTCCATATTTGCTCGTGGCATATGTGGCTAAAGGGGTTGCGCACGGTAAAAGTACCATGAGCATTTCATATTTACTCGTGGCATGCGCAGCGGGTGAGGCGTCGTCCATGGGATGGGGAGAAATCAAGAGCCGTGAAGACATTGGACCATATGAGTACCGGTAGCTCTGCATGATATTGAAAATAAATCTCCGATGAATATAGTCTCAGTCAAAGGTGGGACGAAGTTTCTTCATCGGCTCGTTATCTGATCTTCAGACACCCTGTTCATTTTGAGAATAGTGGCCAACACCCTTTTCAGATTCTAGACGTGATGAAAGTTACAGATAGTGCGGTTATTGGAATGTAATTGATGATCTTTCAATATCGAAAAAAAGAGCCTCTATCAATCTGAGACCTCTAGGTCTGAGAATGGGGTTGGATCGACGAGCTTATTTCGAAACGAAATGATCAAAATGCACGGTTGATATCCAAGCCGTGCTTTCCAGGGGTACGCCAAAACTCCCCGAAAATGATTTCTTCAGACCGCAACTTCTTTCGCAAAATTTGTGCGACAATGCTGTAAAAAACCGATCAATCAAATTTCAATTGTTCTTTAGAATCTATAACTGATGGTCGAAAGATTGATGATCCCGAAGGGGTTATATATACTAACTACAGGTATGTGATCGGCTTATATAATCCTTGATCGATATCTGATAACAAATGATATTTATTTACGATATATGTACAATCCTTCAATCCATGATAGATAGATATCTGATAATAAATAATATTTATTTACGATAAATAACCATATAAATTTACATATACATTCATCTCAGGCAGGTATCTATTTTTGGGAGTTTTGGCACAAGAGTCATTGCTGGCCTCGGTAAGGTAAGGGGTAGTATGTCTTGGCAAGAGAAGCATTGCATTTGAAGGCCCTTAGAGGCCCGGCCCGCAAAATTCAACTAAAGATACCTACCTAGTCAACAGAATCATAGCACATTGAAGTTTTCTGAAGTGAAAATGGCAAAACGGTATTCAATATTCATATCAGTCAGTAGACACGTTGGAGATGGATTATTGTTGAAGATTTTGGAAGTGCGCATTTTATTCTAAATTACATAGGTTGAATTGGTTTTGCTGAAGATTCTGCTATATGTTACCGTCTTCCTAATTAAGCTGGTAACAATATTAAATAAGTCTAAATTTTGCTCCAAACGCCGACTAGATAGTGATGACCGAGTCTAAATGTATCCCTCCCATTGAAATCTAATATTCGTAAGACTATCGTACCATCTATGTTCTCGCAGTAGGATTCCAAGATGAATATTTGACCACCTGACGAGCATGTCCATATATACCAATTGTCGCCAAGAATAACAAATAAAATGGATAAGCAATTGAGAACTTGATGATCATCAATCTTGACGCAAACTCGGATTTGACCTGGTTGGTGACCCAAAGTGTGCCTATCAAACAAAAAATACTGTTGAATAGTTAGCAATGAAATTGAATGAGCGAATATGAGAATCTTACCTGACGAAGAAGAACCACTCAGAAACTGGATATTGGAAGAAAACAGTCTTCCAGAACGCTGCTGGGGTCAAGGGGAAATTGAGAAAAAGAAAACTCGCCACCAGGCAGAAGAATTGCGTGACCAGGTAATAACTTATTTCGCGGATAAACAAAAGGTTAAGGATTCCAAATCTTGTAGTAAAGATTCTTTTCCCTTGTCTTGCTCGATTGAACGTCAGAATCGTATGTCGGAGCGTGCACTCGGACCATCCTTGTGCCCACCTCAGACGTTGTTTCCAGAAGGCTGGAAAGGTTGTGGGTGCTAACTCATATGACACAACATTCAAATCGTGAATAGTGTTGCCTCCTCTGGCTACAACTCGAAGCGCAGAATCAATATCTTCAGTAAGCATACTTCCATCCATCTTCATCTCTCGAAGAAGTGATGTTCTCCAATATCCATTGGATCCCGTGAATAGACCAAAACCCCAGATGGTGGCTCTTCCCGGATGTGAAACGGCATAAATTTTGTCAAATTCTATGCTGATGAGACTGGTGAGGAAGGAAGCGGCGCTATTGAAAACAATGCAACGGCCCTGAACAATATCAACCTTCTCCTTCTCCTTTATAAAACGTTCAATTGCCCATCTCGGGCTGTGTGGGTGCATAAAATGATCACAATCATAAATAGCAGTGATATCAGAGCCGGTGTCTAGGCTGAGGTAGAAATTGAGATTGTCGGCTTTCGATGTGGAGCCTTCAACTTTAATGATCCGAAGCTGGGAATATTTGGCGGCTGCTTCCCACATCTCGTTCTCGAGGGGTAGGATTGGAACAGGTGTGTTGTAAACAACGTTGATGCGAATTTTATCAACTGGATACTCCAATTTCTCACATGCATACCTAATTCTGTCCATTATGATGTCTTGTTCATTAGGAAGATATGCAACAATGAGCATGTCTAAGATTAATAGGTCATCTTCTGGTGTAGGGAACTTCCAGCCCTTTTCGGCGGCCTTCGTCACTGCGACACGAGCCTCTCGACATGGTTCCATGCTCATAAATGCCTCTAGAGCCGTAGAACCAGCAATGATGAAGTTGGTAAAGTTATATATGAACCAAAAAACTTCTAGAAGTTTTGTTGGAAATAGCATATATGAGAATATTGATGAAGTAAAATAAAACAAAACGAGAAAGAAGGGAGTCCATTCGTGTATAAAATTGGAGCATCTTCCAAAACTGTTGCGAATGGCAACAGAGGTCGAGATTTTGGATCTTTGGCCGCGACTCGGAGGAGACGCAAGTTCTTCTTGGGCAGAAAAAGTGAAAATATTCGACTTCTCATGAATGGTGTTTTGTGATGCTGAGCTTGAAGCATCGTGAATGGTAACATGTGCATCTTTACTCGTTCTGCTCACAGATGAGCCTGGAGAGCCATCGCGTCCAGGGGTGAAAGACTGAGGCCTGTTGTATCTAGGAAGCTCCTCGATTGTGAAGATTTCATCGCCATGATTTGCCATTTTTCGAAGTGGTACAAGCACACAGGTGATTCGTTGACTTGTTGATGTGTGCTATTAGAGAAAAGACGGAAAGAGCGCCACCAGGGACAAATGGAAGGTCAAAAATCCAAAGAGACAGTTGTTGTGCGAATAGCGATCTCTATGAAGCAACGTCCAGAAATCAATTATAAAATAATAGCAGAATATGGAATCTATATCCCAGTTCGAGCTAAAGATCCGGCTTCAGACTAGCTTTACCGGCATTGAGAGTTGACTAGGAGATGAGACGAACAGCTTTATTGAATTTGCTGTGGACAAAAGGCATAAAACAAGCAAGATCAGCATCCACTGATGGTACTGTCTATCGCGAGTGGCGGGTTACCCTTGAACAGGGTGTCCAATAGTCCAGACTGAGAATCTAAATTTCCGCTTTCAATGATCGAAACTATTTGAATATTCCAATTATATTTAATATTCAAGATTTCATAAATATTGAAATATAATTCATTAATTCAATTGATTTTGAGATCCCAAATAAATTCAGATATTTAAAAGCTTCTTATTGTTGGAGTATAGTCAGGGCTATTGGATATCCTGTCCTCGGAGCATTGGATACACATACTTTTTTCAAAAAGATTAATGCCAAGAAACAACGACCCACGATTGAATATGCTTAGAAGTGGGCTTCAACATTGAGAGGAAAATCCCATCCATGATCGGAGGCATGGGTGAATGTAGATCTGGAATTCCAAGTGGTGCCACAAGCTTACTGAGCTATTCGCATGAGGAAAATGACCGAGTGACCCATATGAGTATTGTCGAAGAGCAACTCGTCGGATCCATTTCCTTTTTCTGAAGAAATAGTGTCATGGTTAAAAGACCTCGACGATAGGATGATGGGTTGTTTGAGCTGGAGAGAAAGGTGGGTAGGGTTTAGAGGAGGGGAAGGGGGTAGAGAGAGGAAGATGTTGGTTAGGGGGTAAGAGAAACACGGACTTAGCAAGGAGTCGCGACGCGCCAAGAAAGCATGTCCTCTTGGTGGTCCGATCTTTTAATTGATTCTCACCGCTTTAATTCTGCCAAATATTATTAATAGGTTTTTATAACTTCTTCGTGCTGTAGCTAACTCCGTACTAGGTAGCTATACTTATTACACCAACTCAACAAGGAGATGAAGAAAAGCTCGAACATGTAAATCAATTCTACAACTTTCCATCTTCAAACCCAAGCCCCCGTAATCTTACACTGACAACCTCATTTTCTTTTGACCCCTGCGTCTGTTTCCTAACCTCGAGGTCTAGGGGCTTGGATGATCATTACTTTTCATGGTACTCAAGCCATCATCTGAGGTAGTCCTGGGATATCTGGCTCTGGATTAACTTATGCCTGGAACCAGAAAACATGCACCGGATCAACACCCTCTTGTACTCCAGATCTGCAAGCTTCAAATTCCAAGGGGGCCAGCCTATTTCAGTGCGATCTGAAAGGGGAGGACGATTGCAATCCGCGCTATTGGATACCTTGCAACGATTTACAACTGAATTCGTTGTAGTGGATCTTGTGGGATCCCTCTTCCCGCACCAATGCGAATCTGGAGAAGAAATCAATGCCATCACAGTGAGACAAAAGCGGTGTAAACCCAGAGAACCAGCCTAACTGGAAAATGAAAACAAGCGTCATGGCATTGCCTTTGTGGGGATTTGAGCTGATATCTATCTAACTTTCGACGAGCACGCATCTGAAGGAACGTGCTGAGGATTTGCATGCACGTTTTAGCTTCAAATGTAAATAAAACAGCAGTTTAAAGCCTTTTATCGTTTTATACTAAAATTAAGACTAGGTTTGATCACATAGATCAGCCCGAGTTCTTAGCAAACATGCTGGTAGTTCCATCTAATAACTCGTCTCTTCGGGATCTGCATCTAAAGGAGTTGATTAGCACCATGTGTAGCCCTGTCGTTAAGATGAAAAGTCCGATAAAGTTCTTGCATATACTTCAGAAAAGCACCGGAGTTTGGCATCCGCCTCTGTCTTTCTGGTTTCGTATTTGAATGCTTCTATCAAGATGTATTTTCATCCTCTTTACTACATTGTTTTTGCCTTAGGCTTATTAAATGAAGCAGCAGCAGATTCAACTTCGAATTGCTCTTGTGGTTATTATGACCCAGCGACGGAAAACCTATTTACTGATTTTTTGATTGTTTACTTCAACGAAACGACCACATTCCCTTCCGAGGTTTTCCAGAATCAAGAATACGAAAATCTGTACGAAAAAGGCTGGAATTCGAGATATAGGCAAGGTGCCAATCCATCAAATGTCCAGATCACAAATTCAACATCTAGTGAAATTGGGAATTTCTCATCACTGGAGTTCACAATAAATCCACCGACTAAACAGCATCTCGTCAAAGGGGGCTCTATTCAGACTCTGAGATCTGATATCCAATACGGTTCTTTCAGATCAATGATTCGTCCGGCTCAAGCGTGGACTGGAGGCACGGGTATGTCGATGCTTCTTAAATACAACGAGACACAAAATATTCAGATTAATAGTCTGAATGCCCAAAAGCCTACAGACGCCTGGATCAATACTTTGATGGGAGACGAGTTTCCTAATCGTGTATACGGACTTAATTTCAGCACTTTGGTCAACAATGTTTCTTACAGTCCGGAGATTAATCCTTGGGATTTCATGGAAATCCGCCTAGACTGGACGAAGGATGCTGTTCAATTCTATGTCGGGAATGTACTAGCTCGATCAGTCTCAACCAAGAATGAAAGCAGTAAAAGATTTCCGGTCACTCCATCACCACTAATCTTTAAGCTTTGGTCGAACGGAGATTCATATTTTACCCAGGGACCACCGACAGAGACAACTCGGGCCAATCTTGGGTGGTCTCGATCGTTCTTCAACTCTTCGACCATGACTAAAGAGCAGCACAAAGAATTCGACACTAGATGTGCTGTTACAGATGCATGCTTGATGGACGACATATCTTTGCGGGGCTATACTGATTTTGGTGTCGATTCTATCACGAGATGGAAGCCAACACACCATGAAACCGGAATTCGAGTTTTTGCTTACATTTGTCTCTCTTGTTCTGTCGCCCTTACTGTACTCTTACTTTGCAACATTACTTTCCAGAGATGGCCGACGAAGGATTCCAAAGCTCCGAAGGAACCAAAGGTACTTAGCTGTAACCGCTTGCCACCACAAATTTCCAATTCCAAGTTTCTTCTGTCTTCGAAGACCACACCAACAACCTCGACGAGATCTTCATCTTTAGAAGTTAAAGATCAAAAAGATGACCTCGAGATCACAAAAGTTGAATTTACGCCCACAGCTTCATCACTCACACTCAAAGACATGATCAATCAAGATGGCAAATTTATGACAAATAATTCTTTCGCAGCATCTCGACAACCTTCCACTTCAAACATGAGCGGGTTCACTTTGAACGATTCGAGAGCTGTAACACCCAAAAATTCGGCTTATCTTGGCAAGGACAGTCACGCAGACGTCGATGATGTGACTCTGCAGAATTCGTTTATCTTCAGCCGACAGTCAGCAGAAATATCGGAGAACAAAGACTGGCCGATGACTAGTACCACCAAAACTACTGAAAATGAAACTTCTCGACCAGCACTTCCCAATCACGCTGCGTCGGAAGTTCCAGCTCCCGTTGCTTTCCCAGCAACCCCCATCAACGCTCGTCCAGCACCCACCAAGCGAATTGAATACTTGGCAGGTCTTATATCAATCGCCACGTTGATGGTGACTTTAATTCATTTCATCTTTACATTTTCACCAGCGATGGGTATGATTGGAGCTCTTGAGCACTACAGCTATGAAATCACAATTCGGAAGACCATTGGATCATATCTCCTCAATCAGATTCTCCTTGGACTTTTTTTCATCACCTCCACTCGTTTCCTCATCAGTCGTTACCTACGCACTGGAGATCTTGGAAGTATAGCCGAGAAGACCACTGGAAGAACATTCCGTGTCATAATTCCAATTGCGGCTTGCGCTCTGCTCGAGTACTTTCTGATGGATGTAGGCGCCTTAACTTGGCTAGAATATCTTCCAAGTATCAGCTGGTCGACATGGCCCTATGCTGTGGAATACACGGATTTTTCTCATTACATCTCCGAAGTCCTCGAACTGGTGTACCTGCTTCCCAACGCAGCTCCACAGATCACCTACAACTATTGTACGGGTGTTCTTTGGACTATCCCTGTCCAGATTGAAGGTTCTTGGATCACACTTTTGGGATGTATCGTGGTTAGAGAGATTAAGACTCCTTGGAAACGTATGTGTTACTATGCATTCTGTATTGTGAATCACTGGTACGCTCAGTCGTGGGGCACCTTCTTCTGGTTTGGAGTTCTTTACACCGATCTAGACGTCACCTTCAAATACAAAAAGTGGCTCAAAGAACACGCTCTTGTCCTCTGGACCGGCATCGTTATTGGTTTCTTGTTCGCTATTGCTGGTCTTTCGAACGACTTGATCACTGCATGGACTGGCTTCTCTCTACCTATCGTAGAACGCGGTATCCATCCGGATCCCCAGACCGGTCTGCGAATCGCGCAAACAGCAAATGCAGGATATCCAGAATATTTTAACCCTCGTTTCAACGGAATTGTCTTTGCCGTTGGCCTTCAATTCGTCATTGAAAATTGCTACCCCGTTCAATATTTCCTATCGATGAAGATTTGGTTGATGCTCTTCCCGCATATATTCACCATTTATTTAATCCACGGCTTGGTATGGTGGTCCCTTGGTAGTGCAGTGTGTGTGCACCTGTCTGCCAATACTTCGCTTCCTTATTGGTCGGTTGCTTTGATCACAGCTATAATTTGTTACGGAACTTTGTTTGCATCATTACCGATACTTACGCCTGTGGTGGAAACTTTAGGAAAGAATGTTACGGGTAATATTTGGAGAATGGCGCACGCCAAGCCGGCTCCTAGGAGGAAGACGTTGTTTCCCTTTCCAGATAGGCTCTTCTTGGATTATGAAGAGAAGAAAGAAGAAGTTCTGGACGAGCAGAAGGATGTGGAGAAGAAGGCTGGAGTCAAAGTTCATGAGGATGAAATATGATTATGTCTGTTATTTTTTAGAATTGAAGGATAGATGTATGTATGATGTCAAGAATGATATCTTTAATATAATAGTTGTCATATAGAATTTCAAAAGCTCGATAACAAAAAAAGCCATCAGATGCAGCAGTTATTTAGGGTTTTATTTTCCAAATTCATTTCGAAGAGATAAAACTCGCAATGAGAAATGAGAAAAAATCTGGTTGACGGGCTTAAGAGTGAGTTTTCAAACCATCATGCTTTCTTTGCAACATCGTAGTCATTCAGCAAAGGAGACAATAAGCAAGCAAACTTGTCCGCATCAATATGTTATTAGCTTTAAGATTCCCTTTCTTTTTAGGGAGAGATCCTAGAATACTGACACTTCACGCTTTCAAAGGGTATTTTTAGGAGGTGTTCTAAAGTTGTTTTGATTCATGCAAGATCTATGTACCATACTAACTCCATACTTGGCTTTGAAAAGACACAGTCTAGTTGCGAACGTTTCTCATCACAAGAAGTAGATTGTTCGTTTCCTTCAAATTTATGAAACTCTCACCCAAGCTCTGTGAATCTAGCTATTTTTTGCAGCTACTTTCCATGCGTATGAGCCCATGTCCATCCAATCTTTCTAATGCCTGCTAGTCTGTGCCTCCAGCGGAGATCAGGAAAATAACACACAAAACATTTAGTAAGCTTCATATGTTTTCAACAGTATTGCCATTTAAAAAGTAGAAGATGCGTCGTCCTCCTAGTGGTCTTGATGTTATACCCATATCGGTCAATTCTCTGAATCCGGCCACTTGTTGTGCTTTTCTGAATAAATTGCCATTCGCATCAAATTCAGTATTAAGAATCAAGTGATTGGCGCTAATAGGACCAAAAAGTAGCATTGATTTGTTAAAGAGACCATATTTTCCGATCTCTTTCGTCAACTTGCTTACGCGTTTGAGATGCGTCACGATCACGAGAGCATCTGGGGAATATTTTGCTGATCCCTTTAAATCCTTGAATAATGGACATGCCAACATATCTTTTAGGGAATGCGTATGATATTCGCAGCAGGCTGTCGATGACGGGTTCATTTCCTCGCCGATTTCGGCGTCGGATTTTGCTAATAATTTAGAACATCGCCTTATCGTGGGAACCTGGGAGAAAATACAACCCCAACGGTCCGTTACTTTCGACCGAAAGTTATCAAGACGCATCAGTGCCAATTTTGAGGGGTTAGGTTTTGATGCGAGCAAGGTCATCTTGTTCACAAACCCGATGAGAAAACGGAGGGGTCCCGGGAGTATATCCATTCCCGTTAATTCATCAAGGGAAGATGTGAATGTTAGTTCAATGCGTGCAATCCATGCTGGGTTGAGAATATCGACACGGTGCTCATTCATCCTGAGCCATGTAATGATGTAGTTCGTGACAAAGTCTTGCAAAACCAAAGCGCAGTACTTATGAGCCAAACAGTATAACTCCACCCTCTGCCCTACAGCATCATATGAAGTTGTTGAATCTGGCATGGATATTCGATTTGTGTAACACCACTCTACCAACAATTCGAAGGCGTGGAAATCATCTTCTGGCAAGTCTATAACTTTGGAGGTTGCCTCACTAAAGTTCCCGCGGAGCATAGCATCGAAAACTTCCAGCTTTTCGCAAATGACGTTCTTGTGAACCCGAATTGGTAGAAGCTCATCACCTACTCGAAAAGTGATAAATTCATCCCCAAGAAATCTGAAAAACAACGTTAGCTTGATTCTTGTAAATTTGACAACCATAGCAGGTGAGACATACTTTGAAAAACGTATGGATCGCTTAGGGATTGGAAAAGGGTTTGCACCATCTGCAAGTTTCCTTCGAGTATGACGTTGACAAGACATGACGAAGGGTTGCCTTTGAAAGCCCAGAGTCAGACTGCGATTGCTGAGCAATTATTGGATTGAGATAGTAGCGTGCTAAACCGCGGCAGTAACAAAATTGTCTAAAATCCTTCAGTTGATGGTGCAGTATTGTTTAGTATAAGTTCGTTACAAAGTGTGTGTGCT
Source organism: Sclerotinia glacialis (assembly GCA_002162575.1). NCBI lineage: Eukaryota > Fungi > Ascomycota > Leotiomycetes > Helotiales > Sclerotiniaceae > Sclerotinia > Sclerotinia glacialis. The sequence continues at coordinate 942,451 of NGKH01000012.1, read as the reverse complement.
TAAAGGTGTTATTCTTGAATAATTGTAAAGAGGATGAGATCGAGGAGAGGGTGATGATCAATTATAAATACTCGAGATACAGCCACTGTACAGAGATATTTAAACCGTAGTACTCAAGGCTGTACTTTTCATCCGGAATTCTTATGGATTCACTAGAACACTCATTTAAGATTTACACTAAATAGAAATTAAAGACTGGCTTAATTAAACGATGAGTAACAGCAGCATGCTTTTTTGATGCAATAATAGTATAAACAGTGAATAGCAGCTAATCAATAACAAGCAGTAGTAGGAATTGTTAGGGAATAATTCAATCTTGCAGTTTTGGTTCCGCCATCTTTGCAAAAACTTCTCTTGATCGACACTTTTCCAGTCTCAAGAATGCTGTCCTAGTATATAAACATGAGCTTGATTGAAGATATTTGCTAAGGCTTAAGTTCTTATCATGTGCATCGCAATCAACCATCGAATAAATCTTGATATTTTAAAATACTAAAAATTCGAAAATATCATAATTTTATTAAATTGAGATTTCTAAAAATGACTTTTTTTTTTATCAATTATATTGATGTTCAAATAAAGTTAAGAATTTGAAATGAATTTATATAATTTAAATATTAATTATCAAAAGCTGAATTAATTTATAATCATGTTTACGTATGAACTAGTACATATACATCCCGGAACATATTCAAGTTATCTAGTTGACAATTAACAAAAGCATTGATTCACTCAAGCGAATAAGTGTCTATCTACAAGCAATTGGTTGTAGAGGCAGGTGAAGTTATAAGTTATAAGTTATAAAATCATAATACAATACAAGACTGGTATTAATCATTATGTTTGCTGTGTATGTTAATGATCTGGTTGATCTACAGTTGTCTACCACAAATACCACAACATCTACTCCGTACATCGGTTGAACTATCAACAGCTTCGAGGGCGGTCTACGGTCAGACCTCCTTCCCCTCGCATCTTTGCCCCTCTTCTATGTTTTGTCATCATACAAAGCTTTAATGCAACGTTGAGTTACTAAACCCTTGTCGTACGGTGTTTTGGCGTTTGGTTTGCAAACATCGCGCTTAGATCTTCTTGAGGTGCGTTTTCGTTTCTCATTGATAATCAGCCTTATGAGCCGCGTTGATGTCCATGAGATCATCACTACTTTTTTTTACTACTGGCAATAAAATTCAGCTCGCCTCGGTGAATATAGTGAAAGGTGTTATTTTGATCTTTCTCTGCAAAGCCTGAAGGTGTGCATCCACATTTCTTCGTTTCGATTGGGTCTAGGCTCTAATCGCATAAGGGAAGCAAGTTCAGTCGTCTCAAGGCTTTACCTGCTGAAACAATGGTGCATCTCAAGGTCAAAATCATCCCTTCATCAGATTAAATAAAAGATTCAGACTGAGATTAGGAGAAAAACTCCCGTTACAAAGCTTACATATGAAGCGAATCTCAACCTATGTCTGTGAGGGCATCCAATCGGATATCTTGCTACAGATGTGTCCGATTAAGCTTAAGAGCTGAGGATAAACCTCCGACAAAAACATGACTTCAAAACGTTACATAGGTTCTGTCAGACTCTGGTACAGATGCTCCACATTCATCTATATATACAACGCGGGGGGGTATCTTTCTTCCCTTCAAGAATAACTTTATTTAATCGGAACCTTGATCACCTTCTCAAAGTCAAAGATACATTCATTTTATCCCTTGATACATTCTTTCCACGTTGATCGTGTATCTTTCTTTCATTTAGTTGCAGAACAAACAACGAATAATCTTCTTCTATTAATCAATTGTTATTTCTAGAGTGTCCAAGGATTCGGATTGACAGATCAGATTTGAATTTTCAATAATCGAAATTCTTTCAATATTTGAATATCCCAAGTAATTCAGAAATCCAAAAGCTTCTCATTCTTGGATTGCAGTCCGGACTATTGGATACCCTGAGTATTTCCAAATTAATACCATGAAATTCACGGCAATTTCAACTTGTCTTTTGGTGGCTCTAACATTTTCGGACGAAGCCTTGGGCTATGCATCGCCTCATGTACATCGTCGAGCACTAGGGCCACGTGCTAGCAATATTGCTCCATCTCGGTAAGTCATCACTGCTAATCCTGTAGTTGAATAAGACATTAATGAGCTGACTATGAAATAGTGAGGTAGTCAACTCAAACAACGTCCCAGCACCCACCCCGCCAGCACTTTTCCCTCCCCAAAACAGCACCGACAATGACGCCAGCGTGCCCAAACTCAACGCACAACTGACTCTAAGCGCCATCCCAGCCAATACAACCACGGTCTTTGTCTCATCAACTTCAACCGGTCCCGCACCAACCGGAACTGCAGCTGCTACAGGAGGTATCCAACCTCCAAATATCGAAAGAACCACCGATCCGGACAGGCCATTTTCTGTAAACGGAGACAAATTCACCGATATTGGGGATGCTGTTGACAGGGCTTGTGCAATTCAACACAATGCTTGTGCGGATGCTATCAATAATGGAGCATTGTCGGATGCAGAAATTAGTGGTTGCGATAATCAGCTTAAAACTTGTGTTGCGGCTACTTAGATGTGGATTCTCGAATTAGCTGCGGGGTGGAATGAACTAAGGCTGTGTAATTGCAGGATATTGTCGGCCTTCCGCCTTCCTTGCATCTAGAATAAAAGTAGAGCCGGGCATTCTTAAAGTCAGAAAGCTAACTCTGACCGCCCATGTTTGAGTCAAGAAACGAATATATCATTTCCGTGACCTTATAAGGAAGGTACGAATTCTCATGCGTTTCTTGAAGTTTCTGCTGAGTTGGGATCTGACCATTTCGAATCCCAACCGTACTTGAGTGTCGCTGGATTGCGTGAGGGGGGCTGATAAGTCCATATTCTGACTGTCGTATTCATCTATCTTTCTGCAGATTTCGAATCTTGGCCGAACCCCGGATTTATGGCAGAAAACTCATGAAAATAGGAATCCATATAAATAATAAATTACATCATGGCCTACCTATATCGCAAAGATAGCTAGCTGTATGGCCAGTTGAGAAAATCACCATCCATGATTGTTGTATTGAGTAGTAAGTAATATATGTTGTCGTTCTCTAGACTGAGGATAAATAATCCGCCCCCCCAACGGTTACCTGCGGGTAATTCAGTCCGCCGATTACCCGTTGAAATCATAAACCGCCCTATGGTTTATCCATTAAGGTTTTAAATAAATCCACTTCGTATAAGTAATCCACAAATAATCCACGGGTACCTGTTCAAATTATTCAATAATCCGCCCCGTGGTTAACCGTTGTGCAATCTATCGTTCCCTTGTATGCCGATCTCAATAATATGTCGATGCTTCATATTTGAGAGATTACCTGACACATTATATAAACTAAATGGTGCTCGGTCCTTACAGCGCTGTAATCGTCGCTCACAAATCCTGAAGTTATTAGTTATGATGACAAACACAAATATCAAACACGCGTTCATGATACTTCCTTCGGCGGGTGTTTGTGGATTCGTAAACTTTACAACAGATACAGTTACTAGTTAGGAGGTAGTTGGGTTAATAAATCACATTATTGATGGTCACTCGTATGCTCTGAATGGTATGAAAAAAAAACACATAGGAATTATGCTCTTGGCACATAAAATATCATTAGGAGATTCAAAAAACATCAGCACCCTTTCCGCTTCTTCTCAGTTTTCTTCCTATCCGGTAGCAATCAGGATATTAGGATACCAGAATGCGAAGAACTTTTCCAAAGGCCTTTCAGTTGACCAAATACCAATAACTCCAGCCCAATTCCATCGATGACCCCTCCTACCACCTCCCAGAATATCCCGCTAAAAGTCCCATGGAGAGACAAATTACAGACAGACCAGCACGAACAGGCCCTTTAACTTTCTCCCTAGACTAGACAGATTACTTATCAACCTTTCCATCGCCAACCTCAGTCTTGAGCTCATCCTCTCTCGTTCCATCATGGGTGCCCTGAAATCCTGTAATCCCAAGTGTCTCGGACCCCAGCTCTTCAATCGTTTGAGAGCCTGCCTCTTTATCATGCTCCAAATCCAAACATTCTTGGTTTGTGTCCGTGAGCTTCTTCGTTCCTTCATTTGCTACTTCATTGGCTAGTTTCTTGTCGCGCTTACGTTTCTTCGGAGCAGTAACGAGGATGGACTTGTACTCGGTATAATCGTACACTCTGCAGAACGGATAGCGGATGCATGACGAAACAGTGTAAGTGTACTATTCTACGGTTTTCTTCTTCTCAAGATCTGAACTTGGGGGTTGCTTGGCAGATCCTGATTGCGGGGAATCAGTGTCAGCGTTGTTGTAAAAGTCAGAAACTTTTAATGTTTCGAAAACACGGCTGCGAGAGTTGAGACTAGACTCATCTGTGGATTTTTGAATCTCGGAAGTCACTTTGAGAAATTTGGCAGGCGTAGGAGTTGTTGGCTTTCCCCCCCCCAGGTTTGGAGCTGGATTTGGAGTAGTTCCTGGAGTGAGCTTGCCGGAAGATTCTTTCCTTGTTACTAGGTGAATTGAAGGTTCTGAGAGCAGTGATTGAGCGATGAGTTGACATCTTAGAGATCTTCATGCTTTGAGCAGCAGCAATGAGAGAAGCTAGTGGCCTAATGCTTTGATAAATTTTGTTGATTGGGCGACTTGAAATGCCATCCATGTAGAAAAACATTGTTGATGAGTTTGATAGACGTATTAGACAAGTTGTTAAGTTGTTATAATTAAGACTTTGAGGGGAAACTTTATACATAAGAGATTAGCAAGATGTGTTTCAACCTATTTTGCTACGGTTTGGTTTGTACGGCTTGGTTTGTACGGCTGAAAAGGGTACCGGCCGAAAAATAACAAGACGGTAACATAAGTATTATACCCAAAAAAACAGTACAGTAAACGGTTAAATAAGTCATTTTCCATTGTTTGAAATCAGAATACAACGCCTTCGCTCATAACCCAGGACCCAGCTGCGGATTTTATTTGGGGAGTCCCCTTGAGAGGTATTGTAGTTAGTTGGTTCGTTATTTTTTTTGTTTGGCCTTTTGGGAGGGGGATGTTATAGAGGGTCATATTGTATGCGGTTTGAGATTGATATAAAAATAAAAATAAACAAGGGAGAGGATGTACGGGGTTATTAGGAGAGAAAATCTGAGAATCACCAAAAAGTACAACCATTGGTCGAATCATTGATAATGATACTTTTTGGTCGATATTGCAATATCCGGGGGCTAGATGACCTAAACTCTCTCGCACACGACAAGAAAAGGTGCAACGACGGAACCAATGAACAACCGCCCCGTTTTAAGGTCATGTACCGTCGAAGTACTAACCGACAAAACCTTAGCTTCAATATCCTCCAGAATCTTCGTAACCACATATCTCCACCCTCCATTCTCAGTATCAATCTTCCTTATCCTAAAAACCGTAGAAGGAACGCCGATAGTAGGATCATTCAGCGACTGAAAAACTTTCAGAACGTCTGGCAATGCGGCTGCTAGAATGTCGCCATTGGCATCCACGGATAAATTGTCCAAGTGTATGCGAAGATTGATTTCGTCGACTTGGGTAAATGTATGATCAGATTCGAGAGAGTAAACAGAAATCTTCCCTTTGGTACTTGAGGCTACGTAGTAAAGCCCGTCTTGTCCTCGAACTATACCATTGGGGAAAGAATTCGAGGGCCCATCATGACATTGGTCGTCCGATCCACAGTTGGCAATATTCCCTGTCCCAATGAATACAGGCAATTTGCGAGTCTATGCATAGATCAGCAAAATAAGGATGAAATGTCGTTGATATTCAAAGTCTACTTACAAGTCCGGTTTTAGTTGAATGATCATTGCTGATCACGAACCCACCATCCCGAGTAGCAGCAATGCCATTTGGGGTTTTGATAATTGGATTGGCAATGGTCTTAACAAACTCCAGGTTTTTAGATCCGGGAACCAAGTCGAAAACTTCCACAGTCGAGTTTGCTCCTAACTTTGCTGCATTGAGGAAATTTCCTGATTCATCAACAGGGGGTCTGTGATTGATCATCCAAAATCTGAGCCGAGAGTCGGGCAAGAATTCAACATCGAACCCGTGAAGATCCATAGATTTGTGATTATCCACACCTCTATATCCTCCGGTAATTTCTAACTGATGAAGACCATAGAGTCCATCCTCTCCTGGCTCATCAATCTTGAGTACCGACACGTGATCATTCAGAGTTCTTTTGGATACATCGTAGAGGTTTCCTCTAGCGGTTTTGTAAGCATTTATGCAATATAGATAGAACAGATTCTGACGTACGCAGGAGCCCAGCCGCTTCGGCTTTCGGCTGTTGAACATGCAGCATACAATGTACGACCCTCATGATCAAGAAAGAGATCTTCGCAAGCAGATAAAAGAGGATGTTCAAGTCGTCGACAGGTGTACGGATAGTCTTCAAGATGGTTATGAAGGCGTCCTATTCCGAAGTAGAGGTGAAGAAAGTCCTTCAGAATTGTTTGATAGAAAACACCGCAAAGGACAGTCAGGGTCCCCAGAATTATTGTTTTCGAACCCATCGTTAAAAGGATGGGGTGTAGATGATGTTATCAACTGTGAAGATTCATCCACTTACTTCCGTGATTCGCAGTTATACAACCTTTATTTGGGCTTCGCATTTTGGGAAAAGAAGATGTATCAAAGAGACGCGATGTGATTCTGAAAAGTGCCATGATATGAGGACTTCCTCGATATTTATATTTTGCCAGCGTGAGGCTGACTTCAGATTTGGTGATGTCGGGTAGCGAACGTCATCGCCTCGAATGGGTAAATGGATAGATGGAGGTTGCAATTGTAAGCAATCTAAGACATTTTTTACCCACATATTACTGTTTTCCTGGGGTTTTGCTGGGTCGATTGATATCGGAATTCAAGTTGATTCCGATAAGAAATTGAGGATTCCGAACGAAGCGAAGCTGTTAAGTTTTCACGATATAGAAGCTGATTCCCCCCAAAATTTTGAATTCTGAAGATTTTATGCCATCCGGTTGTTACACGTGGCTACTCAGCGACACGTGACCTCACGATAATCCACCTTACCCCTTCATCAAGTAAATTATCGGCATCGATTTTTGCTCTCTCTACCAACAACATAATCAGGGAACCACTGTGAAATATGAGTTCAATTCACTGGAATCACGGAACACTATTCCTTACGGGCAGTCTGCCTTTCAAACGGAGAAGACCTCCATAAACCTGATTCCGCGTAATATATTCACTTCCAAGATTTGGCAAGTAAACGTCATATGCAAGAACAAAAGAATAACAGGACAGGTAGGTTCAGAGGCGTAGGTTCTTGAATACATAAGAGATCTCGAAATATATTTTTCCTTTTATATTTTCTCCCTTTCATAACACAGAAATTGAATACTTCAATCAAATTGCCTTTCCAAAAGAACAACCTTCACCGAAATATCCGTAAACTCGTTTCAAACATTCAACATGGCCAACACGGTTCTTGTCGTCCTTGCGACCTTCACAACAATTGCTGTCCTCTTTGGCGGCGCATATGCTATGGGACTTCTCGACGAATATATTGAGAAAATGGGCGTTTTCGCATTCAAAGTCAAGGCCAAGGCAGAAGCAAAGAAGATGGGCCTTCAAGGTCTTCAGGAAGGCACTGACTTTGTCGCAAGTAAGTTACCAACGTGTCCCCCTATCTGTTAAAAAAAATTGCAATCGGTTTTGTCATTGTGTTTACACATTCCTTGGCCCTTTTCGAATGGCCAATGCTAACAAAATATCTCTGTAGGTGACTTGAAGGGTAATCAACAGGCACAAAATGTTAAAGAGGGCAAAGGGCCTATTGGTGGGTTGAAGAAAGATGGAGAGGGACTCGCAAATGGGATTTTGGGAGGAGGCGATTCCAAGGGAGAAGGATTGGTCGGTGGATTAAAATCCGGTGGAGAGGGATTGAGTGGAAAGCTCTTTTAAGGATAAATCTTTCAACGGACTTTTCATTGGTTCGATGACCTAACGAGGTATGGATTATGAATATCACAAAATGGCTTATGAATGCGGGGTTCGGCTTGGTTACCATAGCCTCATAAACTCTCTCTTTGGTTTCATATAACGACGGGATGAGCCGTATTAATAAGGAGTATAATATCAAGGCGAGGCTGGTTTGGTGTTACAGTTGGATCACGAAATGCAAGACACAAAATGCAAGACACAAAATGCAAGAGTTTCTTCGAACTTTTAGACCCCAAGCCCCCAAGCCCCCAAGGCGTCACCAAGTGCATGGCCCCCATGGATCCCATTATCAAAATACTCACTGTGATGGTGGTGTGATTCTCCCTTTAACGTGCAGTTTTCCCGAAATATAAATCCACTATCCACTTGAAAGCAGTTCATCAGTACTTCGTACAATGTTCCATCACCACCAAAGTATTCTCGGAAAAGGAAGTTAACCTTATGCCTTTTGCATCTCTCATAGCCAAAACTGTTGGCTATTGGGCTGCTGGCTGCTGGCTGCTGTTGTGTCCCACTTCCCTCGTGGGTGATATCAGGTAAGCTCCAAGATTTATCGTGAAATGTATGGAATGTATGGAATTTATGGAATTTATGGAATTTATGGAATTTATGGAGTCTCGAGTTCTCATAAACCTTGTGATGAAGTCACCTCCTTTTTACCAAGGAAACCCCTTGTCCCATGAATTTTCTAGAATGAAATATGACTACGATACCTTGATCATTCCAAGATTATTTGGGAGAATTGCTTTTCTTTCTGTAACGGAAAATAAATGAAAATAAAATTGGACTGTCCCAACAATATTGATAGATTTACATACACTATAGAAATCGGGGGCCAAAAAAGTAATAGAGAAAATAAATAGTGTTAAACTAACTAACTATAAGTGTTCATTAGATAAATTTCTTTTTGCATTAATTTTCCCTTCAATATCTTGGTCCTTTCCAACATCCTCCTTCTCCATTTCTTGATAACTCGTCTCCTTCCCCTTCATCTGAAGTTCGGAACTGGTTGAACTGGTAAAAAGTCCTTGATTCTCCGAATAGCAGAACATCTAAATTTAATAGATGACATCAGTAACCCATTTATAACATCTTTCTTCAAAATCGTCAAACCTTACAACTTTTAAATTCCGGTAACTACATCCATCCTACCGCTCGGACATCTCTCTCTCTCTTTTGCTGGTCTTGCATTTCCGCCCGTCCCTTCCGCAAATCATCGAATGCGTAGAATTGATTGGTGACAATCCTAGAGAGAAGCTTCGAAAAGCTGGACGTTACTCAGCCCGTATCAAGTCCATCAGTCTTGCAAGCTAGAAGCAATTACCTACCTATTCTATACCTATCAAGCTTTGCATCTATTCCGTTCTAGTTACTGTGAACAACGATCCGATTACGATCCGATTACGACCCATCCTACGACCCATCCTACAAATCATCCTACAACCCACCCATTCTACGAGTCTACGACCCCTTCCATTGATCCTGGCCTGATAATATTTGATTTTTCTGCATGAGGAGAGCAAAGTCAAAGATTCAAAGCCCCTCAATTCCTCCTAGAACTTTCTTGTTTTGTTTTGGGGACGACGATGAGACAGATCTCTCTTCTCCTTAAACTTGGAAGACTAATTTTCTTCTTGAGAATGCGAGAAATTAATTTATAATCAATTTGATGAAAATTTGAAAATTTATTGATTTTATTTATTTATTCATTTATTTACTCAATTACCTCTTTGTTCATCGCTAGCATACATGAGTACAAGAACACTCTACATATCACCCACGCATAGACTGTCGTCATCAATAATCATATTTATCATCCCACTTCGAATAGGCTAAACCGGAAACCTTCACACAGCATAATTGTAAAATCAACCAGACCAAAGGCAAAATGCAAAGAGCAGTTTCATGGCTCCCATCATGGGATAGGACTAAAACCACCAGCAAGAAAGGTTTCGACAAGACTTGGGCATGGGCAGATAAATTAGGTGCTCCCGTCAATCGATTGACAAACAAAATTGGTTCGGAAGCTTTTTGGCCGGTAAGTCTTCCCTCGTTGTTCAACTCCTTGGTTTTAGAAGCTTATGGCAAGGAATAGACCTCTTTAGACAAGGAATGCGATAAAGCTGCTCGCATTCTAAAAACTTTCTGCAGTGAGTCCTTTCGGCCTTCTTCAATTCCATTCTTTTGGGGTTTCTCGCTGACATGACTACGCCACAGAGGATGGATTCTACACCGAAGAAGATCGACCATCTACCCAAGATGGTCCGAATGCGAAGTCCAAACAGAGGCTTTTGAAGAAGATACCACAAAAGGTTATTGAAAATGCGGTAGGCTTGGCTATATTCACAACTATGCGAACTGGTTTATGGATATCGGGAGCCGGCGGATCTGGGGTTTTGATTGCAAGGAAAGAAGATGGTACATGGTCGCCCCCCTCTGGAATATTATTACATACCGCAGGTCTGGGATTTCTGGTCGGTGTGGATGTTTATGATTGTGTCGTCGTTATCAATAATCGCAAAACTCTCGAATCTTTCACGAAAATAAGAGCGACTTTGGGAGGAGAAATTAGTGCTGTTGCGGGTCCCGTTGGAATAGGAGGAGTTTTAGAGAACGATGGAAACTGGAAACAAGCTAATAAGCCCGTATTCACTTACCTGAAGTCCCGTGGCTTTTATGCAGGTGTGCAAGTGGATGGGACGGTCATTATTGAAAGAACCGACGAAAATGAGCGATTTTATGGACAAAGAATCGGAGTTGCAGATATCTTGGCTGGAAAAGTTCGAAACACACCATTTGAAACGAAATTACTCATGGAAACCATCAAGGCTGCAGAAGGTAGAGATGATGTGGATACAATGATGTTGGAACAATTGAAAGATGAGCCAGCACCTGGCGATGTGGATTTACAAGCACCTACCTCGATGATACCAATATTTGGTATACCTGAACCCGATGATCCGGATCCTTTCGGAGTGTTGGCCTTGGAAAATGCCGGACTTGAGATTCGCGAAGCGGGAACAAAGGCTCGACCGGTTAGCTCACAGTTCGAATACAACCCGGCCCCATCGAGTCCGATTTACACCAGATATAACAGACGAAGTTTCGATACTCAGGGCGGGAGGAGTAATAGAGAAAGTTTCATGTCAGGGAAAACAAGAGCAAGTACAGATCGAGGAACACAAACTACTGAAATGGGCACACAAACGGATGATTCGTTATCCATCAGATCACCCCGCACAATTTCGCCGAGTACGAGTCCAAGTTATAGCGAAGACGACAAAAAGATCATAGAAGAAGATGAAAAGGCGATTGTGCTAGAACCGGAAGAAGTTGACTATACAAAAATCGACCTAGGGCCATATCAAAGCTTAAACCACAGTCAAGATTTCGACGGCACGACAATTAATGGCAGTCCTCCTAAAACCGATGAGCGACGACAAGACTCGTTCAATTCGATGGACGACCTCTCGGATGATGAAGATTTTGAAGAAGAGGAAGTAGTAGTTTTCGAGGCTGCTTCAGCACAAGCTACAGTCATCACGCCACAGGCGATAAAAGCGAGAGGTGGCGTTGTAAATATTCCAAAGAGAGGCCCACCACCACCATTACCCCCGAGGAATTCATTGAGAAACAGCAAACTTTCCATTGCTTCCCCAAGCAGTGATAGGAGTCCTTCAAGAGAGGGTTTTGAAGCAGTCGATGTACATGGCGTTGAGAGTAGCAATATCAAGAGAAGCAGCTTGGAACAAGCCAGCATCACACCACTCCCTTTCAGCCCGAATAGGAAGAGCTTTGAGCAATTTGAAGCAAGTATGGTGCCGCTTCCTTTCAGCCCCAACAGAAGAAGTTTTGAGCAAACTCCTATCGTTATGGAGGATGTGGAAACTGAGGAGTCAGTATCTCATGAGCCGGTCGTCGAGGAGCAACACGAAAAGATCGAATCCGCCAACGAAGACTCTAGCTTCAACGAAAAGATCGAAATACTCGATGAAGAACAATCGACACAGAGACCTGCTCTTACTAAAGAAAATACCGAGTCTTTTCACTCGATTGCTGTGAATATTCCCGGGGGTTGGAATTAGAAGATGATCGTAGAAATGGATGCATGTACAAGGAGGACTGATTTGGTATGAATGAATCGGATATTTGGAAATCGGTATATGGATTTGAAGATTTTGGGTATGCGGAGATTCCAATCATAACGGGGTTTGGGAGCTTGTTATATATGGGTTCAGTTTATTTTTACTGGAGTTTGAAAGGTCAGGGATTGTTCGTATGCATGGATGGGCGCGATATTCGGGATGAATATCTGGTTTGATCATCTTGGCGGAAGGTTAATGAATCTCTTATATCATTTATGAGGGTTAGAGGTTGGGATAGCATGTCTGTCGATTGGAAAGATTGCATGGATGAGATCTGAATGAAAAGCTGAGGTGATTTGAGGATTAATATATAATCTATAATAATTAGATTTAGTCCTGTGGTGAAGAGAATCGAAGTAGTAGCGTGCTGGATCTCCGGGAATTGGGTAGAGCTGGAAGAGCAATGAGGTTCCGGATTTGATGATGGTATATATACACACAATCACGAATGCCATATCATATTGTATCTTATCTGTGGTCGTTGCGATTTTTTTCCCCGTCATGTGTGAGCCTTGAAGGAAGGGTATTAGGATTCAAGCTGAACTGAACGAGTCAGCTAGCGCTGTAAGGTGTAGGATACTTATTGCGGGATATTTATGAGCGGATCGGACGCAGAAGTCTATCTGCATGTGCATTTGCAGCATCGAAATCTATCTTCCTGGGATTATTTACATATCTGCCTTTATTGTTATCTTCTCCTTGCCTTCAAACGATATGGGGACTAGAGGACGTAGTGGTTCCTCCCCTAGCCATCCATCCATTTACCTAGTTCCAGGTCCAAAACGATGTCATCTCGGGATCACGTAATCTTTTCAATCCACCCATCCCCTCAAAACTTGAATATGCAACAAGGTGGAAGATACGGGAGCTGTTCAGTCAATATTGTTACGTCGTTGTTTGGAGACTACGTATTTATGTTCACTCTACGTAATATATACACGGCGATCACATGATCTTCATCGTCCCACAAAACAACATCAGAACAAGCACAGGAATGATAGGGCTGCAGTATAAATGCTTCCTCCCTTTCCTTTCTGCCGTTCTTCTCCACTGATCTCTCCTTACACAAGCTAACACACAAATTCGTCATACCAACTAACTACACAGACCCCCAAAAACAAAAGGTACCTGAAACTCCACTTCCATCCACAAACCCCCCAACCCCCCTCAATGTGTCTCTCAATCAAACACATATACTCCTGCGGCCACGCCACCTACCACCCTGAGCACTGCACCCCCACAGCCAATCCCAACAATTGCCCCTATGCAGAATCTCAAACACTCGAAATGTCACGATTGTGCAATCGATGTATGATGAAACAGGGTTCCACGTACGGGGTTGTGGAGGCCAGAAATCGCAGCTTTGAGGCTGGCGTGAGGAGGAGAATTTTGCAGAGCGACCGGGGAATTCTTCAGAGGGAAAGGAGGGCGGCGAGTTTGCCTGATAGACCCGCTGCGTTGAATGGGAAGGGAGCGGCTTGTTGTGCCGTCATGTGAGATTGCTTTGCTTTGCGTTGCTCTGTTCTTGCTTTTCTTCTACTTTATTCCGCTCTGTTCTGCTTTGATCTGCTTTGCTCTGTTCCATGGTTGATAAAATCGAATTTCTTCTTTTTCAAGATACCTGCTTTTTTTTTGGGTAGGTTAGGGAATGAGATTTAGATAAATTTAATTTGAGAAAAAATACAAAATTTATAATGTCTTGTAAATGGGATTGAGATGATTTAATATGAAGAAATAATAATAATATATTAATCAAAATTATAATGTCCTGTAAATGGGATTTAGATAAATTAATATGAAAAAAATACAATATTGTTAACCCAAATTATAAAAATGTCCTTGTAAAATTTAATCAATTGTGAAGATGCCATCCATGCCTCTGTGTTTCAATAATAGATATGTTTGTTCGTATCAAGATATAATGAGAAGTTCAATTTGAGAATACCTGTTGACGAAGTTCAAAAAAAGTGAATGAAATAGAGAGATAGAGAGATATTCTTCTAAGAATAAAAGCGGGAGCATATAGATTTGTCTTCTTTTGATGATTCAGATACTTACTTACTTGAGGAGAGGAGAAAGGAAAATCTTATTAACCCTCAGGGGAGTTGAGGTTCATGGTGGGAGATGCCCGGACAGAAATCTTTGGAAATGGGATTGAAATTCCACTCGGCTTATTCACTTTTCTGCCTTCCCTCGACACCTAGCAAAATAAATAACTCGCGTATTATGACTCCATGATAGAATTATAATTACTCAATGATTCTAATGATTCCCAATGACACATTAATAACCCATAAACCACAATGACTCGAAAACTCGAAATATACGAGGGAAGTTTTACGAATCATAAAGTTTCTTCCTCCCTTGACTTCTTCTTTTCTCCTTCTTTTTATCATATCCTTACATATGTGCTCATCAAACTTAACTTAATGAATAACGTCACATCTTAATGAATATTATTATATTGTTAATCTTACTTATAACGTACAAATGAATAGAATATCCCTCGATATGATTCGGCAATCATATGAACCACTCTCTGAATCACCTTCGATATCCTCTCCTTTACAATGTTCCACTGTGTACCGGGGAACAACTTCAGCTTATGATGCCACTTCTCGTCTGGATCTCGATGTTCTCACTTCACTTGCACAGTTAGCTGGTGTTGGTGCTGATGCTAGTACTGATGCTAAGAGTTTATTTACGCATGGTGCGCTTGATACCCCTTTACAACCTCAACAATCTCAACCATCTCTACCAACCACAACAATACCATCTCTCTCCTCGGCGCTAGTTCCTGCACCCGTACAAGCACCACCAAGCCAAGCACCACCGCCTCAAACCCAAACCCAACCTCAACCCCAACTACGCAAAAGCCCCCGCCGTCCTTCCCCCAGCAAAAAATACCAAGAATCGCAAGCCTATCTCGCGGAAGAAAAGCGCAGGAAAAGAGATCGGAAAATGGTTTTGATGGGGAGAAAAAAGCGGAGAGAAGAGAGAGAAGAGGAGGAGGGGAGGAAGGAGGAGGAGAGGAGGGAGTTGGAGAGACAGAGGTGTAATCGGTTGATGTAAGGGAGGAAATGGGGGATGAGGGGAGGGAGGGGGGTGAGGAAGAGGGGGTAGGGATGAGGATGGGGTTGGGGTTGGAATAGAGAGGAGGGAGTCATGGGGTGATAGGATACGATGCGATGCGATGGGTGTTTTGGGGTTTTGAGTGGCGTTTGATGCTTTAGGGTGGTGGTTTGGGATTATTGGGGGCGTTTGAATTGGAAGGCTGCTTAAATTGGGAAAGTCATAGAGCTGTGTTGTTATGGGAACTAGATGAGTGGTGTAATATCGATTGTTCCATCTAGATATCGCGACAAAGATTTTGTTTTCCAGATTGACACCTCAACTCCAATCGGAAGCTCTAACATAACCCATGAACTCAACAAAATGCAATGCATAAATCGCGTGACTTTTCGAAACCCGAGGAGCGATCTATATCTGTCGAGAGATATAAAATTACAGTACCAAGTATGTACCAAATGGATTTGAGAATTTGGAAAACAGGAAATAGGGCGTCTCCAAATTCTTCGCCTTATACCTGCCTGACTCTTTGAACGAACGGTACGTCTTGACAAGGTCCGTTGCAACTACTCTTCAAGTGAAAATCGGCCCGGGAAGAGCATCTGTATTTATGCTTCGCAGCTTTGCATTCACCATCTCCGCCCGAAGATGCTGATGCAGTCCAACTAGCAGCGCTGGTAAAGACAGGAGAAGCCGATGGTGAGATAGAAGCACTCGGGGCGATTACGGCGGAAACAATGAAACAATGGCTGCATTCAAAGAAGCTACGGTCGATATTTCAGCAGTAGAAGTTGCTGGCGAATCAATGTAACGGCAGCAATTGATGGAGATCCTGTTATAACCGGAGTAATTGGTGGAAGGCATCAACACAGAACCATCGACCTACGAATCTGAAGAACCTAGTCTGGAAAAAAGTGCTCGCCAATTTGTTCTGCAACAGCCTCTACAACCTATTTTTGAAATGCTTGACCAGGATGGATATTGTTGAACTAAAGACAGGAGGTTCCATCCGCGTCGAAACAAGCGGTATTTGTAACTCCATATGTTGCGGAGCATTGAGAGCCATGTTCAATGGAGCTTGAGTGTCAAAAATGTATGTGGTAAGGCCGGGATAGTAATTGGCACTTTCAAACGTGGCTCCCCGGGCGCTTGAGCTCAGGGTTGTAGGCGATTATGACGGTGGCTTCTAAGAAGGCGACGGAATCACCATATGCGAGCATCATGGGGGGATTATCGATGGCTGGGTGTGATTGTTGGTATCAAAGTGCGTGGAGTTACTTTTTCACCCCCATTTTTATTTGCGAACATATGGGTTGGATGTTATGAATTACGAGGACATTTTAAGAACAGAATGTTTTTGGTTCATGCCGTCATCTTTGAACATGTATTTATTGGCATATTCAATGGCCTAACTACCTTGATTCACTATACCAATATATGCCTTTGAATCTTTTATAACTATGCATCATGTACTATTTCAAATATTTCCTGATCACAAGAGTAAGTTAAGGATAAGCCGCAGACTATGTGCGGATATCAGCGAATTCAACCAGCAGATTATCATCCGGTGAGTTTCAGACCCCTAAGGATTCATAGATATCAACAAATTTTTAACTACCTTCCGAATTGGAAATTCACAATATCACCCAATCATATTCTAACAGATCAAAAATTTCTTTAACAAGATCTGGAATAAACGAATGCGTACGAATTTTCAAAACGAATAAATTGGGTATCACGTGACGTCACCTACCGTCCCAAGCCAATGGTATACATGACCTTGGAAGGTACCGAGTTGTCCGAGAGACTTGTGAATCGGTAACCATAATCCTAGAAAACATTTCATGGCCAAAGTCTTTGATGCATCATACCAACTAACACTAAAATCGGCATGCTTTTCACGAGATAGCCTCCTTAAACAAACGACGTTGAAATTTGTAATACTTCAGTGACGTTGCACAACCTTTCCTGGAGAAGTTTTCATTACTCCAACCAAAACTTTTATGATTAAGCGTAAGTCGATCATGTTCCTGCATGACAATATGCTAATTGTGGATAGCATTTGATTGATGCAGTTGAGCCAATCCCTATGAAGAGCGTGGCAATATCCTGGGAAATCAACAACTCGACGAACATGAAACAAATACGTGCAGCAGCGGACGTGTACGTGCGAACTAAGCTAAAGGCGGGGTTGCATCCGAAGTATCTCTCGCGGTTTCTGAAAAACGCATTTAGTATAAATTTGGGCCACAATTACCAGAAAGAAAAGTTATTTTGCCTTACTGCAGTTTTCGTCTTTCAGAACATGGCTTCTGAAACCAAATTCGACAAAATGGCTCCTTTCTTGTCTTCACAAGCAGAAAGGGAAAAAGATCAGTTGCGTAGTATGATGGCAAAGAGGTTTAGGGCTAATAGCAATGATATGGCAGCTGAGCTGCGTACACTTGGTGAGTCTTCCACGTTCAATGTTCTCTTGCGGTAATGCATTGCTAAGCACGACCACAGCGGACGCCTTGGACGAAAGCCTGGAGTTCCAGCGGTTGATGAGTGGAAGGCCGAGAACAGAAGATGTAGAAGGTATTCAAACTCTTCACACATAGCATAGAAGACTTCATACTAATGTACTCTCAGATCGGATCATTTCGCGACTAGCGGATATAAGATCCAGGGGCGAGAAAGTAAATGATTTACACGATGACCCATTCAGACTGCCAATGCCGTCCCAACAGAGATCTATGTCTAGAGATACTCTCCGCCGTACTGAGCGATCGACAAACCTGTGCGGGATGCATGATGGGCAGTCCGACCCTCGATCATATGGAAGAAGCGCTGCAGAGCGTCTACCGCTAGGTAGACACTATTCAGAAAATGACGTTCCTCATGAAATTTTGCGCCCAAGTTCCACGCAGCCAGCTCGCTCAATGACCCCGCAATCCGCTCGGCCAAGAAATTCCCAGTCCATTCGGTCAATGACTCCACAGCCAGTACCTACGAGTAATCATGTTCATCAAGTCTCCAATAGTCGGAATCATAGTCAACCAGCTCATGCTCGTGCTTCAGCCCATACATCTATCGTTGCTCGTGGTGGCCAAGATCGACGTCGTAGTCGACAACCGCCTCCTCAGCGTTTGTACGAAGTACCTGACCCTCCGCAATCATACGGTCTGAGTCTCCCTCCAGACCTCGAGTCAAATCCATATTACCGACCCCAAGTCACTTGCCCGTCTGAACGTGTCCCTCGAAGAGAATGCTTTCCTCGAATTGCCGAGGAAAGAAGAGGCAGAAAAATGGAGGCAACTGTATGGGCGAGCCATCATGAGACAGTATACCAAGATGATTCTAACATTATTGAACGAGAATATGATCCTGAGAGAGACGAGGACGCTGAATCTATCGGATCTTTGGATAATTTCCAGCCGACCGCACCACCCAGAATGATCAAAGCCCAAAATAGGGTGACATGGAGTGGATCATTCAGCCGGTGACTGTTAGGTTATCACATCAAGACCACTTCAAACATCGCCAGTTCAAATCCGACCATTAACACTGCAGAGTCCGGAAGTGAAAGCATATGTGTTTCCTTCCGGTAGTCGATGTTTTTTTTTCTTTCTACATGAGAACTTCACTCATTTTCTCTCTTTCTGGCGATAAAATCCGTTCGACAACTCATGGCAATGGGTGGTGGTTTGATATATGATGAGGCTATTGTGTATTTCCTCACCTTTCTTCCAGGAGAAGAAGTTGAATTGAAATTAATTTGCATCATGCTGGGCAAGGCATGGTTGGTTGTGGGCATCAATGCTATCGTTGAGGCTACCGACCTATGATAGATGTTATGGATAGCATGGATGGATGCAGTCATCATGTCAAGTTCTCTTCGGGCCGACAATCCTCCGGAGTCCCGTGCAGATGGAATTATACAAAGCAATGGGGCTGCCATGATGTCTACGAAGTACTTGATCATCATCTACTTATTTTCGTAAATAGCTCTCTGGAGAATGATATATTCTTCAAATTTGCAATCATTAATTGGAAATTTCAAATTTCCCTTTCTTTCGGATTTCGTGCATAAGTGAGAACCCCATGGATGGACAGCATGTCATTAGAGAATGATATGCAAATACATTGGGATCCTGCCCAAACGATACATCTTTCTAGAGTTCAGAGCGCATTATCAAGTCAAATACTCTAACTTGAGTTTTCAGGGCATAGAATGATACTACCCTGCAGTATCTTAGTCTGTCCTGAACATGTAACATGTAAGAAAAGCCCAGAGCAGCCAAAATGGTGGGCAAAACAACTGTTGTTTGCTGATCGCTGACTACATTAAATGAATGGCACGCTAAAAGAGTTCGCTGGATTCCTGCAGTTCGTTCATCTTGGAGGCTAAGCCGAAGGTGTGTGTCGTCATGGTTTGTTTTTACAAATCCAGCATGTATGGATAAATCAGGTTATTCCACGTAGGTACGCTACGTTTTGTGTGAGCTGTTCATGTATGAATTTCTCCACGCCCTATTAAGTCATCCCATTGCTGTGAATAACACCGGACCAAGCGTCATGAAATAGGCGAGCAAGTAAATTGTTGGTTGACATAGACTGAAGATAGTGAAACATGCTGTTCCAGACTACTTCCTCCCGCGTGAAGAAAGATGAACTGGTTTTGGTTCGAGACTCCACAATTTCCCCTCTCCGACTAGACATCTCAGAATCCTATGACAATCGAAGATATACGAAATCGAAACAACAAATGAAAGGATCATGAACAACAAGGTTGTGAACCTACCTATCCGCACTAATTCATACTCACCAGGGGTGAAGTATATGGGAGGAACCATTATTCATAATTGCTTTGGGAAACCCAGTAATCGGCTCCATACAATCTGTTCCCCGATCCCTCATAGACCCTTCATCAGAATTCGCAATGCCCTCGGGATGATTGATTTCGCCTTACTCCCCAACAATCCATGATAACATTTCCCACCATCCTGTATTTGTATTGGTCCAGCCTTCTATGCGGGGAAATCATTTGGCCAGCACTTTTCCTTCGTCCATCCCTTGTCTTCGTGCTTCCCGGCATGGCTTATCAGTTGTGCCTTGTTTGTGTTGACCAATTCCATCTTGCAGAACTCGCACTACAGCATATGTTAGCCTCGGTTGTGGAAAGAAAAATACGAACAATATGCGGAAGGATGTCAAGAAATCCCTGGACGTACTTTTGATTTTGGTGCGGCTGCTTTGACTGGGAGACCGTTTGCCTTGACTGGGGCGCGAGTACCTTCCTTATCGGCCTTCTTGTGCTCACGAGCGATCTGTAGGCAAAATTAATTAACGGGTCATGATGGAGTAGTTCTAGTACGAATATTATACGCACTCTGTCTTTCTTGGAAATAGGCATGATGAAGGATGGATTTGGATGTAAAGATGAAGGGTGAGAGTCGAATGTGAAATTGAACTTTGCGAAAAAGAAAGATAAAAGATAACTTTATCGTTACGACGGGCTAGTCCCAAAATTGGTGGCAGTTAAATTGGACGCTATAATAATCTTACACCGCCCGGAAGATATTTCCCCGATGTATACTCCCGATATTCCCCGGATAAATATTCCCCCGATAAATCTATGGGTGAAGTCTACTGAGGTACTATAAAATTCTAAATTTACATCCATGTCCTTAAGATCACGATACTCAGATTTCAATATCGGAGACTTTGTTCTTGATATTATATTTACTCGTTTATTCCTCAGAAAGCCTCTATGATAAAATCTATTCATTCTTTAACTCTCCACACCAGAATTCACCATCACCAAAACCTTCCATCAAGACATCATTCATCTACCCAGAAAAAGGATACACCTTCTGCATCCCCGTATAAACAATCTTACTGGTCATAGCCGGAGCAGCCGCCGCCGTACTCGATACTTTCATCGAGCTGGCAAGCGTACTCGATGTTTCAACACCCGATTTTCCAACCTCCCCACCCGTACTGACAGAACTATGAGCACTAGCGATAGGAGTAGATATATTCTTCACACCACTACTGCTACTTATAACATCTGTAGGCTTCGCCCCAACAACCGAGGTATTGGTACTAGTAGCGACATTCGTACTTTTCATACTCGTGCTTGAGGAAGTTTTTACCGTTCCGCTTCCGTCTTCGTTACTGGCATTGACCGTGGTGTAGATTTTAGTGGTGCTTGATTTGATGATTGTTGTAATGTCACCAGTAGCTGTAGCTGAAGCTAAAGTTTTGGAAGATGTGATGCTCGTCTTAGAACTCACGTCGCCTGTACCGGAAAGATGAAAAGTTCCCGTTCCTGTACCACTAGGATGCGCACCATATTTCCCGGTCCCAGTCCCAAAAGTGGCAGTTTCAGATGGTTTGAATCCACTTGTAACTGTAGCGCTTGTCTTGGTACTTTCTTTTGTGGTGCTAGTACCTCCATTCGAGGTACTTGGCGCGGTCGAAGCACCTGCTGTTACGACCGCGGTAACGGTAGAAGGAAGATGTGTGGTGGAAAAATGTACACTGGTTATTTGACTAGGTGTTGTAGCTGGATATCCTGGAATAGCTATGCCTCCAGTGACGGTTTCCACGACCGTTTCTATAACTGTTTTGGTATGAGCATATTCTTGTCTCTTGTTGTTGTTTTGAAGCTTGAGCTGTCAGTGATAAGATGGAGATTTAGAGTAAAGATGAGGGGAGAAACTTACATTATCTGGGGAGACGGATTCAGGATCCAATTGATCAAAAGGAGGAATAGTTTTCCTCTCCTCCATATGCGGCCTATCACTACTTGAAGGTGTAACCGGAACCAACAACTCCACATCCCCCATCGATCTCTTATCCCGATGAAAACTCCACGAAGTAAGAGGAACCAGCTGCTCCAAATCTCTCTTTGAGTTTGACGGTGGGAAAGGAATTAATTTCTCCAGATCTCTCTTTTTGTGTGTGATAGGAACCAATGTTTCCAATTCTCCCGTGGCTCTTTTATCGACTCCCGCGCTTGATGTTAGAGGGATGAGTTGTTCAAGGCTGGCGCCGGTGTTGACGGGAAGTGCGGAAATCTATTGGTTGCGGCGCGTTAGTTCATTTCCTAGACTGCGGGATGTTGTGTGTAGTGTTAGAGAAAGAAGGGGATGAGGAGGAAAGGGGGATTATACCAAGTTCGGCAGAGTAATCAGCAATAAAGCTGTCGCTTCTCCCAATGTGAAACGCATCTTGGATTTCTCTGAGCGTGTTTGAAACCGCTAGATATGAGGTGATATGAAAGGATAAGAATGGCGCGTTTGAAAAAGTGAGCCCTAGCTCTGTATTTTCTCTCCAGATATAAAGAAATCCAGAAGTCGCGAGGAAATGAGTGTATTGAAAATATTGAAAAAAGAATAAATGAAAAAAAGAATGTATAACACGACTTCAGTAAGGAACGACGAATACTTTTGCAAGAAAAAAACTGCTTCAAATCACCACGATAGGAAAAACACACCGCAAATCAAAAAGAATGAAGAACTCTCCAAAATCAAAAAGAAAAAAGTGAATGGGAGCAAAACACATGATATACATACAATACCTCAACTCATCCGTCAGCAACAGTGTAACGTCATCCAAAGGATCAGAAACAATCATCTCTCGCCAGGGCCCCAGAACCTGCATCCTTCCCATAACATAACATATGTGAAATAAACAAAATAAACATCAAGTAAATGCCAAGTATAATAAGTCCCAATTCCTACCCCAAAACGCTTCTTATGTCGATGTATTATTTCCTCGGCGATGATACTGTTTGATCCTCAGCTTGGCTACCATCTACATTTACCAATCACATTATTTAAATCGCCTCGCACGAGAACGAGATGTATGTATACATCAGAACCCCCTCCATGTCAAAACAAGCAAAAAGAGCAATCCTTCCACCGCAATCTACGAACTGCTCCCCTGCGTGAAAGACTCAGGATTCCAAAGGCTAGGCCAGGAAATTAAAGTATCGAGACAAGCACAGCACAGCACAGCACAGCACAGATAATCCTGTAATCAAACCTACGCCCAGTAAAGGAAGCAATTCAAGAGAAAACCCGGGGACTGATTAAAGCAAGAGGTCAGAAACGAAATGAACCTCTGCAGAGTAATATCCGTTGCTATTTTGAGCCGGGTCTTGCTCCTGAGACGATCAAGGGTATATTTTGTGGCGGTGCATTAGCACTCGCTCATCCGTGTAATAAATCCTACAAGTCTGGACCTTAATTTCCCAATGTCAATTGCAATTTTCAATCCATATTTGAAAATACGTGAAAATATAAGAACAAACTCGACAATTCCGGGTTCCCAGAGAATTTCCAATCACTGACTATATACACACTTGAGTACGAGCGCAATTGTTTTCGGGCAAAGGTTTGGGATAGCCTCGCCCCTTAAGGACCGAAATTATTGTCTCCTTACGCCGAGGATATTGCCGAAGCTTATGCCAATTTTCCGAAAAATTATTATTTAGAATGATAGGATTAAAAAATATTTCGTGGACGAATCTTATATACCTGGCTGTAGTCTCTTAATTACACAAAGCTTGCGATGCCATACTATTCCCCTATTTAAATCTGCCAATACGTCAATGCATCCATATGTGCTCTCAACCATGTCAAATGCCAAAACGCCAGCCTGCAAGTTCAACCGTTTACAAAAGGAAATCGTGCATCCAACCACGAGGTCTTCCTGCGCGTCACCAAATTTGTACAACAATTAATTGCTCAATATATACTTGAGATATTAAAACAGAATCAGATCAAACACCAGCAATCTGTTCGTCAACAATGACATCTGGATTATTGTTGGCTTCTGGGGAGCTTGGTATTTTCTGGAATGAGGTTTCCAGAGATACTATTGTATGTCAGTCAGTCACCATATATACAATTGAAGGGATGATCATACCGTTAGGTCGAATAAACCAACTAAAAGTGAATCCCAAGACAAAGCATGCTGTTAAAACCAAGAAGACTGTTTGTGGGTAGGTGCCAACAGTTTGAGCGTAAATTAGATTGAATATCGTAGGGCAAACGACTCTTGCTAACGCATGTAACAAGCCTGTGGCTCCCAAGAGTTGTCCTATTTGGTCGTGGGGTACGTGTTTGGTTAATGCTGATTGTAATATTGGAGAACCCACACCACCCATCGAAGCCATGATTCCAGATGCCACAAAAAGCGGACCGCTGCGGGCTACTGTGAACCCTAGATATCCTATAATCTCGAAGAGAATAGAAAGTCGAACAACGAACAAATCTATCGAATCAGCGCCATAATGGCTTTCTGGTATAGCGAACCCTGATTCTCTGCGTTTTCTGTTGCGAGGTCTAGTTCGGACGAGGTAATTAAAAATAGGGAGGATAGCAACAAGGGTAAATACTCGGGTACTATTAACGACCGACATGTAAAGACTTGTCTCTGATGTTTGCCATCCGAACTGGTAACCTGAATAGTAAACCATAACAGTCATAACTCCCATAGCAACGCCAAAAATGATAGTATCTACCGTTGCAAGGAGAACAAGATTCGCGCGAACGTGTTTAGTATTTCCCCCACCTGTTGGCCACAAAACTTTAAGAGGTGCAAGTGGATTTTTATTTTTTAATATCCCAAGCCAAGTTTGATTGGCAACAAGTAAACCTCCAGCAGCATGCTTTTCACGGGCAACCTCTTGACGTTTTTGGGTGAGTGACTCTGGTACTACCAGTAGTAAGAAAAGAATGAAGAAAGTGTGGATGCCAAGTGCAACATAAAACACTGTGACCAAGCTTTGAGTTAAGTGGAACAATGCTGCAGCAAGTAAAGGACCAATGGCAACTCCAGCAAACAAACATGCGTGAAAGTAGGCAAAGGCTACCGCTCTTTTGGGAGGTGCAGTACAATCTGCTGAGTATGCATGGGTGAGTGCCATACCGGCAGTAAATGAACCACAAAGTCCATCAAAGACAGCACCAGCAAGCAGCCAGTGATATGAAACGGTATCCGGATATTTGCCCGCAAGAATGGTGATGATTTCAGTTAAAAAACCACCAAGACTCGAAATCGCCAGAATCTTCTTTCTTCCATTTCGATCAGACCAAGCCCCAAGTACTGGGGACATGATGGCGCTAATCATTCCGGTGATAATGGTGATTGCCAATGTAAACTTGGTGACTAATGATTGTACTTCAGGAATTCGACACTGAGGATTATCGGAACCGAGTAAAACAGGTGTGAAAAGGAAATTCGGATCCTGAGAAGATCTCTCTGCGAGATACGATCGACATACGAGGGCAAGGATAAGATTGAGTTTTGGTACGACGATTCCACCGACTGCGAGAGCCAACAGGAAAAATGGCAATAGGAGCCAGTACACCTAGAAGATACATATATTAGCATACATCGAACAATTGTAAGCAGAGAACATACAGATGGTGTATGCCACCATGTTAACCCCGCGAAATCTCCATGTCCTTCCCATAATGCCTCCTCACTCCCTTCGTAAGCCTCTCCCTCGTGTGTTCCATCATTACCCAGTAATGGGGCTTCCTCAGAAACGGATGATATAATGGATTTACGACCTTTCGTGTGCCTCCTTAGAGAATCCTTTGCGCCCCAAACCCTCTGCGGTTCCTCTCCCCGTTGTTCTTCATGTTCGTTCTCCATCGTCTCCATCTTATCGTTATGTCGTCACTAAGTATAAGTTCGATTGGCGCATGGAGTAAAATGACCTCGGTCCAACCAAAGATGATATTTATTGGAAGTGAATGTCCGCACCTACAATGTAAATAGTGGCAGAAGAAGAAATAAGAGATAATAATATAAGAATGAAGAAAACAGTCAGCTAGAAAGACGGTTGAAGCAAGTCTAAGCTTATCCTCTAAATCCAGCTTGCCCAAGATAGGAAGATAGTAACTGTGAAAAGTGGGCAGCCCAGTTTCTGGTTCACCAGTTGCTGCAAGCTGGTATGGAGTAATCCGCAATCCACGATAGCTTCCTTCTAGGGTTCTCGCACGGATATGACCCAATTAGTTGGACCTCGAACTCTTCTGCTTGATAAGAGTAGGGCTCGAAGAAGCCAATCCCAACTCTCACACCACAAACATACCTAGGTAGAGCAAGCATAACCATTGACGACACAAACGGATCAAGATAAACTCCGTAGCTTGAACGTATCACAATCCGTTTATTAATCAATCAATCCTGTTGTTGTTTCAAGAATGGAAAAGGGATTCAGTAAATGGAAAAATGCTTGATAATCGATCAGCAGGGATGGCGACTACCAAAAAGCTTAAAGAACTGGCCGCTCTGGGTGCTAACTGCTACTGGTGGCAAAGGATTTTGTGGCGTAGCAATATATTCATTATGACTTCATTACATTCAATAGGTTACTGGTTACTTCAGTTCCTTTTTGAAGCGGAGTAGTTCCTCCGAAGCCTAATGCCCTGTCTAATAAATAGTGACGTTCTAGTAGGTACACACATTATTATACACTCTTGGCTGCAGTGACCCGCAGATCATATCAGTTGAGATCAAATTCAGGATAATCGCTACGTCTGGAACCAAAGCGGACTTTTAAATATGTCAATTCCGCTCACATTCGCTTCGTAATTGTCCACAACAATTGACTTATTTATAATACATTGAATAAACTTTGTGCCCCCTTTTTTACGCGGCAAATGTTCTCTCAGATCCAGCGAAGAATTTCTTAGTCTCTGCGCATTTCTCACTCTTGCATCCAGGACATCTTAGTCCCATTTGAACACTACAAGCAATCCCGCTATCCAGGTGTGCTTTAGCAATGTCGGCCAATGCTTGGATGAATACTGGAGATCCATTCAAACTTTCAGATCTCTTGATAGTATCTTTGTGGCCTGATTCTCCGATAACCTCTTGGTCTAATTCATAAAGTGTTTCGATATGATCTGATGTGAATGCGACGGGAATAAGTATAAGATTCGTTTGGCCTTTCTTGACATATTCCTCGACAGTATCGCTCGTTTGGGCTCCTAACCATGCACTAGGGCCAACTTGCGATTGCCAACAAAGTCTATATGCATGAGAGTGACCTAGTCTTTGCATCACAGCGTAGACTGTAGCGGCAACTTCAGCAGGATAAGGATCACCTAGCAAGAGTAAGCGGCTTCTTCGATATCAAAATTCTGGACAGACTTACCTCTATTCACCACAGACATTGGTAAACTATGGGCGGAGAATAGTAATACAACATCCTTTCTATCCTTTTCGGGGTATGTTGCTAAGGTAGCCTCGATGTTTTGTGCGATAGCTTCAACAAGACCTGGGTGTGCTGGCCATCTATCAATAACACTCCAATCGATCGTTCCATCACTACCATTTGGACTTCCTACAGCTTTCCCCTCGAGTCTGTGTCTCCACTTCCATAATTCGTTCAAACTGCTTCCTGTTGTCGAGCAACTGTATTGAGGATATTGCGTGAATGCTACAGCTCTTCCACCCTTCCCGCCTCCAAAACCATCCGCCAATAACTTATTATACATCTCTTCAGTCAAAGGATTCGCATATCTGAATGCGACGTATGGTTTGTGCGGTGCGGTTTCGGGCGACATCTTGTCTAATAACTTGCACATCTCTTCGGCCTGATGTTCTGACCATTTTCGAATTGGGGAGCCGCCACCAATTGCAGCATATTGTTTTTGAATCTTCGGCGTACGACGTTTCGAAATGAGAGGTCCAAGGTAGTTTTGAAAACGTCCAAGAGGAATTAAATCTGCATCTGCCTGTGCAGTAAATCGTCAGACTTAAGCTGGTGGCGCGGCGGGGCATAACATACAAATAATCTACTTAAGAAACCCCCAACTTCATCTGTGGTTTGAGGACCACCCATATTCATGAGCACCATTGCCGTGGGTCCCCTCCTTCCCGCCGCATCTTGTGTCACCGGCGGCACCGGAGTCGCAAAAGATCTGGTTTGGTCTGCGCTGTTCCTTTGCAATAATGAGGTTGTAGTGGGAGAGACATTGCTTGTGAGGCGTGAAATAGCAGCAGCTTGTGAAGCTCTTTTTGTAAGCTGTCCCACAGCTTTAGGATTTCTGAAAGACATTTTGCTATTGAAATCACGAACGGAAGAAAAAGACAATTATTACTCAATCCGCATTGATTTGTAGAATTATCTTTTATATTTTTCTCAGTGGAGATACTACCTAGTACCTTTGTACACAGTAAGAGACAACTTTCCCTCACATCCGATTGCTACAAGGATCAATCAATGTGATGCTTAGATCGACGGAGCTCTGAAAATGCCGATGTCTTAAGCCAATCAACCTAGAGAGATTTGGAATGATAATGTCACGTGTCCACGTATCCAGCGTTCTTGGGGGTTGCTCCACCTTCGCGGTTCGACGCGTCTGCCTGATCACTAGGATTCTCATTCTCATTGTTATCTCCATCCTTTCGTGTATCTGTGTTCCATATTCATTCGCACATAAATCTCAACCTACAGGAAGTTAATGATCTATACAATCGTGTTCTATTCTCAAGGCTTTTAGACAAGACCAACAAACATGGCAGATTCGGAAGATCGAAAACGCGAAGAAGAGGAAGAGGAAGAGGAAGAAGAGGCTGGTGAGATTGTAAGAATATTAGACATCGTTTTTGTTACCAAACCATCTCATTACTAAACATATTGATAGGACTATCGCACACAAAAAGATGCAGTTCTTTTCGTTATTGATGTCAGTCATTCGATGCTTACCCCTCCTCCCCCTTCCGATTCCAAGAAAGCCGACACGGATAGTCCCACACTTGCCGCTCTCAAATGCGCATATATGATTATGCAACAGCGCATCATCTCCAGTCCAAAGGATATGATGGGTATTATGTTATATGGTACCGAGGAAACAAAGTTCAAGGATCAAAGTGGGTTGGATATTTTGGTGTATCCTCATTGCTATCTTTTCACAGACCTTGATGTACCTTCTGCGCAAGACGTCAAAGCATTGAAGGAAATTGTCGAGGATGAAGTAGAAGCGAAAAAGATATTGGTACCAACAGAGGAATCTTTGGAAATGAACAATCTGTTATTCTGTGTCAATCAAATATTTACAACAAGAGCCCCAAATTTCGGATCGAGAAGATTGTTTATTATAACTGACAAAGATGACCCTCACTCTGGAGACAAGTCCCAGCGATCAGCAGCTGCTGTTCGAGCTAAGGATCTCTATGATATTGGTGTTGCTATTGAGCTCTTTCCGATATCGACCCCTGAGCATGAGTTTGATCGCTCTAAGTTTTATGATGTATGTTATTTATTTTGTTACTGCCGAAACATGGTTTTTAATAGTACTAGGATATCATCTATCGTGATCCCCTTGCGGAAGATGCGCCGAACGTTGGTCCGAATAGTCTTAAATCTAGAGGCGATGGGCTGTCTTTGCTTAATAGTCTCATCTTGGACGTCAACTCGAAACAAATGACCAAAAGAGCTCTTTTCTCCAATCTACCCTTCGAGATTGGACCTGATTTTACCATATCTGTCAATGGGTACAATGTTCTTCACAGACAAGCTCCAGCTAGAAGTACATATGTGTGGGCGGAGGGAGAAGTTCTTCAAATCCCAGTCGGCGAGACAAGACAAACGACTGAAGACTCAGACTGTATCATTCAGAAGACAGAAATAAAAAAAGCCTACAAATTTGGCGGTGGCCAAGTACTCTTCACTCCTGATGAGCAAAAACAACTCAAGGATTTTGGTTCCCCGGGTCTTCGCATCATTGGTTTCAAACCTCAATCCATGCTACCACACTGGGCATCTGTCCATAAATCAACTTTCATCTATCCAAACGAGAGTAGCTATGTTGGATCAACTCGAGTTTTCTCTGCACTGTGGGAGAAACTCCTGAAAGACAAGAAAATGGGTCTAGGATGGTATATTGCTCGCAAAAATGCTAATCCTGCTATCGTTGCCATCTTACCCTCAGTCGAAAAACTCGATCCCGCAACAAACCAGCAAATTTTCCCTGCAGGCCTCTGGCTCTATCCTCTCCCTTTCGCAGATGATCTTCGTGGTGTGTCAGCACCAGGTTCTATCATCGCACCTGATAAATTAATCGACCACATGCGAATTATTATCCAACAGCTCCAATTACCCAAAGCCCAATACGATCCAAGGAACTACCCAAACCCAAGTCTACAATGGCATTACAGAATCCTCCAGGCGCTGGCGCTCGATGAAGATGTCCCGGAGGTCCCGGAGGATAAAACAATACCAAAGTACAGACAAATCCATAAAAGATGTGGTGAATACATCGCCAATTGGGGAACAACTCTAGAGTCCGAATACGACGGATGGCGCAATGGAAAGGAAAATGTTTTGAAAAGAGATCTTGAAGAGGATGGAGTTGAGGTACCGAAGAAAAAGAAAGTTTTGGTTAAGAGTTCAGCGAAGAAATTAGGGGAAATGGATAAAGAAGAGCTGAAGAACTTGGTCGCAAACGGAGGATTGGAGAAATTTAAGGTGTTTGATTTAAAGGAATGGTTGATAGGAAAGGGATTAAATGCGGCGGGAAAGAAAGGGGATTTGATGGAGAGGATGGAGGAGTGGGTGGAAGGAAACTGATCATCTGGCGCTGAGGGGCTTTGATCTGCGTAATAGCGGGGTTTCGGCGCGATGGCATCAGGAAAATGTACCATGGGCTGTACGACTATGGATATCTACGTATGTGATCGCGTGTGGCTTTAACAATAATTTCGTCATCTGGGAAGAGATGATATGATATGATATGATATGATATGATAAGATATGATGAGAATGAGAATGAGAATGAGAATGAGAATGAGAATGGAATCCACATGATTTCCAAAGTTTTGTTGCACGTCTGAACAGGCCGAAGTTCAGGCTAGGTAGAGGCAAGCTTAGGCTTTGGGGTATAGACTGCAGTGGAACAGTGAACTCAATAAGTTACATGAGTGTGCGTGAATGTTCCACAATCTGCTTCCAGTGCCCTTCCAATCTTCATGCATAATTCGCACATGAGGATAATGCGTAGGTAATTCCCTCATCGTGGGTAATTGGAGGGGTATGTATTTCTTGTCGCTATCCTACTGCTATTTTATATTGATATTTGGTGATTCAGAGTGAAGAGTTGAAATTCAAGAAGTAGAGTGTCCCGTACTCAAGGTAGAAAAAGAAAGATGGTTTTACTGCACATGGTAGGGACGTAGAGAAAGTGAATAGAGAACGGTATATATGTATTTGCTGTTTGAATATTGGACAAAGGAAAGTCTAGCTGAAGCTAGGTCTACTCTACTATTATAAGTTGGTGAGCCCGTCATCTCCTTCTGTATAGATAGCATTTCTATAGATGCACCCGAAAATTCCAATCATTCTTTCTGACACCAGCAATCTTTTTCGAAATATGGTTTTATGGCCAAGCAGGGCAGAAACTGCCAGTCTCCATCTCAAAGTCCCGCTTTCCTTCTTATGCTGTCTCGACAGTCTCACGGTAGCATTTCAAATACTACGAACGTTGAAGGTACGTAGAGTGGTTCCTGAGATGGTAGGAGGTGATGAGATAGATCTGATACCATGGAAGATTTCGCGTGGGTGCTGTACAGGTGTGGTCGTAACCATCCAGGCGACTTTTCTTCCTCCAATCGTTGAGTTCCGTACTAAGCTGTGCACTGAGTGCAGAATCAGAACCATGTGTAACACGATAACTGCGATGACCCTGAGACGTCAATCGGCGTAAATAATTTATGCATCGCGCCATACTGCCGATGTGCTTTCAGAAGCAGGAGAATGGAGAGTGCCAGCTCCAAAACACATGCTTTTACAGTTCCCTAAGCTTTTGAAGTGATAGTAGCTCTCGACTACCTAGGGCGATTGCCGCAAGTTTCTGACTCGAGGCTCATGTTCTCCGACGCCGTGACCTGATCGTAGATCATTCTTTATCGGTCTGGTGCATTGCCGCGCTGCAACTCCACGTTCAAAGACATATCTTTCGAGTGAAGATCGAAGTAGAGGCCATAAGTAAAGCAAGTCGTCACAATCCAGGACCGAAAATCAAGGCCCATATGTCAAATATAAGATCCTTGCGGACGAAGGCAGCCTCATCCAGAATATGAATCACAGACCTCGCACCACATTTCGGCATCGTATATCCCGATCTCAACCCGATCAAACATGAACATTTATCCCCAGCCAAGAACTGGGGAGAGGTGTAGCCTCAAGCTCAAACCCATTCGTGAGCCCGCTGCATTTCCAAATCTCTCCGCGTTGGTAAGGCTCTAACAGTCGTCCAGATCTTGAGTAGAACTGATACAATGATCAAAAAGGCAATGAGCATCAAAACTCCAGAATTGACGACGAAGAAGCCGGGAATGATATCAATGTTATCCATTTTCGAAGATTGTTGATGTTGGATGGTGATGGTAGGCTGTCTCTTTCGAGGTGAAATGAGAGCTAGAAGAAGGTGGAGCTTGGCGTAAGCTTATTTTCTTTGTACTGTTGTAGTTGTCGTTATAATACTCCGGGAAATACTTTTGCGAATGAAAGAAATCCGAGGTAGATAAATCTCAACAATGTAGGTAGGTGAGTGAAGTGGAGTATATATAAGAGAGGCCTTTTTCTAAGATATTTATTAAATTCAAAATAACCTACCTCGGTACTACCGCATGAAGGTTTAAGTAAGATATGGATAATATAAAATTATATCCCAACGACATCGTATAGTGGATCAAGACGATCGCGCTTGCCAATATATCAAAGGAATTCGAATTAATATATCAAGCTTTGTGTTCTGCTCCATGAAGCGCTACACAGACCAGAAATAGGTACGTTTGAGGCTGAAGCGCGTTCTCTCTTGGTAGATACCACATACCACCAGTCTCACAGCAATAAAAATAATAATAATAATAAAAATGGCAAAATGAATGATAGATTGGTAAAGTCTTGAATTCTTTTTTAATTCTTTTTCATTCCGAATTTCCCGTTGCGTTGCTACTCACAAATGGAATGGATGGATGGAATTATTCAAAGAATGTTTGCGAATGGGGGAATGAATGGGGAATGTCTCACTTACCCAAATAAGACACAGGGAGCCAATCCAATTGTCCATTCCCGTTCTTCCATTGCTATTATTGTTTGCGCCTTACTCTTCACAACATATTTTACCTCATATATTACGCAGCAATGCCTCAATCCAGCCATCATTCATTGTGTTCAGCGTTAAGAGAGGCTGGAGCCTCATCGCCATTCTTCCGGCTTACGAGCATGTCATTCCTGTGTCGTCGTAGGAGAACTGAGGGGAAATGAAGCATTGTGAATTGATTGGATGATTCGTTCGGACTCATGGCTGCCAATGCGTTTAATGACTAAATCAGTTTAGTTGAAGGATTTAGTTTATGTTTCTTTGATTTTGATTTTGATTTTGATTTTGATTTTGATTTTGATTTTGATTTTGATTTTGATTTTGATTTTGATTTTGATTTTGACTTTGCGAGGCGCGTATGAATGAAAGTATAAAGATTAGCGCCGATTAAGTGGAAAGCCTTACTGGCGCTTATTAGTGTTTTTTGGGAAATCTTACCCGAGGACTGACTATTTTTAATACATCTGGTAGATCTAAAACACTTATTATAAGTCTAACAAGAAATCCAGGTTTCTGGTAGAATATAAATTGTTGGATCATTCGTCCAGATTATCTTTATGGTAGCATAAGACTGCTATTTGCCACACATATTATTGTCAGACTCAAGTAAAATTGATATCATTAAGTAGAATGATGACATGCGAATTCTCTCCACCTCCGACGTAAGTGTCTTTGATTTAGAAGGGACTGCGGTAAAAGGAATTCTAGAGAACGCTGCTAATTAACGGATATAGAAGACCAATTCGAATTCATCTGCCAGATTTCCATCCTTGTAGGGCCGTCAGTGATCCACAAATCCACCAAAAAATAAAATCAAGCAATTCGATGTGTGGATCACTGAAAGTCCTTATTTCGCACGATACCCAAGTCGTAATCGTTTAGGCATTAGGCGTTCTATCAGCAACGACCGGCTCCACACTCCCGGTACTTCCAGAACATATCAACCTTCTTAGATGTATCTCTGATCAGTGTTGGTAAATGAAGCTGGAAAACATCCAACCCATGGAAACATGGCAGTGATCTTGTTAATGGGATAGCTATTCATATATTGATTTAATTTTCGAAAGATTTGATCATTTTGAGAGATTCTCACCCAGAAAGGTGTAAGCGAGCATCGAAATGACAACGCTTCTACCACACAATGACCTATCCTTATCTCGTTGCGTTGCCAATTCCTGAGCAACGACAATTCCATAGGGATTTGGGATTTTTCCGATACCGACGCGTGTGCTTAAATATCGGACATTCAATGAACCGAAAACGAGGGAATTTGCTGCTTAATAGTTTGGGTAATTCTGTCAAGGAGAAGGGAGATGGAACTGTGTCCTTGGGTGCAGCAGTGGCGGGATTGGGAGATTGAATTTTGGCTAGGGGGAAAGTAAGGTATGGGAGCTAGGTTCGAGGCCTGTGTTCGAATTTCTGATAGAAAGTGGATGAAAACATGATCATTTCTAATCGGCCTGAGAATTGGAGGAGAACGAAATAAGCCGTGGCATACACCTATCGCTGACGTTATAGGAAAATCCATCTGACCCCATTCGCCATAAACAGACTTCGACTTGCAAATGCTTGACTGATCACGATTTGCGGAAGTCTCAAGAGTGTGATTTCTCAGTATTCCGAATACACAAACTGGTGATTGTTATTCAAAGATTGTAGTGGCTCGTCGAAGCTATATCGATAGTAGTTATACTTCCTTTACCCCAGCGAGGTATTCAGTAAGTCACAAGGCAAGAAAGAAATTTTGTTTGGGTCCGAACAGAATCACATTCTGTCAAGGTATGGCGAATTCAGTAGGATAGAGTAATAGCAATACACCTAGGGCATAGATTCCTTAACACCCCCCAACCCAAAAAGCTCTCCCATATCTTCTAACAACCGACGAAAAGTTATTGGAAGACTCCCATTGGAAGTAAATAAACAACCCCAAGTATCTCAACTTTCATCCTAATGTGTCAACGCCTTCGAAGAACAAAGCCTTGAAACTGATATTTGCTTCAAGTTTTTACTCGAAGCTGGCGACATTGACAGGCATAGACGCGATTGAATGATTATACAATACTTGTTGAGGCTGACGATGTATTTGTGATATTAAAGGTTGTGATGCAAACAGTGAATAAACTCCACTTTGTAAAATAACATTGTATTCACCACTAATAGCCCTCCTTAAAATCACATCTTTGACATTATCTGTGAAGCTCTAGTGTCCGAGAATGAGATATCATCAATGATGACGGACCACCAGCTATTGACTAGCTGAAATTGGAACAACCTGGCACGACTTGAACAGGTGGTGTATAACGGAGCTTAATCGGATGTTAGACAAAGTAGTGAATGGCATAACCAACATATATATCTTCGTCCACTGATGATGGATGCAGAACCATCGGTCTTTAGGGGATCCGAGGAGACGGAAAATGTGCGTTCTTGGAAGTATCTGAAAAGTCAAATCAACTCACCACAATTTTGGGGGATATGATTCCAACTTGGAATACCCACATCTCGGAATCCAATCACTGCCAGGAATAAACAGGATTACCTTAAGATCTCGTGTAAAATGAAAAATACTGGAGGAAGCAACGCCCAGTTGATGTCTTTGACTTTCGTTTTTGACACCGAACTAGTCGGGTCGACATGAACCGAGTGAGAATTTCCCCAAATGATGACCTGTTTGAAACTTCAAGCGAGCGGTTCGTACCAATAAAAGGTAAAATGTCAGATGTCGAGTCTAGGTATATCCTGCGACATGAGTAACAACATCGATTTATAGACATAGGATATTCTCCACACCACTTTAGAACTATCTGGTTGGGGAACCATGCATTTGCCTATGGGTTTGTCGACGTCGACTTCGACGGGGATGGTGACGACGAGGTATCACTCTTCACCATATATTTCCAACTCACAACATTTTCGCAGGCACCGATGAAGGAAAATCATTGAATATAGAGCAGTGTGTCCGATAATCTCGTCATACTCTGTCTGGAGGATTATCTGGATGGTTAATCTGTAATAATATTGGATTACATAGGGGACTGGAAAGTTTCGATAAAACAAGTTTAGACGAAATAATGTAAAAGTAAAAACTTTAAGGTGCAACCCAGATTTTTAAACCATTTAAAGTCAATCATACAATATTTATCAAAAAATCCCTATCTTTCGGGTTGTAATGGAATTGAAAGATTGAAGATAGAATATTTTCGTAGGTAGTTAATATCAATTAAATATTAATCCGAGGTTTTATAAAACTCATCTCAAATAATCAAACTACTTTTTCTGTAGATTTAAGTTTCGATATGTGATCCCAAACCACGAGGATATTTCTACAGTCCAGATTATTGGATATACCGACATAGAGTTTCCTATGGCGACTTGGCGAGGAGGTACCCAGGAAGTTTCCATACCCAAGTAATGTTAGACTTTCACCACTCATATCAAAACATTGCATGATATTAGGAATGCAGGATTTTCACGGCACAGGAGTCAACTTATGATTTGATTCGATTCGAACAATATCAAGGAATGTAGTTCTAGTTAGTTAATTGTCGAGTCAAACCCCGAGATATTGATCATGAGGCGAAAAACTAGTACTCAAGTAATGTTATCTTCTCACCTTCTTTGCGCGTATCAATAAACATACCACTCACTGCAACCAGGGAGGTGTAAGCCCATGAAGAGGCCAGAACATCGAAAGGAAAACAATTAACCACCAAAGCATCCCAATACGAATCCAGATTCTTGGCTTTCAAACCTGAGACTTTCCGTGTGACAGTCACGTGTTGATCATACTACCTATCACATTTCATATTTCGGAGATCTTTCTTCATTTTTGCTTTCGGGATTCAGCTCCTGTTTTGATTGTTTTGCAAGACATATTAAAATTAGAGACTGTTGATTTTGGCAACGAGCCAAAGTATTGGAGCTTCAGCGCATGCAACGAGATGGAGGAGTATTGATATCTTGAAGAGAATGAGAGTGGAAAGATAATATCAAGGTTACAAGAGGGTTTGCGTAATCAATGATAGGATTGCAATAAGTATATTTCATTATCTCTGTGAGTTGCTTTCGTCGTGAAGTCATAACCATCGTTTTTCCATATCCCCATTTTCTCCATTAGTCCGAACCGTAAACACCACCTGATAAATAAAAGTACTCTGCGATGATAGCATAAGCTTCAGAGCAAAGACTGGTATGATTTCATGATACTTCAACAGACCGTCCTTTTAACTTTTAATACGATAAAAATGTTTCCTTGACCACCTTTTTTTTCCCTAACCAAATTTTCTGTGTAGCCGCCAAGTAAAAGGAAAAGTACAAAAAACCGATATCTAAGCCGCCCAATGTAGTTTTCATACCTCATCCCAACACACAATCATGATCGTCAATCATTGTCCGTGAAGCCATTCGCACAAAGGAAATGTTCATTCGGTTGATATTCATGAAAGATGTCGTTCGGAAAGGACGTGGGACTTCTTGCTGAAAATCCCCCTCACAGCCTCACAAGCCTCGCTTGCGCTTCTTCTAAATCCACCTGATCTTCTTCGCTTTTCTTCGCCCCCATTTTTATTTGAGCTTCCTCCGTTCGAACGAAACTTCTCAAACATCTCCTCGATAGCTTTGGCCATCTTGCTTGGGGAGTTCTCATCTTCGTCGTCGGAATCGGTTTCGAATTCTGATTTCAAGACTAGAGGCGTAGAAGAGTTGCAGTGGGGTAAAGGAGGGTGTGTGTGACAATAGCTGGAGGGGACGTATGATCCAGGGAGTGGATGGTTGCTGTTTATGCAGGAACTGAGATTGGATGGTGTATTCGGTTGAGAAGGGGTAGTTTGCGCACGAGCGCGGCCATTAGAACGATTAGGACGCGAATCGAGACGTTCAGGCCAAGGCTGGCCAGGCCAGGATTTGTGAGTTGGGTGTTGTTTGTACTCTTGAGATGCTTGCGGTGTTGTTGTTGGGAATAGTGAATAGATGGGATGAGGGATGGGACGAGGGACGGGAGGTGGAGGAGGAGGAGGCGGTATGTAATCTGACTCTGCGTGGAAGTATCGATTCCAGACTTCTTCTTCTTCTTTCTGTGGAGGATAGCTTGAGGTTGATGATGAATAATAAGATGACGGATCGTCGTCAGAACAGGACTCGGAGTCAGATGCCTCAAAGAGATCTTCCATCATACCCGGGTCCGTTTCGACTAGCGAAAGTCGTTGCCAGTTCTTTGCCGAAATCTGGCATTGTTCATCTTGAATTGAGTCTTTGTGAGCTTTTGACCAGCTATTGAAAGTAGTTGAAGAGTTTTTGTAAGGTTTACCGATATCTGACTTTGAGATGACCATTTTGGATGATGATAATAACCAACCGTTGCATGAATCATTGTGTGGAGATAGCACAATCATATCATTATCGATAGGAAGGCACTCGCCGAAGTATCCGTTGCTAGAAGCACGCATTGTTGGTGAGGAATGTAGGCAAGGTAAATTCCTGTCGGTTACCCGGGAGAGTCAAATGTAGGAACCGGCGAACATCAATCGTTGCAATAGATTAAAGATTGGCGCTTCGATATATGATTCTCCTTGCGAGGGATATTGACGAGACAATGAGGTGTTTATAGCCCCTCAAACCATTTCAGGGTTTTCTGATCGCCTGAAAAAAAGCTGGCTGGAGCTCCATTCTTTGCATATAATATGATGTTATCATGCAAAAGCCATAAAAAGTAGATCGGATCTGTCAGTTTCAAAAAGTGGAAGTTCATTGGATCAAGAATTTTCTCGTATTGCGCCTGCAGGTAAGGCCTCGAACTACGCCAGCCACACCCATCCCTTGTGCCGAATCGACCGACATTCGGGTTGTGATATTCAAAGCCATTGATTGGTCACTTGTTCAAGATATAAACAAGAATCACATAACAAAAACAAAAACAAACAAGAGAAGCTTCAAACAACCTGTTGTTTGAATTTGATTGTTTTTATGAGCATTGATTGTGGAGGTTGGAAAACATGCAATTTTCCAGACGGGCAGGCACATACAACAATAGTTATTATTCATGGGATAATCAACTTCAAGCATCCTCATATGAACCTTTGACAATTCTCCTGTATTTGCAAAATCCACTCGAAGGCAGAAAATATCGGACCTGCGTAAGGAGTGCATATTGAGCGCAGTAAATTCATCACATCATGCCGGTCCACACAATGTAGCTTTTTGTGAACAGGGAGTCGACGGAAGAAGTTCCCCGTGAAGAAGTAAGACAGTCCAGCCCTCGATTGGCCAAAGACGCGCTTCTTGCAGGAGGCGAGAGCTAGCTCGCATTGAAGGGGTCGTGTTATGGTAAAAAGGGGATACTTAATGCTCGAACCAAGACAATGGAGAAACGATAAAGGTTCGACCAAGGAGGTGATGGTATCCCTTACACCAACTTTGAACTTGCCAAGTCTGCGCAGGATTACTTGAAAACTCATGGAATCCAGGCAAGAATAATCTATGATTGACCAGAATCTGACCAGAGAAAATAAAAACGAAATCTTCTAGTACGAGCCGATTTTGTTTGCTTATAATTGAGTGTTGCTTAGTCATGCATCGAGGATTCAGCCTCACAATAAAAAAATAAAAACAAAAGATTGAAGGCAAAAGGACTGAAAACAAAACAATAAAAATCTTGAGAGAGGTGCCATGAACTCGGCTTTCGTAAAGTCTCTACCTTCGGGGAACTTGCAAGTGCAGGTAAGATCTGATCGACGGGCTACATGCATATATATGTCATCAGAATAAGCCCAATTGACCTGCATGAAAAAAGTTCGAAACAATCGACCGTCATCATATTATTGTCAATTTGTCGTCGCGCTTTTTCTTTTCTAATTGTCTAGGCAGGATGCCGGCGGAAATTACATTTTCGAGTAGGCCTTCCTATTGTTGCCCATGTATTCGGCCCTGTCACTCCATTCAAATCTCTCCTTTATTATTTCTTTTCGTCTCTCCATGAATCTATTCCTGCTTTATTCTCTCTCGCCACCAAACCATCGAAGAAAATTACTCGAAATGCAAGAATCTACAGAACGAGAGAAGAGCAAAAGAGTAGAGAAACCTTGATTTGTAATGCATCCGCTCAAACTTACGCCTAGCCAGGCGTAACAAAACAAAGTCTACTGTACCTTTCTATTCAATCACTCGCGGTTTCATCAAGTATGCATACTGCTTCCCTCCTAACCCTCTCCTTACTTTGGCTATTCCATAATATGGTAGTATCCCTGACACCAGCGCGCAGGAATCAACAAATCTCTGTTCTTTAAAAGTTATTGGCCCATGATTTCTCAAGATCCTAGGACTAGGAACCCGCTGAACCTTACCAAACCGAACTCAACTTACGAGTTACCCTCCATCCAAACTGGCAGACAGTTATAATTGACCCTTTGAGACAAACCTTCAAAAATGACAATGATACCCCCTATACTCCTCCCTCTTATTATACCACTACCCCTAGCCAGCATAATCTACCCTAGTCTCATAAATATCCCTTCAAGCATCATCAGCAACACCACACAGCAGCCTAACGCTGAACAAACCGACATTTTATCATTCCCGCGAGTCAGTCGAAGACCAAAACAATGAGCCAGATTCCATCTCCTACCTCCCACCATCTAATAAACCACACCGTCGTCCCTGAGATCCCCACAAACGCATTATCGTTAACATAATCTATCTTGATCACTCTACGGCCATTCACTACTCTCTTATCGAGCGACTGAGA
The DNA here is from genome assembly GCA_002162575.1 of Sclerotinia glacialis. Taxonomy (NCBI): domain Eukaryota; kingdom Fungi; phylum Ascomycota; class Leotiomycetes; order Helotiales; family Sclerotiniaceae; genus Sclerotinia; species Sclerotinia glacialis. The sequence goes on along the minus strand of NGKH01000012.1, from coordinate 901,359 downwards.
AGGACACGAGCCTTCCCTTTCCGTACCCGCCATCTCAGGCGATGACAATCTAATGCCTGCATGAAGGTGTACGCACACTACTTTTTGAATGTCCCTGTGGCCAAAGTGTTGAAAGAGGTTTGGATGAAGATATATATGGAGGAAGGAGAGTAGCAGAAAGCGGATTAAAAAACCCAGGGAATTATCGGTGAAGGGAAAATCGGGAAGAACTAGAAATTAGATAGGGTATGGGAGAGAACGATAGGTTCAGCGAGTGCATGGAGATAAGGTTGCGAGTCTGGGCTGGTTGTAATTTTGACTGTTAGTCACCGGGACAGATTTTATGAGCTCCCGTGGGACTGGATGTTTAGACGGACATGAAACCTAGTCATACAATGAAATATAGTTGATTGGATAGGAAAGAAATTTTATATTCACTCAGTCAATTGTGCCATGTAAATTCTTGATTCGCTATCTTGACCGTCCAAAATACACAAACGAGAAAAATCATAGAGTGAAATCCACACATTTCATAGATTTGTGCGCGTTAACAAAAGACAAAGGAAGAAGCAAAGCCAAGGAAAGAGATTTAGAACGCCAATAATATGCATGTTTAATCTTGTGAAACACCGCTTGAATACTTTTACACTTTACAATGATCTTTCTTTCGGATGCCATTAGAGATTTCGAAATCTCTCTCCTCTATCTCCTGGGTCTTTTATCATGACCAGCTTCTCTCAGACCATCTGCATCGCTTCGTCTCTTCCTGCCACTGCCATCATCTCGCATACCTCGTCCATCGCGGTCACCTCTATCAGACCTGTCCGATCGTTGGTTCCGTTTATCTCCTCCCCTATCGCCGCCTCTATTACCAGGGCCATTGGGCCAGTTACCACCACCGGTATTACCACCATGCTGATCACGTTGAGAGTCGCGGTCTCCTCCATGCGTATCCCGACGACTACCATCTCTATCGCGATGTTCTCTATCCCCTCTTCCACCGGCAGCTAATAAGTCTCTGCTTGCAGAAGGATCTCCTCTTGAGTGCCTTTCGGAATCTCTCGACTCTCTATCACCTCCACGACTCCTATGTTCACCCCTAGATGGTCGTTCATCTTCCGGAGGACCAGCACGTTTCTGATCCCTATTGCGATCGCTAGGTGAACTCCGACGACTTCGGATAGACCGATCATTTCTCGAACCACGTTCTCCTCGATCACTGCGACCGCGGTCATCATTGCTCGGAGCCGTGTTACCAATTAAATCAGCACGAGCAGGATTTACCAGGTCTCTTCCAGATTCCCTGGCTTGTACAGGGGGCGGACCAGGCGGTGGCGGTGGCGGTAGGATTGGTGTAGCAGGACCAGAAATTGGAGTTTGTGATTGACCTCCTTGGCGTCTTCCGCGGCGTTCTTGACCTGGTGGATGCTTGGTTTCTTCAAGCATCCGATTGATATTGTTAATCAAATTTGGCTGTCTACCACCACGTGGAGCACGATCGTTCGATGAGGCTGGTCCAGTTGGTGCTCCATTCATTCGAGAAACAGGGCTATTTTGAGCCTGAGACTTGGGGCCAAGAGGAGCAACTTGTGTTTGGATAGGTGGTGCAGTAGGTCTTGAACGTGCGTTATCTTGGTGAGATGGTGAGATATTTGCTGCCGCTGTTTGTCCGCCAAAACTCCTTATTCTATCTGGGTGCATCCCACTAGGGGTTACACTAGCCACTGGTGGTGCCTGTACAGGTGGCTGAGAAGCTTGTGGACCCAAATGTTTCAATCGATCTGGATGCACTCCAGATGTTGGAGTTGATACAACGGGCGCAGTTGGTAGCACAGTGTGTGAAGATGCCGTGGGTTCAATCTGTCCTCTGTCTAACCGTCGCGGATGCCGGCCACCAGAAGGACCTGTCGGAGGTTGCTTGTCTGGACTTGGTGGTCGAGGGATGTCTACTACAGGAGCATTCGCCGACCTGCCATCACGTCGTCCTTGCGGGGCATTCACTATTCGGTTATTGCCGCGGTTCCTGTCACGAGGCCCAGATGGAATGTCCGGTTGCTGATTCAAGCGACCAAAGTTAGGATCTACTTGTGATCTATTAAGTCTGCCATGGTCGGGATCCACAGGACGCGGTGGAGGTTGTAGTTGTTGAAACGAGGAAGTATCTCTTGATCTTTCTGGTGGAGGTACTCCTGGCCTTTCCCCTCTTGGCCCGGCTGGTGGTGGTGCAACTTCATCAGCACGACCTCTTGGGCTATTTTGGGAATCAATGGGTGTGTTCCGATTTGACCTATCATCACGTCTTGGATGTTGAGGATCTTTTTCAGAATCATGGCGTCTTGCAGGTGGTGAATTCTGTCTTGATGGGCGGTCTCTAGCATCATCTCTAGGTCGACGAAGTGAATCGGAACGAGATGGCTCATTCCCACCAGATATCAGAGCGGCTCGTTCAGGATTAATTAATTCCTGCCTCTCCGAGTTCACTAGCGCCAATCGTTCAGGATTGATTGCTGGGCCTAGCCCGCGATCCGATGTGACGGACGCCTTGGGTGAAGGTATGGCTGTTTCACGAGACAAACGACCACCACTATCAGGAGTACGGTATCCATTGGATGGTGCCCGATCTGTGCCATCTCTCCCTGATTCGGCATTCCATCTCGGATTCGAGTCTGTTCGAGGACGGTCACGTTCATTGTTTGCTACGCGATCATTATTTCTGAAATCTCTTGGCTGAGTATCCATAGCCCTTCTGTCAGCCGGGGAAAAGTCACGTCCACGATCCCTAGTTCTATCTCGAACCAACTCTGTAACTCTAGGATCTCTTACATCTCGCCTATCCTCATTCCTAGCGGGATGGCGATCCATCATTTGGCGACCAGGTATGGGAGCGTCGGGTCTATTAGGTAGGTTATGATTTGACGACATATTTCTTTGCAAATCAGGTCGTGGTGGTATGCTTGCTGGCGTGGGGTTTGGCGGTGACGCCCTGGCTGCATTCTCGCGCAAGATTCTCTCGCGTCTTAATAATATCTCGGATTTCTTTCCTTCATTAGGTGCCGACGAAATCCTATCTTTGGTACTAGTACTATCAAGGGGTGCGTCCTTCAACATGTTACCTTTCTCGGCTGCGGAAGCCAGTTTTGCATCGTCAACTTCGCCGTCCTCGACTTCAGTTGTGGGAATTTTGGGCGTAGAGACTCCCATGGAGCTTCAAAATGTTAGACTAAAATATACACACTGATTTAAGGGTACTGACTTGGCTCGAGATTGTGGTTTAAATTCCGGGGCTGTGGGCTTCAGGGTTGTTTTTGTAGCAGCGCCTTGCCTAGAAGCATCCGAAGGGGGACTGTTGTTCGCTTGTACAGGGACCTCCTATAATAGTGTTAGCCTTATTAGATGGCAGTTTTCGTTCTCACTTACTAGGCTATGACCAAATGCTTGAACCATCACCCATGACTTGGACTTTTTCTTCAATTGTACCAAGATGGCGTTACCAGCGAGAGAAAGATCCTCGCGTACCCCCTTTTCTCGAGCAGCAATTGTCTCGAGCTGCTTCACGAAGTTGTTGCCCATGAAGTTGATCGCTGGGAACACATCGACAACGGACTTGAGAATGGTCGTAGCGTTTCGAATATGCATCCATTCTGTTCCTTCAAGACAATCACGCAGTGCCCCATTCAACTTTTGGTGCCACGAATACAAGATATTTTTGAAGCCAGGATTACCGTCATGCTCGAATAACCCCTTTACAGATCCGTCTGCATCAATAGCCTTAGCAAAGCCTGGGAGATTTTTGCTTGGCCCCCAAGCTTCTTTTTCATATATTGCTTGATCGGCGTGCCAGCGGGCCAGATCTGTCAAGACTAATCTCAGGAAACGGCCTAGATTCTCTGCCTCGCGAACCGTACATGTAAAGATCATTGAACGTAAACGATTTGTTCTGAAAAGTCTGCCATAAAGTGAAAGAGTCCGAAAGTTAGGTGTGCCATTGTCATGTAAGAACTTAATCATCCGGAAGGAGAAATCTGCATCGCTAGGAGAGTGTAGTAATCGTGGAAGCAGGCATCGTTCAAGAAATGAGTCACTAACGAGATCACCCTTGACATTACTAAACCATAAGTTCTTGCGTCTTAGGAGACGACTTTTCTTTCCAGAAAAGGCACCTACTTGCTTGCCAAATTCTGCTAGTAAATTTTCTCTCGTTGTGGCCAATGCTTTCTTGGTCTCTTCCTTTCTTGCCATTCCGGCTCTACTCATGTCAGAGCGGTCCTTCATTACATCCCCTTGTTCCTTGAGAAGGCGAGAAATCTCAGCTTCGTAGCTGTGGCTGGGAATAGCTAGATCGCTCAGGGTAGAACTCCAGAACAAAACATAAAATTCAGAAGTAAGAAATGCCCAAGACTCTTCGGGTAGGACTTCTTCAACGGTATTGATGTATGGTAGCAGTAGGTCATGAAGTGGATCCGTCTCGAGTGTCGCTACTACTGGAGGTGAATCTACTCCCTCAGCATCTGACATCTGTACGTCTTCCTTCGGGGCGGATGTATCGTTCACTGCAATTGGTTCCTTGGCCACAGAATTTTGACTATCGCTATTCATACCAACGTCACCTTCTGTATCAGTCTCTACAGGTGTAGCCTCAGCCAAGGACGATGAAGACTTAGCACTACCATTGAGATTGGAGGATAGTAACTTGGAAATACGATGCGAAATACTTGGACGACCGATCATGAAAGCAAGTGTGGGGTCTAAGCCAAAATCTTTCATGAGTTCAGATATTCCTGGAACGAGATCGTCGAATTCTTCGATAGAGAGGTTGCTACGAAGAAGATCAAGAAACTGGAAAAGAATCATCTGAGTATCATCGACCATCGTAGCTAATAATTTGATAGGAGCTTCGTCATCCGAAACGGTATAGATGGCCGATTGTCTGTGCTGTGCGATAGATAGCAAAAGTTGTCCACCTAACTTAGTATCAGTCAAAGCTCTCATCAGTCGCTTTGCTGTTTTTAGCGATTCGTAACGTTTGTCCTGGAGGTTGATTAATGTCTGGCGCCTTAAGAGCTCGCCTCCAGTCATGGCAGCCAGTTGAGCGTCGGTGAAGTCGGTGTCGGGTACAATTCCAGACATTTGAGCGATGAGCTCCTTGAGAATGACCAAGTCGGTAGAGTTTCCTCGATGCAGTTGATCATTAACGTACTGAATTAGAGGGATCAAATTCATAATAGAATATCGCTTAAAGACCTTGCCAGCGAATCTTGACAATGCTAGAAGCCATCTACTTGGAAGAAGCGCGAATTCGGCATCGTTTCGATTCCTTTCTTTCCCTCCTAACGAACTCAATAATGACCATACCAAAACATCGTATCCTAAGTCGGTGAAGTACTTGCCACATTCGACAACGACTTCCGTCAGATTGGTGTATGCTTCTATCTGCCCCAAGGCCACGCTAAAGACTATGCCCGGCGATGCATACGCAATCTTCGCTAGATTACGTGCCATCACAGTGAGATTAGTCATACTAATCCTCTTCATAGTGCTAATAGTCTCGGATTTGGTCTTGGCGAATGCAGCTCTCATTGGTGGCAATCGAGAGATTTGACCCTCAAACCATTCTGCATAGATGGAATATCGGATGGATAGAGGATAAAAGCGAAGCATACCGTAAACTTCATTGACCACGCTTGTATTTGCTTTGGTCAAGCTCAATGCTGGAACAAGGAGGCGCTTGAGAAGGTCTTGCCATCGGTCGAAATTTTGTATTGAACGATCTTCTGCAAGACTTTGGGTGCCAATCCTAGCCAACTTTGACAATAAAGTTTCATCTCTACCAATATTGACACCAGAATAATTAAGTAACGATCCACAAAGAGTGAATATGTCATCTACGGTCCGACAGACAGGTACATTATCTGCCCACTCATCCCAGTAGAATCTGTACGCGTTGTTCTCATTTGTGTCAAATTTATCTGGAAAAGGCCACCTTAATTGTTTTCGAGGAGGTAAAGCGAGCAAACGTATTGTGCCCTTCGGCATACCAGTTTGGTCGGGATCTAGGACTTTCTTGGCCGGGCAGTCGGGTACCGCCGAAGTAAATGGTCGACTCATATCAAAAACTTGCTGGATGGAATGATTTAAGATACGATGTATCAAATCAAGAAGTTCAGGATAAGCCTCCGGTAACCAAGGAAAGCGGCCGAGTATAAATAGAGCTTCAGGAATTGCTCCTATTGTCAGGAGACAAGTGAGAAGTTGTACCTTTTGATCCGAAGGTTCATTCAATTTATCTTTGTCGTCAAACTCTGCTGTTTGTTTCCCAGAAGCATCAGTCTTGGTAGTTGTGGGTTCGCGAGTCCGTCCCCCATTTGGTAAAGTATCATCTACCAGAGCGCCAGCCATCATCAATGCATTCATTGTGCCTCCACGACTAGCCTTTTCCTTCTCCTCTATCTCTTTCATCTTAGCATCACGAACAGCTTCCATATCCTCATCCAGAGGCCACAAATGAGGGTACAGATCTTTGAGCGAGATAAATCCGATTTTGATCAATAATGCTGTCAGATATATCAGATTCGCGGGTAGTACATCCTCGTTATCTCGAGCCGCCGAAGCGTAAAAACGTAGTTTGAACCCAAGCAACTGAGCTGCCGTTCGATTTCCGCAAGGTGGATACGTTCCTGTGGCTTTAATCCATTGATAATCTGCATCGAGCTTTGCAATATCCTCTTTGATAAGGCGTTGTTTCGTGTCTTCATCCACAGGCTGCCTACCCCCAAGTTCAAAGAACGCTTCAATCCCGACTTCACGAGCCCTGTTCCAGAACAATTTGTCGCGCTCTGATTGCTGACTCTTACATAATTCTTCTTCTTCATCGGTGGAAGTCCAACCGGGGGCACTCGGTAGAGCCCATGGTGGAAGACCTCCGCATTGAGGTATCTTGTCAAATTCGCCGCTTCTCGGCCACCAAGAACTGGCCCGAAGAAGCTTAATAAAGAAACGAAATTGCTTAATCAGTACTGCCGCGAACACATCTAACGTGATATCCAGCACTCTTCCCACATCGAGATCAAATGTTCCTATAAGACCTTTCACCTTCTCGAAGGCATCATCGACAACCTCACTAGAAGGTGGCTCACTTCCACTGGTAGTAAAAAGCTCAGTAACTAGTTTCGAGTATCCTTCCGTTTCTTCCCTCAAAAGATTGTAGTTTGCCTGTCGATAAAGGAGATGGGTAGCCTGTCGAATTCCCATGCGTGTAAAGGTATCTCTTGTAAGCCCGAGGTTCAATAGAAGAGTAGCGTCCAACTTCGTTCGCATAACAATTGGTGATATACTTGTGGAGAAAACGAATATGCGAAGTGCCGCATTCGGTGATTTCAGATCTTCCAACTCGAACATCATGGATAGACAATCAAGAAACAGAGCTTGCGGTTCCAGGGTGCCTGGGATATTATCTGCCGGTGAAGTATCTGGCCCCAATATTTCTTTGATGCAACTGCCCGCATCTGCGGCATCGATGCGGCCGTCGAGAGTGGCTCGGATGAATTCTTGAAATACCGTGGCCAAATCCATGGTGTCTTCGTCCTGACGAGCTTGAATGCCCTTCTCTATCACCTCTTGCCGGCCAGTTGTGTTCCATGAATATATTTGATCGTCGGTTAGGAAAACGTAATCGAAGGGAGCAGGGTCTGGGTTCCAGCTGGGACTAATCATATCGCTCGTGGACATTGGCGTTGGAGTTTGCGCTGGAGTTTGTGTAGCGCTCGAAGGTCTGGGAGGTGGTGACATAGGTCCTGGTGTTGGGGTGGCTCTGGTAGCTATCGAGAGGTTACTAGGATTGCTCGCATTGCTCGCAGTGCTCGAATTATTCGAATTGCGACCATCAATTCTGCGCCCTCTACCTCCAACTCCACCTCCACCCTGATTAGCTTGGCCTCCCCTGCTACTCCTTCTGTTACTGCCCTCGCGCATACCAGAATCTCTTTCGTGCTGACCTAAAGAAGTATTTGCTGGTCGATGAGGTGAAGGTCGAGGCTCACCCTGGTCTACGGAATTTCTATCATTCCTCTTTCGCTTTCCTGCTGGAGCCATCTCCAAGTCTATGGATAAATCTCAACGATCTGCGTACATGTGTGTTGAAAGGTTGTTAACAGCAAAGAATTCGTGGGCGATCTGCGATCTGCGATTTGCGATTTTTAATTTGGAATGTTGTCAGCCTTGACGTAGTTGAGTTTTGGTCGGATTCTGTGGTTGTTGAAATAATTTTAATGACTTTGAAAGAAATCACAAGTTATGTGCGGCAACAAAAAAAAGTGTCTAGTCAACTTTATTTTGACTTTAATTGAATATTCTCAATTGACAATAACAACATCTTAAATCCTTCCCAATCCCAAGCAATGAAAGGTTTCCCGCGTTCGCGTGAGGTAGAATTGACACTGGACTGGATAATACTTAGTGTAAAGCTGGTTGTTGTTGAGCCACCATGTTAAGCCTCACTTCAGCTTCAGCCTCATCACAAAAAAAGAATCCATGAAAATGGGTTTCTCTTCGACCGTACCCTTGTACGGAGTAGTTACGGTTACACAACATGAATTTATTTTGTTCCGTTCTCCGACTTTGAAAGAAAATCTTTAAAATCTTTAAAATCTTTAAAATTTTCTTACTCACAAAATCTATCATTACTGGCTCTTGATGACGTCTTTTTCGGCGTCCCCATACTTTAATGACTCGAGCAAGCCAATCTTATATACTGATATAAAGCTCTTCTATTTTGTTTCTTCTTGAGTGTTCTTCAACCATCAATCAATCCATCACAAAATGGCAACATCAGTAGAAGTCAGTGATTCTGAATTCTATTCACCAAGATACGGTCAGTAATTAGATCTCCGGTGACTTGCAAAAGTTACCCCTCAATCCCCAGGAGAAGCAGTGACTGAATACTACAAGAAAGAACGCAGCGACAACCCGAGAACCCATTTGCATCTCTCATACCTGATCAAACAATTGCGATCATCCCATCTTTCACATTAGAGTCCGGCGAAACTTTACAAAATGTTCCCCTGGCATACAGCACCCAAGGGAAACTATCACCCAACCGCGATAATGCTATGGTCATATGTCATGCCTTGACTGGCAGTGCAGATGTCAGCGATTGGTGGGGACCCCTTCTCGGCGGACCTGGTAGAGCTTTTGATATATCTAGATTTTTTGTGATATGCATGAATAGTTTGGGAAGCCCTTATGGAAGTGCAAGTCCGGTCACTTGCAAGAATGGTGACCCAAAAAATGAGAGATATGGTCCCGAATTCCCTTTGACAACTATCCGAGATGATGTCAAGTAAGTGGTTACCTTATCTCACAGCCTGGCACAAGACTGACTCTTTCCAGCATTCACAAGCTTCTTTTAGATGACTTAGGAGTCCGGCAAGTAGCCGCGGTCATAGGGGGATCTATGGGAGGCATGTTGGTACTAGAATGGGCATACTTTGGCAAGGACTATGTCCGAGCTATTGTTCCAATTGCAACATCTAGCAGGCATAGTGCTTGGGGTATCAGTTGGGGAGAAGCACAACGACAAAGCATTTATGCGGATCCGAAATACGATGACGGCTATTATCCGTTCTCAGATCCTCCAGCAGCAGGTCTTGGTGCGGCACGCATGTCTGCATTACTTACTTATAGAAGTCGAAACTCATTCGAGTCAAGGTTTGGACGGAACATACCCGATGCTTCTAAGAGACAGACGATCAGCGAAAATCAACAACCCACCACAGCATCGGAGATACACCGAGCAATTCACAATGATGGACACAGACAGACCAGATCACCAATATCTTCGAGGCCTGGAAGCTCTGCTACAATTTCAATTATGGCCAGTGAAAAGATAACGGCAAACAGTGGTAATCCCGCAAACTTTACCGATCCTCAATTCCATGGCGCAACTCCTTCTTCATCACCGCCACCGGAGCGCCCCATCTCCAAGCGCAAATCAACCTCTCATTACTTCTCTGCACAATCATATCTTCGTTACCAGGGTGGAAAGTTTGTTAAACGTTTTGATGGAAATTGTTACATTGCCATAACCCGCAAGCTCGACACTCATGATGTCTCTAGATATCGAGTGCCGGTAGATTCGGAAAATCCTATTGCTGAAGCTCTTTCACAAATCCAGCAACCAACCTTGGTACTTGGCATCGAGAGTGATGGACTCTTCACGTTTGACGAACAGAAAGAAATTGCAGCCTCTGTGCCAAATGCACGTCTCAAGAAGATCGAATCACCTGAAGGTCATGATGCGTTCTTGCTTCAGTTTGAACAGGTCAACCAACACATCTTGGAATTCTTGAAGGAAGTGCTACCTGATATCATGGAAGCCCCTGGAATTGAAAATGTGGAAGCCGAAAATGGAGTAGGAGCTATCACCAAAAGCAGCACCTTTGGAGAGGTAGAAGTGGATGACATTACAGCATGGTAAATGGAGTATCACTGGAAATGTATACAATATTTACAGGCTGCTGCTTATGTGGTGAATCTCCATGCAAAGATGTATACTTAATGGTCAGTCTCGCCTCTTTTGTTCACACAGCATTCAACCTTCCTTTGACATTAAATGTGATGAAATATTTCGGATGTTAAAACATTATATCCCCGAGAGCGCAAAACCGTGTGGAGATTTTCCGTTGCCTTCCTTCTGATTGCCTGTTCTTACTCATGTTGATTCAAAGTTTCAATTGCCGTGGTACAATCTGGCTGACCATACAGCAGTGTTTGAAGTTACGATTGAGGTTAAACTTGGAAGCCAAAGAAATCCAAAGCAGAGCTTCTGCCCTAAGTGCCGACCAATCATTAGCATATGATTACTCAATCGACATATAGGATTGCTTTCGTAAAATAGCCAAAGTAATGGAATGATTTAGCGAGCTTTTGGTGTTTAGATGGTATAGCGAAGTAATTGAAGAGGTTGCGGAGAAGCAGCAAATAACAAGGCATGGTAATGGAATGATGCAATACAGGAGAACAGAGTGTAGGTTGTATGTGTAGAATCCTAACAATGAAATGTGCATATGCTGTTATTAGTCTATCTTGGTGCGAAGAACTTCCACCCGCAACCAGCCAGATTAGTGGTCGTATTCGTGTTACACAGCATTTCAAGGGACCTTAAATCTATTTTTGGGTGGGGGATTTTATAGTCTGTGCGGCAATCTACCTTAGATATCACAGAATTCTTGTGCCTGGAAATAAAAGGGTAATTAATCCAACCTATTATGTATGTGGCATTGATCAGATGAATTAAAATCAAGCTTAATTATATTATCGGCAAATCATGGAGAAATCCCGATCAAGCAAGCTCTAGGATGAGCTTCGAGATATATGTATGGAGTGGTTGATTCGATAAGGTTGGGAACGGGTTCGAGTTTCCTTCCTCTCTTCTCTTCTCTTCTCTTTTCTTCTCTCCATCTTCAATCTTGATTTCGTAAAACTCTGTTTCATTATTGCTTGGGATTTGGATTTTTTAGATGGGAGAAAAATACCTTTATATTGTTATTACTGTGCCCCGTATATATCGTTAATATTATATATATCAAACACATCATACGTATCATACCTCCAAGTCATCATTCCAATACTGTGGCGTGGGTTTCTGGAATACCGACATCCTTCCTGTATGATGCGGTTTTACGAAGGTTTTGGATATCCATCTTATACATTCGATGGTGTTGGATGGCGTTGGATGATGGATGCTCTGGTTCGAAGGGGTGTTCACATCTACAAAGTAAGGTTCGTAATTCATGCGGTCGCAACTATCTCGATCGCTATGTCTTAGTCAGGGATGTATCGGTCTTACTTCACCTCATCGTAAGTTTGAGTTTACTTTTTTGGGGGGGGGTTTTTTGAGGGGGTCATCATCAAACCATAGCAAAGCAATAACAGGAAAGATGCTTGCTTATGTGTTCAATTGTGGAAAGAACGAGAGGGGAGAGAATAGGATCGTAGATATATAAGGTTTGGGTTCATTTTCTATACTTTCAACCCTCTTATGGATCTACTTTGATTATCTGTCTAGAAGTGCACTACTCACATAGTATAAAGATCGATGTTAAAGAGGGGTATGCAAACTCGAGACTTCCTGGTAGGTTTGAGGAGGACAAGAAAGTAGCGAAGGAACTTGAAAGGCCGACAATCCTTTCTTTAGACTTTCCCAATGCAGGTATTGGAAGTGAGTCCTGCCTTTTACTTGTTTTTCTATTACCAGAATTACAATACTTTACTTTACGGGTACCTTACATTCCGTTCGTCCCCCTCTCCCGATTTGCATTTGCATTTGCATTTCTTCTTTCCTTCCTCAAAGTCCCAGATACATCAGACTAATACCTACTACATACAACACCATTCAATCGGTACCTCATCTACCTCATCTTCCACAACTTACAACCAAGACTTCTTACATAGGAACATCGGCAACATATGAAAATTAATGATTCCTACCCTCTCCCTCATTATCAGGTATAAATACTACTACAACAACAACAACAACTACTACTACTACTACTACTACTCTTACGAACGAACCTTCGCTCGTCTACATACCTAACATCGGTACCTACTATTCAGCCTTGAGAATTCCGGTCTTTAACTTTTTGTTCTCTTTTACTCTTGAACTTTTTACCTCTCATCTTCCTCTCTTTTCTTCCTCTCACCACTCGAATCTTTCCAACTCCCTTCATTCACATCTCTCATTTTTTTTAATTTTTTTTATTCGTCCGACCTTTCTTGTTCTTCCTTCTTTGGTTCATTCACCTTTTCCACTTACAAAGGCCACTTCCTACCTGATTTAGTAGGTACCTCATTCAAGTCATCATTGACTTTTCCTTACATCATTCGTACAACCCTCGACTGCATCACAAATCTTCAACCACAACATCTCACACCTATCCTAAAAAATACCAAAATATCGTTGGATCAATCCACGATGGAATCAATCATTCTTCCTTCGCCGGATCTTCACGATGTAATTGGAAAAAATCTGCAAGATGCTCCCGATAAATCAAACGGAACCTTAAATCGAGCAAGATTAGCTTCATTCTCAACAAGTCGGGATTCGAGTATTTCATGGGGTCGACGGCATCACCATGGTTCTTGGTTACATTCCTTAGGGTGTGCTAGTATCATGACTCTCTGTCCTCTAATTGTTATATTTTATTGGATCGCACTTTCACGATTTGATGGTTCTTTAACGTCAACATACAGAACAATGGCAATGATGGGACCTGTCAATTTCTTATGGCAACACGCACCGCGAGGAAATATGAGAACGAATGTTGGTTATAGCGCTTGGTTGTTATTTCAAGCAATTCTTTATCAATTCTTACCTACAAAATTGAGTTCGGGTCAACTTACACCAGCTGGATATCTTCTCAAGTATCGTACGAATGGTCTTTCAGCTTGGATTGTCACTCATGCTTTGTTTCTCATGTCGTCATGCTGTGGACTTTTAGATCCGGCAATCCTGGCAAAACATTGGCAAGCATTATTGATCTCGGTCAATGTTTATGGATTTCTACTATCGGGATTTGCTTATTTGAAAGCTCATTTGAGTCCAACTCATGAAGGCGATCGAAAATTCAGTGGTGAGTTTCATTTATGATGGGATTCTTGGAATGTGATATTAACACGTGACAGGATCTATCCTGTACGATTTGTATATGGGAATTGAATTGAACCCTAGATTCGGAAAGCACTTTGACTTCAAATTGTTCCACAATGGTCGACCTGGTATAATTGCTTGGACTCTCATGTATGTCATTATCTAATCACATTGATCAGAAGTTGAATTTGCACTTCCTTTCTCCTGCGTCATCCTCTCACTAACCTAACTTCTGTATAGTGACATGTCCTTCATTGCATATCAATATCAAATCCATGGATACATCACCAATTCCATTGTTCTAAGCACCTTTCTCCATATCTTGTACGTTGTGGACTTCTTCATCAACGAAGATTGGTACCTTCGAACCATTGATATTTGTCATGATCACTTTGGTTTCTACCTCGCCTGGGGATCTATGGTGTGGTTACCATCTATGTATACCCTTCAAACTCAATATCTCTCAATAAATCCTCACTCTTTGTCACCTCTTGGCGCCATGACGATATTCGCCTCAGGCGTTAGTGGCTACGTTCTCTTTCGCAGCGTCAACCACCAAAAAGATCTCGCCCGTCGCACTAAAGGAAAGTGTCAACTTTGGGGTGCTCCGGCTGATGTTTTACGTGTGACTTATCGAACCAAAGATGGCAAGGAACACGAAAGCATTCTTCTCTGCTCCGGCTGGTGGGGTATGGCTAGACATGTCAACTATCTAGGTGATCTCATCCTTTCGTATTCCATGTGTGCGGCCTGTGGTACCAAGAATTTGCTACCATGGACTTATGCGATTTTCATGACGATATTGTTGATTCATCGTTGCTGGAGGGATGAGGAAAGGTGTTCGAAGAAATACGGCAAGGGCTGGGAAACTTATTGTCAGAAAGTTAAGTGGGTTATTGTGCCTGGTATCTATTGATACACTATGTGCGAGTGGATGAGAAGCGGATTCAATTCCAGGGCAGTCGACGGTAAATAGAGTATATTACTAGATGATGGATTATTGTGGGCCCGGGAGTATATGGAGGTCAAGGAATGAAGAGCAACACGAAATATCGCATGAGGCAGAATTGATCCATAGATGTGGCTGATGTATATGGAGAGTAGCATCACCGATAGAATGGATGACGGAACGAAAATGAAAGAAAAAAGGAAAGGGGAAGTGAAACGAAAAAGACAAAAATTGATGGATGGATGAATGGGATGAAAGAGGGAGTGCATTATGAATGGAGCCAATAGACCTTAGACACACAAAGTCATAAAATTAGATTGCGTCATATCCCTACAATCATCTTTCCATCACCTCGTTTGGGAGATCTCTTTGTGATACTTTGGAGTAGCAAAGTGATGATAACTGATAATTCCAGACTTGGTTTATTCGATGGGAGATATAAATGGAGATGGAAGACCGAATCAGAGCTAGAACTCTCATGAGAAGACTTCTTCCTCCTGGTGAAATACGAGGGACATACAATTGATCATTTTAAATTGGATTAAAGAGATTGTATTATATATATAAAGATATAAGATCTTTATGAAAGTTGTCGTTTAGAGTTATCATGTGAGTTGCACGTGTTGTAAAAGCACGTGGCAACCAACAGTGATATTATTGGGTTGGGTTTGAGGGCGACAATTTGATCATTTGATTGCTGATGGATGGGTGATTTTGCATCCCTGGATATCGCAAGACTAGGGTTCCTTCCCAGCCTGGAAATCTCCACTTCCTCCGGTTGCTTGTTCCACCAGTCCTACACCTCTGGCAATTAATTTATGGATGCTTGATCATTGCTAAGATCATACGGTACGGTACGGTACGGTTCTCATGTCCTTTATCAAAAGCTTCTTGGAGACCAATGTCTCTTTCTCCTCCTCTGGGATTTGGAGGATGAGGAGGGCTGCCCTGAGCCTTGTTCCATTTTGCATGAATAAGTAACTGGGCAGTTTACACATTCGGTTTTGATGGCTCGGATTCTTCTGAGATGAACAAGGTCCTTGTACCAAGTACTTGGGATTTTAATACGTTCTTTAATGCCGTACACCATACAATCACATCTAAATGAAGATGCAACATTTTCATCCCGCTTGGAGGACTATGCATACATCTAGACTAGGCACACATCTGGACCATGATGCCCCACGCCCAAAAGCCGGATAAAAGAAGGCTTTTATTTGTACCTAACTAGAATCAGCGCGGGTAATTTGCACCGCATATCTTATAAGTCTTCGTCTTAAATCCTTTGCTTCCCATCAACATGTCTTGATCTTAACACCAGGCTTAACCGACTTTCTGAGAATTCCTTACCAATAACATTGTATCGCCGTATATCCATAATCCATTATCCATTAAATCCATCGAGCCACTCTCATCACGACGTCTGCTTTTTGGGCTCACTTGTGATTTCTTTACAATGTCTCAGCAGCCGAATTGCAGTCTTCTCTCGCTGTCGAATCAAAGTATCGCATACATCGTAAGTGTATGAATACAACGAAACCAATCAATAAATCGCCAAGTTTTCTGGATATACCACTCGAGATTCACCACCAGTTTGTCACTATACCCAACATCATATTGGTCCCGCCAACCTACCGTTTGGTAGCTACTCGAGAGACTTGAGTTCTTAGACTTCCAGATTCTAGTCCAGTTCCTCTTCCCAAAAACATACCATTACATTCTTCAGCCCGACGATTGTTGAATCATTATGAATTTCCTTCCAGGGCCAGCTCTTCCTTTTGCTAAACACAATACTAAGACATGCGGTGGTAATGCTGCTTTTCATAATTTCAACAATGATTATTCTCATATCACCAATCCGAATTATAGGAGGAGGCTAGCGTTGTCTGAAATCGATAAGGTGTGTATAACTTTATAGTCTATTCTTGAGGATCGGTTGTAGCAGGAAAGTCCTCGATACTTGCAGTTGCTCGAAGTTCTCTCCTATTTCCATCATTGTTTTTCAATTTACCTTGACGCCTTTCGTGGACCTGAAACTAATCTCGTATAGGTTCCTTTTGGTTGGTATCACATTCGCACTGTTGTGGTGGCAGGCATTGGATTCTTCACGGATTCATATGATATATTTGCTAGTACGTCTCAACCATAACCGAAGTTACTTCAAACCTAACATCCTCAAGTCAATCTGATCACATCACTGCTCGGTATGGTCTATTGGCAAGGTGCTCCCAGTACAGGGGGCAATTATGGTATTCTCCCCACAGGTATCAAGACAGCAATTAAAGCCGCTACTTCTGGTGGTGCAGTCATCGGTCAAATTGGTTTCGGATGGATGGCCGATTCTATTGGACGAAGAAAAATGTATGGTATCGAACTCGCTATTATCATACTTGCTACACTTGCTCAAAGCTTGAGTTCACGTAGTCCGGCTATTAGTATGACTGGTGTGTTCATCTTTTGGAGAGTTTTGATGGGTATAGGTATTGGTGGTGACTACCCAATGTCAGCTGTTATCACTTCAGAGTAAGATCCTTTTTTTCAATTGATCGTTGGCGCTTTCGAGGTATCTAGGTCTCTACTATCACAGCTTCAATAGGTCTTCATGAAACTAATATTATTTCCTTTTATGCATTCTGACTTTTATTGGATGTAAGACTGATATCTTCATAGATTTGCTCCTACGCGATGGAGAGGAGGTATGATGGCCGCGGTATTTTCAATGCAAGGCGCTGGTCAATTTGCTGCTGCTCTTGTCGCCCTTATAACCACATTCGCTTTCAAAAAGTCCTTTATAAGTACTTCGAGCACATTCGATACTTGTGGTCCAGTTTGCCAACTTGCTGCCGATAGAGCATGGCGTATAATTGTGGGATTCGGAGCCGTTCCAGCTTGTTTCGCTCTTTATTACCGCATCACGATTCCTGAAACTCCACGATATACTTTCGATGTGGCTCATGATATTGAAAAGGCGGATGCAGATATTAAAGCATATGTGAAAAATGTCGCGGAAAGAGAATTTGATCCTATTTTACAACAACAGACGAAAAGGAAGCACGGAAATCATCTGTCAGAGCCTAGTGCTTCTTGGTCTGATATTTTTCACTACTTTTCTCAATGGAACCACGCCAAAATTCTTATAGGCACTACGCTTTCTTGGTTCTTCCTCGATCTGGCGTATTATGGTCTTGGATTGAATGCCAGTACGGTATTGAATGCAATTGGGTATGGTACCGGTCCCACTCTGTACCACATTTTGCTACACACTGCAACGGGTAATTTGATACTAGTATGCGCCGGTAGCATACCTGGATATTGGCTCAGTGTCTTCACAATCGACACTATTGGTCGCAAACCCATACAAATATTCGGCTTCGCCATTCTCACCCTCATATTCTGCATCATCGGCTTTCTATACAATTCTTTACCTAGAGGTCCTTTGCTCGCTTTATATGTCCTAGCTCAGATATTCTTCAATTTCGGTCCCAACACCACAACTTTCATCATCCCAGGCGAATGTTTCCCTACGAGATATAGGTCCACAGCTCATGGTTTAAGTGCCGCAAGCGGTAAAATTGGCGCCATCATCGCACAGGTTATCTCCCAACCATTACTCACAAAAGGTGCCCCCCTCCACTGTCAAGGGACACAATGTTCCCCATGGCTCAATCACCTCATGCAAATATTCGCACTCTTCATGCTATGCGGCACCATCGTCTCCTTCCTCATCCCCGAAACCACAGGTCGAACCCTGGAGGAATTATCCGGTGAATCGAAACCTTCTCTTGTTTCAACTAATACTGCATCAACTGATGCTTCATTCTGGACTCGCTGCAATCCTTTTCGTGGTGGTAAACCCGCGGGGTTTTCTACAAATCTACTGCTTAAGAGAAGTCCGCATCGTATGCCTAGATCACCGGGTCTCAGGGGGAAACGTGAACGAGTGGGTATTATGACGGGTGCGCAATCTTTACCGGGTTTTCGTGGTGATAGTCATGGTGATGGTTGCGGGGATTCTATTACTCGTTTGCATGATGTTATGGGCGGTGTTCGGGATGATTCTGGGGGCTTGAGGAGCGTGAGTGCGAGTGAGAGTGGGGATACGATGGATACGAGAGAGACGGGGGAAATGGGGGTAGAGAGTTACACTTATACATTTGGCGAGGAGAGAAATGATAGAGTGGGTCCTGCGGGATCTGCATTAAATGGGGGGGTTTTGCCGACTTGGGGTGCGGGGTGGCAGGTGAGAGGGGGAGAATCGAGCGGTTTTCCGAGGGAGAGGGTGGAGAGTATTGAGTTGATGGATGTGGGACGGTTGTTGAGGTGATTGATTGATTGTTTTGTAGCTGGAGTTTGTAGCTGCTGGTTTTTGAGCGTGTGGATTGCGCAAGGCGTGCTCTGAGAGGTTGATTTTGGCTATTTAATCTATGTTTATGGAGAATTAAAAAGTGTGCATTTGTATTTGTATTTGTATTTGTATTGGTATTAATATGATATTATATTGGGTATATTCCTATATTGGATAAAATAGTAAATAAAGAATATAGGATCGGTGAATGATTTATAGAGATATGGTGAATGAGGTTACCACTGGCGGGGTAAAATGTTATTTGTAGACCAAGCAAGGCCTGAAATATAAAATATTATTGCAATATATTGATGAGAGCATTGCCAGCAGTAATATACTGTGGTAAATAGTTTTGCTACCAGAATAATATTGAGGATTCAATGTGATATCGCAGGAGAGCTGGCGTCTGGAAAAGTTGTGGGTATGGTCATGTTACACGATTCTAATCTACTTGCCCATATTTTGGTTTTCCCATTATCTTAATCGCTTCAGCGCATCATCCATCATGCCTTCTGCTAAAAGGTCATCGATACATTAACGGTATGCCTACGGTACGGTAAGTTCTGAGTATGTATCCTGTAACTCATCTGGTATGCTTGTCTACAACACCAGATTGAAGCGCGCATTTCACCACTCAATAGGCTTATCGGCGCGAGTTCCTGATTCATTCCCGTGCCAACCTTGTTCATCATGAAACGTCTTTGAATATCAAAGATGGCGATGATTTACTTTTGCACCTTATCAAGTCTTCACTTGCCAATCATGAGGCATGGCGTACCGTTCCAGAAGCCCTACACACACTGGCATAATCCTCTTGATTGTTCTTGTTTGCATTTACCTGTATGATAAGCAGTTTACGAATCTGCGATCATCAATCCATCCGTTCTCAGTCGACGAGCAGAAGCCTTCGGTGGATATTCAGTCACTTTCTTTGACGGAGGACCAATGCGCGGCAACTTTTCCAGGCTTGACGAAGGAGATTGACGATGCAGTGGCTCGAGGACCATTTCCACTGAAGAGACAGCCGGATCACCGTACAGGACTTGTGCAAGGAAGAATAAAGGATGGAAAGGTCATATTCGACTACTGAAACATTCATCTTGCTACTGTATTGACTGGCAGATCCAGGTATATATAATTTCTGCGGACCCGAACCTTTCCCGGAATATGCTTCAGGTTTGTCTCTTCTTTCTCTATATCGTTCGTACATGGTCTGATAATCATACCACAGGAGCGAGAATCTGTTCTGCATCAACTCCACCGTTCCATTATTACCTCTCCGTCTCCTCTTCCAAACACCATTTTCGCATTCAATATACTCGATACCCCTATGAATAACTCTTGGGCATTCTCCAGATCGAATGATCCTCATATCGAAAACGGAAACTATTGGGTTATGCCGCACTTTAGTTTTTGGTCGTGGCCATTATCGTTCATTGGCACCGTTGATCAAGCGCTATCCAAAATTGAGCACATAGAGAAGAACACACAATGGACCGAGAAAATCGATAAAGCGGTATGGAGAGGAACAGGTTGGTTCAATACAGTCGGTAATAAAGACTTGCGACCAGGCTTAATTCAAAAGGGAAAAGAGAAGGACTGGGCAGATATAGAAGCTCTCAAGTGGAACACAAACAGCGAAAGTGCAGAGAATGCTATTGGAATCGAGGACTTTTGTAGGTACAAGTATATCGTTTATACAGAGGGTATAACCTACTCCGGGCGCCTGCTCTTTCATCAGGCCTGTGCTTCCATTATCCTTACACCACCACCAACGTATCTACTTCACAATACACATCTCATGCGTCCCATATTTTCAAGCTCATTTTTTCCGGAGCGTAAAGAATCTCCGAAAACCGGTTATGATTGGGCAACTCGTTGGCCTAAAACATACGGACCAAGTGAAGCGAACATCATATTCGTTGAACCCGACTGGTCAGATCTCGAGGAAACAATCATGTATCTACGAAAACATCCTGAGATAGCTACTGGTATTGCTGAAAGACAAAGAGAACTATTCACAAAGTACTTGTCCCCTGCCTCGGAGACTTGTTACTGGAGAGCTCTTATACGAGGATGGAGCAAGGTTGCTGAACCTTATTATGAAGATAATGGTTGGGCGGGGTGGAATGCCGAGGGACCGGAAAATGGTGAAGGTATGAGATGGGAAACTTTTAGCTTACTTGGGAAAGTAGCTCAGAATTGAAAGTTCCTTTTGCGGAAGATGAAGATTGGTATTGGGATATTATGGGTTTACTCATGTGTGTAGAAAGATACCCGTAGTTTACAATTCAGGTTATCATTGATCAGTACAAGTCCTTTCATAACTTTGACTGATTTAAATTTTGGGTCCAGGAAGCTTTCTAATGTTTCGTGATGAAAAAGTGAAAAGTCAGTCATCAAGAAGGAAATACACGCCCACAAACTCCAAGGAAATCTACCACTACGCCAACAGAAAGCCATCACCTCGTGACAGAATATTGCAATCGTCATACAGTAGGTACACAGAATTCCTCGTCATGTTGCCTCATCCGATCATAATATCTCGTCGGCATGGCCTCCCTGTATGCCGGCGGCGGATCATCATTGTGTTCAAAATCTCTGGTTGTGGCACTTGACGCTAGCTGAGTTTGTCTGCTGATATGAGAATTATTGTTTTGTCGCTGGTCGGTAGGGTTAAATGTTCGATCTTGGTATGAGATGGGATAGAGGACCCTTTGAGATAGTTCGGATGAGTGCAGCCGATTTTCTGAGCGGTTGGATTGTGTTTGAGGTGCCGGAATTGGTGATGTGTAAGTCAGTGGTGTTTGGGATCTCATCGATGGGATTGATGTTCGTTCTTCGGTGTTGTTCGTTATCATCAAGTATAGAATATCAGTCTTCATCCCTAGGCCTTTAATCCCCTTGATCAAACTCTGGTCTTGCTTCCCTGGCCCGTTGATCATTCCTCTCGCTGCCCCCACCAATCCAGGCCGTCCGTTTCCGGAGAAGCCCCTTCTTCCGCTCGCTTCGCCAACTGCTCCAAGTGCGGTGCTCAGAAGTCCACTCCTTCTCGATAAATCACCACTTGAGTTTCTTCGGCGATGGTGTTCATTTTTCTCTCGTTTACGGTCATCTCTTTCTTGCTTGCGGGATTTCTTGTCGTTTGGGATACCGGTGAGTAGACTTTTAAGACCGCCGCTATTGGCAGGGTGATTTGGGTCCGCCCAGCGGCTTCCGAATGTCGGTAGAGGGCCAGCAAGAGATGAATCAGGATTGTTATAGGCCTATGGTTTGTTAGAAAGATTTTCCCTGGCGCAAATACGCAGTCTACATACGTATCGAGCTTGGGCTCTCCGATCTCCATAATCGGCGATGAGGTGGCCCATTTTCTTCATACCTGTTTGCTGGGCACGTCTTGCGTCTTCGGGATATATGAGAGCAGCAGAAGCAGGAAGTTGGACTTGTTCTGGTACTCCGTATGGGTCTTGCGTCTGATTCGGTTTGAATGTTAGAACCATGGCAAAGAGACCGTGCGGGATGAAAAGTTCTGTATTGGCTCGGTCGAGAAAAGAGGAGGATCTATGCAGATTATCAGCTGGCTGCTCTTATTGCCATTGTGATTTGCGTGCTCACTGTCTTTGTGTTTGGTATCCTTTAGCGGCTTTGACCGCAATTGGGACGACCATGGATACAACCATGGGAGCAATGCCAGGGGCAAAGCCGACACCTTGAGCGGCAACATTGACAGCGTCGAGATAGGGAGATGACTGCATTTGAATCAGTATACTGGAAACGATATTCATGAGTTCAAGCTTACTTTATGAGCTTCATTGAAATCATCAACAAAGTCTAAAAAAGTATCTTGATCTATTCCACAGTCTGCCAATTCTGGGGAGTATGCTCGGATGATACCACGACTCTGATCTTCAGGTCTTCGTTGTGGTAGGATTACGGGACAGGAGAGTCCTCGTGCGGGGTGAATTCTTTGATCTGGAAGCTCGTGAGCATAGAAAGAAATATCACGTTCTGATGTGTTTCCTCTCGATTGAGCTCGAGGATTCACCGCTATATATCTTCGATAATCCTCATCTTTCTGCATGTCTGCACTGATGCGATCCGAGAGGGTATTTTGATAATCGGCATAGGCTTGGATATCTCGATATGCTTCTTCGTTATTGTCGTGTTGATATGCCCTTGGCGATGTACGAAGTGGGACTGCTGTAGGTTAGCATCCATCCACAAGATTCTCACTGCTGCTAGGAAATCTATGGGATGCATTTGTGAAAGATGACTCACGATTCCCATCCTTGACATAGGTCTTGTTGCTTGAAGATCCATAGCTAGTCTTCGCCTCCATGGCGAGGCCAATGCCTGAACTAATGAGTCCAACGAGCTTTCCCATCCTTTCGGTACAATATGAGAATACTCGAAAAGCAATCTAGGTAGTTGGATGACAAGGAGTAGGAAATCAATTTTCATGTGTGTTCGGGAAATGCATGTATTCACCACAGTTTGGACATGAGTAATGGCTTTATACGAAATAATATTATATGCTTGATCGTTTTATTCTATTTGGAAACCACGCATCGACAAGTGAGATGGGTACCAAGACAAGCAAAAGAGGACGGAGTGTTGAAGGGTGCGAAAACCTTTCCGTAACAAGTGTAGATGTCCACAATCAGATGCTTTTGAGCAGTCTTCATCATTTCATGTCGAGATCCCCCGCGGTGATAGTTGTGAAACATCTTCTCAATTAGGAATGAAGAGCGTAGCTGTATTTTGAGTCGTATTGCCGTTGGTGACGTTCAACCACGCTACTTACTGGTTGCCTGTTCTGGTAATATTCGCTTTTTTCCGATGGCGGGTGTTCCCTCACAGAGAACCCCAACCAAGACCTGTATTTACCGCCATCTCGTTCTCATTCCCATTCTCATTTCTAATTCTCTCCCTCTCTCTTGCCCTTTCATTCTCATCATTTTCAATGGCAGTTCAAATCTCCTCCCCATGTTTTTCCCTTTCCCTTCCTTTTTCCCGAGGCAAATAAGAACGATTGAGCGATCTTATATTTATCTTTGGATTTTTAACTCGGATCATAAAAGTATTCCAGTAGAATTACTGGTAGTGAAGGAAACCAGGCGATAAACTCCGTATCCTCCCCCTCGTTGCAGAGTGGAGGGAATTAGCATTCGCTGATAAGAATACCCATGTTGAATTGCCCGATTAACGGGCGAATCGCGTGATGGAAATTGTGTTACTATAGACACATCCAGCGGCCGTATGAAAGGCATATCACGCCGTCACAGTCATAAGGTAATGATTTCATCGCCGCAGGATCTATTCGGAATAGAAAGTAAGAGCTAGTCTAATAGTGTGGCTGAGTAATCAATGCGCTACGCTGAGGATACCCAAAAGGGAAAAAGCTGATGATGACATAACCATGTATGTCGTCTGACGAACAAGCAATCAAATGTTCGTTTGAAGCTTCATCTGCATCTCATCGTCAATCTTCCATGATACCGACCAGGTAAAAGGGCCTTACAAAGTGGCTTAGCAGCTGGACGATGGTGAGAAAAGCTTCACTCCTCACCCATGTCACAAGAGCTATCAGCGCATAAGTAACAAGTAAGAATTTTCAATTTATTCTTTCCCATTCTTCGGTTAGATCAGTATTTCTCCTCGACACCAATACAAAACATACCTTTGTAAACTGCTCAGCATCTTCCGATTTGCTCTATTGAATTACGCTGGACCCCGTAGTTTGCCAAACGCCGTTATCTTCATCACTTTAGCGAAATGGTTTATTGTGGTAAGCCAAGTAAAGCTTGCGCTGAATGCAGGCTTCGCAGAACCAAGGTGAGCAAGCACTTCGTGGAAGAATGGAAACGATCACTCATCTATACTAGTGTGACACTCTGACACCTTCATGTTCACAATGTATTCGTGCTGGACGTTTTTGCACGGGGTACAGAACTGAAGCGGACATGATGTTTCGCGACCAAACGAAACACTACGCCAATAAACGTCGAATTCAGGATGAATCTCGAACGTCAGTATCCAGGCGGAAAAATAAAGCGTTAAATGACACATTAGATTTCTCTATAGATTCTCAGTTGGCCAATGAGCCCATGTTACAGCTTGTGACGCAGACCACACCCCTTACAATTGAGCTTTCTACTTCTTCATCTGAGCAGGCTACATGTTACTTTTTTCGAAACTACGTCTTGGAAGATAAGTCGACAAGTGGTAGCTTCCAGTATCTCCACGACATCTATAGCAATGAACTCATTGGCTCCGCTTTGGCTGATAGTATTGAATCCCTGGGCATGGTTGGCTTGGCGAATTTTTGGAAAGCTTCTGATCTCAAATTTCACGCACACAGAAAGTACAACTCTGCTCTAAGGCTTGTCAGTTCTCGCCTGAGGAACGAAGATGAAGCACGAGCAGATCAAACCCTTGTGGCGGTAATGCTCTTAGGCCTTTACGAAGTAAGTCTGAATAACAGCCGTGAAATTTCATAATGCTAAAGACTTATTAGACAAATACATGCACCGGCCCTCAATCGATGCAATCCTGGACTAAGCATATCATTGGGGCTTCATCGTTGATGCAACTCAGAGAAAAGCAGTGCCTTGAAAACCCCACAGGCCGGCACCTATTTGTTCATCTTCGGACTCAAGTTGTATGTAATCCACCAGTACAATTTTGGAGTTTCTGATGATAATTTTTCTAGATCACAAATTGTCTACAACGCCATGTTTCTACTCCCCCTTTTATTCGTGATTGGTCAAAACATGCGCTCCAGTTGCAATCACCGAATGACGCCCATGCTACACTTCTCTCGGAACAAATAATGGGGTTTTGCGATTTACGTGCGACGATGTCTTCTTTTCATGACCATAGCAATGCCAAAAACATCATCAAAGCGGCTCTTGCGATTGACTCCAAGCTTGTAGAGTGGGCTTTTACCTGTCCGCCCGAGAGTATGTTTTACAAAACTCTTACCTTGAGGCAAAGGTCCGAGGGCGTCTTTTCAGATTATTATCATATATACGATAGCATCTGGGCCGCCGCACTCTGGAACCATTATCGATGCGTCCGGATCCTCATCAACGAGATTGTCTATGTTCAACTTACGCATCTCAAATATACCCAGCCCGAGTTATTCGTCCTGGAGCCGAGAAACCCCACCTTTTCTGATTCTCAATTGGAAACATCGACCACAACCATCATTCAACTGTCACATGATATTTGTGCTAGCGTTCCGTTTATGCTCGGATACAATGAAGGCAGAGAAGTGGCCTTAGGCAGTGCTAAAGCAGTTAGTGGTAATCTGTTGTTGTGGCCTTTATATACGGCGGCTTGCACGGCTATGGTGTCAGATATGATGTGCCACTGGGTAGCTGGTAGATTGAGAGTTATCTCTGAAATTATGGGAATTAAGCAAGCTGCTCCATTGTCACACATTTTGATAGAAAGAAAGGATTTGCTGGCTTGGGAACTTGAGGATATTAAGAAAGGAGATGCACCAAATTATGAGGATTGGACACATGGGCAATTGATGGAGCTGACATGAGCTAATGTAAAGCCGTAACTGGCACTGAAAAACAAGAACAAGATGCAGGCTAGAATCATGGACGGCTTTTCGTTATTTCTTCCAAGCACTGAAACCCTTCTTGGTGTATCTCTGTCCTCCAACACATGCGAGGGGAACACCTTTCGACAACAAGACCTGCTCGTGGAGATAGCTTAAATTGCTGGATGCTTGCGGGAAAAACTCAGGACATAGCCTAACCACCACTGTATTGTATGGTGAAGCGTTCTCAAAGGTTAATTTTCAATAGCAAGGCTCAAATTGGACTCGAACAAAATTAACGAAGAACTTGGAGGATTGAAGCCGGATTACAAAAATTTATGGATAAATCTAGCAAGTTGATGCGGAGGTTCGAGATGCCTATGCAATAGAACACGGAGACTAAGTCCAAAAAATCATGTCAAGCAGGACAATAGCGGAAAAATGATAAAGCTCACCAGCTATGAAAATCACACGGAGAGATTAGCTAACCCCCAATCCAGCAAAATGAGGAAAGTTCTCTAGAATAGATTCCCACACCTATTCGAAAACCAATCGATTCTATAGGAACACATTAATGTACCTGAAATCTCGGTCCAAAATATGAATACCAAATTATTGCAAGAACCAGTGCCAATCCAGGCGACGGGCTGAGAATCTTTGCCACAAATCCGATGGGGTATATCACATCTCATCGTGAAATTCCATTCTGTTCCGTTCCGGTGTCTTCCATGGACGTGTTTGGGCGTGTCTTCAATGAGCGGCACGACAGAACAAAGATTGTAAATTAGAAACGTGGTTTGCTCTGGTTTGCTCTGGTTTGTGAAAAGGTCGTGGGAGAGCTTCACTAAGTGCACGATAGTCATCACGATCTCGAGGTGAGACACCAATGATCGAAGACTTACTGATGGATTGAAGACCACAATGAGCATTTGTATTTACGGTACCGTTTAGTCCACAGTATTTTGAGAACCTTGCCTGCAAAAGTGTTTCGGAGAATGAATTTTAGTAGTGATCGGCGGCAGAATAGTCGCTCAGGTTCTCATTGCAATTCAATGGATTCAAGATATTGAATTATAGTCATCGGGTTAGGTTTTTACGATGGTGATAATTTAATTTATGAGCAATCTTGGCAGTCATATTCACCAGTCGTTTCTTCCCTTGGAATCGCTCTCATTGTCTAGGCACGCAGAGTCAGGATGTGTTCATTAAAGAACAGACGCTTCCATATTGGAGAACTCCGTTACTTCGATATTAGATGTGGTTCTTGCACTGTAGGTGCTCGGAGTAGAAGTTCCATCTAGACATTCCTTGACAAAGGGGTTAAACTCGAGTTTCGACTGTGCTCCAAGAATTCAATATCTTCTTTTTAAGTAAATTAAGGGTGCGTAAATAAAATTTGAAAGAATACAAAGTAGCACCCATAAGTGGAGAAACTTTGCATCACTTGAAATGAAATATGGGTGCCGACAGTACCGTTTTGATCGTCGTCATTGTGCACGTTATCGTCACAATAAAGGATAGCCAAGCAGTGAGACTAGGCATTCCCCGCTCCTTAACGAATAGTGGGATAATTTCCCGATTCTAATCTGATCTGATTACCTTTCGTAGATGCTTTTAATGGCCAGAACATATTGCTACCTTCATGGAGAGGTCAGAGTGCCACTTTAAAAAGACATGACTATGCCATGTGTATATGTGTATTCTAAACAGGGCAGCCATTTGTATAAAATAGGATAGAAAACGGAATAAACATGTTGGAAAGTATTGATTGCTTAGAATCTGCATAAACTATGGTGCTCGTAACATTTATGGAAGGGATGTGCTGAAGATAACATGAAGTATCGTATGTAATGATCCAGAGTAAGGGTAATATAGTTGTAGGACGCAAATGGCGTTTCTAGCCACTGGCGGGGAAACCTGTAGAAAAATTGAATTGGGAAAGGCCAGCGACAATCCGAAATGGTTCCCACCACATTCCGTCTGGAATGGACACTTAACGAGTGGGCTGAAGGAAGACCGTGTTTGAAAGCCTGCTCTGAATGACAGCGGACTTGAATTGCTAGCCTCAATACACGAACCGTATTACACCACCATATTTCGATAACTCGCCCAGATTCGTCTTCTGGTCGTTTGTTTGCAAGCACGAAACTCTCATAAAAAGTCCACGGCAATTCTGTATATGGCACATATAGAAATCCGGGTTGTACAGAAATAGTTCCGCCTTCTAGGACTTGGCCTCCGCAACCTCTAAGATATCAGTGTCAAGATTGAGCTCTTTCCACGGGCCCAATCCTAGCTTTGTATCGTTCTCCTTCACCCTTACAGCACCACCCACCATGTAATGCTGACCTAGCGCAGCTAATTCCATGTGTACGTTGGTAACTTTGCGGCCCTCGAATACGATACGATAATTATCCGTTTTCTTTCCTTTTTCGAGGGAATTCAGATCATAAACCTCGGGCGCAACTGGAGTTTGAACATCGCAAATCTCCAACTCCTTAAGCCACGGCGCAAGCAAAGCCTCCCCTGTCATTTTGACATAACTTTCTCGCAAACACCACATGGCATAGAACCGTCTAAGCTTAGCATCAATGACCCTGTTACTATCAATCCTCAGTTGTGCAGCATTTCCTTCATTATCTTCGACAACGAGATCCAATTGCCTATTTCTCCACTGGCATCTCGAAAGCGCATCGTTGCCATATCCATGAAGCTTCTTGCCGGGTACAACTTCGTCGAGTCCAAGCGGCGAAAGCTTCATAAAGTTGATCTCTGAATCTGCGAACACTTCTCCGTGCATGTCGACCCAATCGAAAAACCCACTCTTTTCTATATGTTTATAGTCATGCGGCAATCGTTCGTTGGCACACACGATGTCCGTTCCTACATTTATTGTCCCATCACCCCCGATCACTGCAATTAATGTAACAAGTCCAGCCTGATGACTTACATTGAATTCAAGTCGAGGTTGATCTGCGGTTGAGTGATAACAAGGCTTTCCGTTTGACTCTCGAGAAATTGTACTCTTCGACCAAGGTACATTGCAATATTTCGCAATGACAAGGTGCTTTAGGAGGTGGGATGCTAAGCTCATTTTCGCATCTTTGACATGATAATATTTCAGGACCGATTCTTGCTCCGATTCAGAGAGGAGTGCCAGAGCTCGAGAAGCCTAACATATCTGTCAATTTAGACAAGCAGAGCACCCAGCAAACTTTATACCCACAGCTGTCCTCAGTTCTGCGACCTCCTCTCTTGGCTTATCTTTGCGGTGGACGGGCCACAATAACCTTGTGTCGAGCAGCCATTGTACAATGTATGGCTTTGAGTCCGGAGATGTCATGGCGACGCAACTGTGAGGATTGTCGCAGAAACAACCTCAAGAAATTGGAGTCTTCCAAGGTTTGAGAACTATTAAATGAGGGCTGAGTTCACAAGCTACCGTAAGTCTTGGATAAGAAATTGATTATGTAAGCGGATTGGCGCTCAATCCCATTTCTCTTTCAACCGGTGACCCTCCTTTTCCTTCTAAATTTCTTCTCCACGTCTTCTTTTGGGAAGACAAAACCTTTACTTCCAGAAGATATAAATATTGCTTATTGTTACTTTATGTTATTCTTAGCATATATCGCAAATGATTCATGGTCTCATCAATAATACGACGCACAAGTGCGTGTCACTCAGCAAATTCATTGGTGGAAGAAGCATTGTATCCTAACATATGGTCTGGCAATTCTGTGATGGGGCATTCCAAAGTTGCAATTGCCTCCAGGCAGCAAACATCTATCAGTTGATGGGTCCGTCCTGATTGCCAAAGCTAGTTGCCGATAGTTTCGGAGGTAGCACAGAGAGGCTGCTGCATAGAAACCCCCCAAAAATATGCAGCCAACTTCTTCTATACTTAAGCACCGCAGGAACCGGGTCAGATCAACCCGAGCTTCACTGGTAACATCTCTCCATGTGTGCTTTCTTGTCTGATCTGGTCTTAGTTCTGCAGTGGTTGGAGTTCTTGGCACCTTCACCCTATCAATCTCTCACTTCCTTATTCTTTTGGCCCATCATACCAAGTGAAAGCTCAATCAGGCTAACTAAATCTGTAAGACCTGACGCCGTTTCTTTGACTTGGACACTTAATATTTGCTAAATCACCTCACGAGCAATGGACAATCCGGATCTGACTATTTTGATGGGAGAAAAAAGCGAAAATTAATGCAAGGCGAATGGCAGAGCGCGACCATTCTAGAAAATGCTAAATCTCTGATGGAAAACATCCTTGTGCTCGACAAATTTCCTAGAAACTTAGATACGCCACTGATGATTTCTGTGAAAATAACTCCAAATAATAGGAATTTAAACTAGCGGGTCATCTTAGTTTCTCTTGTACCTTTTATCGCTCTCAGACATTGCAGCGGTAATAGCCGCACTGAAATCTTTTAGTGAGCGGGCATTTATGGATGATATATTTGGCAACATTGAAATCGATTACATCTCACCCATCATGAATAGCTTGTAAATTCAGGGGAGATTCATGTATGACAGAGAAATGCTGGTAAGAATGATCAGAATGATATGATCGAAAAGGGAAATCTAAAAATGGGTTACGGTGCAGGTATGAAAACAATTGGCAATTGTAGATTGGATGAGATTGATGTAGTGATGGAAATAGCTAAGAGTGAGACTGTATGGGGAAGATAAATTTCCTGAAACGATTTGGCACAAATTAACGGTGTGTTTCATCTGCGTGTCGCGATAACGATTGACGGACTTTAAAAGCTGAATAATTTAAATGGACAAAGGAGAGGTCTTATATTTTTGGAAATATCGCGATCACTTACTTAATTGAGACTGTTTTACAGCGAAAAGTTTCGCGTAAGAACGTGTATGCGGGTCTTTATGCAGCTTACTGCGTCCGACATGCTAAATATTCCAGCCCCAAGATCAAAATTTTCCACGCAAGGCTTAGGCACATCCGTAAAACCATGAGTTCTCAGAGATGAAGAGAATTCTGAGAGGTGCGGTATTCTCTGATAGGCAATTCACCATGTGTCAGACAGGGTAGTTACGGTTGCATTAGGCAAGCCATATTCTAGAAACCTTCTATATCCCCGGTCTGCTAAAGATGTATCCATTCACATTACCTCATTGTCGTCATGACAGTCAGATGGTACCTCGTTCTTTCTCGTCATCATAACATTCGATGCAGGAACCAGAATTATTTCTACATGGCTTTTATATCGGCCTATGTAACCAAGAGATAACTAAGCTATGTGGTGGGGGCCATGTGTATTCCCTTCCATGCATAGAAGCCTTTCTTACCTGACGCTGAGATATCAATCATTGCACAAGTGTCCAGGATGCCCATACTCCTTTTAAAGATCCCATCTCCCTCAATTTACCGCCGTTCAAGACGGCGATGATATTCTATGACTAGTGGTTTGTGTCCTAATCCTTGTCCAGTCGAGCCTACTGCTGATAATCGATGTAATAGTTCACGATATGGCAGGCCCCAGTAGATCTTCATACTATGGGGATATGAACAACGAGTTCTATCCCTCGAGCTTTAATAACTATCAAAGCGACACCAATGAGTCTCTTGATTATAATCATGCTCTATCTTCGGACTTTTACCTCGGCCCCGAAATGTTTTTGATTCCTCAAATGCTAGGTGAAGAACCCTACTTTTCCCAGCCTCTGTTCACCGGAGTGGCACCCATATACGAACAATTACAGTCTCAGTCAATTTTTACTGGTAGTACTGGTGCCAGAACTAGCAGCAAAGCACAGCTTCCACCCAGGGCGCTCGATGGAAACTCTATGAAAATGTCCCCAGAGTCGCGGGAAACCCTCGGACATTCACAAAGCCATCATGTGGTGGAAGGAGAATATTATGAGCATGGAAATGATGAAAACCTAGAGTATTCCCGTAAGAAACGAAGAGCTTCCGAAGACAAAAAGGCGCGAGCATCAAACATACCACAGGCGAATGTCTTCAAGCTAGATCTGAGGATGCCTGTGACTTCTCAGCCACATTCGCAGCCGGTAGCATCCCAAGAATCTTTGAGCTCAGTTTTTGAGGTGAATGCGAATCAACAACCAAAGCGCAAAGCTCGTAGCGCTTTTACACCACAAGGGAAAAAGAAAGTGGAGGCGGTGAGGAGCGTTGGTGCCTGCATTCAATGCAAGTTTAGAAAACGAACTGTAAGTTCACCTTGTCTTGCATTGAATTCTTTAGCTGACGATGAAGTGCGGAACAAGCGAGCCTTGTATGTTATGTATTCGAAGGTCTGGTAGTGTGGAGTCCGCAGCATCTTTGTGTACAAGAGAATCGCCATTTGTTGAACTCTCGATAAGTGAATGTAAGAACTCTACTTTTGTGGGAAGCCTACGATACTGAAGTCACAGTTTATTCCAGCAGCAGCGTTGAATGTATAACCGACTTCGATGTCTGCTTTTCAGATACGGATGGTCGCCGAAAAACCATCAAGATTGACGGAAAAGGGCCTGCCTCTTCTCCTTTGTGCCTTAAAGTTATTGAAGTACAATCGTCATCCCTGAGTGAGGATGCATTGAAAGAACTTCGCCGAATAACAATATTCAACTCTAGGTTCTCATTTCAGCAAGATACCCGCCCTAATCAGCCAGGTACCATCACTATTTTGGACTCGAAATCTTTCTCATCAACGGAACTTGAGAAATGGGTCATGGAATGCACATACCGCAACAAAATAGGTGATGCGAATTCCACCTCTTTTCTTTTCGGGGTCGCATACGCTAAAGAACAGCTGCCTCATGTAAGTTGTATCATCTATTTCGATACGTTGCACTATTAGCTATGACACTAACCCCGAAAAGGCAGATCTGGTAAGAAATACAGCCAAGCTTACCGCCTTAAGTGACATGCTATATAAAGGATTGGAAATCACAACAATCATTGGAGAGCAGGATATGGCTACCCACTACTCTCCACTTCGAGCACAACTTGAGACAAAACTCTTCAATCTCCTCTATAACGCAGAGAATCTTGTGTACCAAGAGCTCCAGCGTCTAGTTTTCAGAACGTCTGGACAATTGCCGAAGGATGCCGTTGTCCCTGTGGCACTAGTGCTTTGGCTGCTCACAAAATTGCAAAGTTTGGAAATTAGTCACGGCATCAATTCGAGGGAAAGGAACGAGTTTTGTGCGTGTCCTTTCACAACATTATCTCTCGATGTTTTCTACATATTAAGGTTCTAACAATTCGTAGTATTACCTCAAACAACAGCATCATCTGCATCTCATCAAAAGCACGCTCTCAACCTCCTCATAAGCGTTTTTACCGCCCTATTCCGATCGTCCTTCCCACTCCTCATGAACTTCGAAGATAAATGCAACAGAGATTTACTAGGAGGAAACGAGAACTTAATACAATTATCCAAGAAACTGAGGAGAGATCTGATAGCGTTCAAAAGAAGAGGCTACCTCAAAATTTGGACATGGAACGATGGGTTTTTGAAAGATCAAGTGGGTAGACTCAGAGACGTGTTGACGAAGTAAATCTTACGATTCGGGGAGCTGCAAGGAAGGGTTGTGTGTCGTATTGTAGGAAGTTCGGGCGTACGATTATTGCTATTCGGGGTTTTCTTTCGAAATTCTACGGAACGTTTTGTATAATATAATGATTGACACGAAAGGGATAGGAGACGAACATGTTGCGAATGTACAAGTTCTTGGGATATATGACCTGAGATGATTTCGCACAGTAAGATTGCTGTCAGGCAACACTAACTCAGAGGAAATGCAGTCACAATACTATCAAAAGCCCTGTTTCCAGCCTAGAACTCATGTGTCCTCTCTTTTTCATGCCGGGTAGTATACATGTTGTACTCCAGACCTTTGAATATAAAAGCATCAAAATATATATCATCAAGCCCGAATCAAAGCGAAAACCGGCCGGGCGTTGGCCGGAAACTGAACATAACCGGGCCTCCGCATCCCTCCAACTGGATCCCATAATGCTTATCACGATGAATCTACTCCTTCCCTCATCGATTTTGGTAATTGACGGAGAATACAAGTCGTTGATTTCACTGTATGAATTTGGCTTTAACATTTGAAGACAATACTTGTTTGTTCCGGCCCATTGCACAACATTGATATTGCGAAATAAATTTAGCCCTTTTGAAATATACTATATTACAGAATGAACTAATTGATATCGAAATAGGAAAAAATGAGGGTGTTCACGAATAAACTAAATATTGTTTTCTTTTGTTTGATGAACAAGTGATATTGAAGCTTTCCTTAAATCTTGAATTCTTATAGGCTTTGAACCCCTATAAATCTTAACTTATTAAATTAGTATAATAGGATATGAAAAGTATTTGTGAATGAACTAGTTCATTTATGAATAGCCTCAATTTTGCTATATACGGGTACATTCCGAAATCAAAGTAGTTGATTTCGCAAGGCCAATTTGGTGCAATGGCCCGGAACATATTCACGAGTTCATCATGCAGATCACGGCAAAGATGCCGAGGTCCAGTTGCTGGGTTCATAAAGTCAAAAACATCAACATCTCCTTTATTTATTAATAATCTCATTAAGGCCTTCTAGTATCACAGATATACACAAAATGTCTATTCCGGCCGCAACTTCGAAGGAAGCTTCGGTATCACCATCAAATGACAGCGTGCATGCACCCTTTGGCTGTC
The DNA here is from genome assembly GCA_002162575.1 of Sclerotinia glacialis. Taxonomy (NCBI): domain Eukaryota; kingdom Fungi; phylum Ascomycota; class Leotiomycetes; order Helotiales; family Sclerotiniaceae; genus Sclerotinia; species Sclerotinia glacialis. Next base: position 866,199 of record NGKH01000012.1, on the reverse strand, counting down.
CAACCCCATATGCCGAGCCATTGTGGTATTCCCGCAAACTTTCACCACACTACACAACTTCTCATCGTAAACTCCGCGCAGCCGTACGCAAATATGTCGATGAAGAGATATTGCCACATGGCTTTGATTGGGAATCCGCGGGCAAAGTACCAGACATGGCACGTGTATAGTTCGTGACATTGAAATTCTACTAATGATTTGAATAGGCATGGAGACGTCATGCCCAACTAGGCTATCTAGCTTTGAGCACGAAACTTCCAGATGTAAATTTACCCGGGGATATTAAATTCGAGGACTGGGACTCGTGGCATGCACTGATTGTTACGGATGAATTGTCGCGCGTGGTAAGATCTTTGCATCGTAGATTGTCTTCCATACTGACATGAACCAGGCATATACTGGTGTGCTATGGGGTCTCGGAGGAGGCAATGACATTGGGGTCCCTCCAATAGTTAACTTCGGGACAGAAGAACAGAAAGGTAAATTTCTACCAGGTGTTGCAACTGGCAGTATAAGATTTTGTCTTGGCATTACGGAGCCCGATGCTGGCTCCGATGTAGCCAATATCAAAACTACTGCAATCAGGAAAGGGGACCATTATATTGTCAATGGCTCGAAGAAATGGATCACTAACGCTATTTGGGCCGATTATGTCACGGCAGCAGTTCGTACCGGAGGAGCTGGTGCAGCGGGAATCTCACTCCTCATCATTCCTTTGAAAGCTGAAGGGGTTTCTAGAAGAATGATGCACAATTCAGGAGTTGGTGCATCCGGGAGCACATTCATTACATTCGATGATGTGAAGGTTCCTGTGGAAAATCTCTTACATAAAGAAAATCGCGGATTTGAAGTCATCATGTCAAATTTCAATGCCGAGCGCAAGAGTCTTGCTACATCCGCCATTCGATTGAGCAGAGTATGTGCAGAGGATGCGTGGAAACACGCTTGTACGCGCGAAACATTTGGCAAAAAGTTGATTGAGAACCCAGTCATTCGAGCAAAATTCGTGAAGATGGGAAGAATGATCGAACCGGCACAAGCATTTCTGGAGCAATTGACATGGTTGATCGAATTGAGTAGGAAGAATGGAGAAGACAACGATGTGAGGATTGGAGGCATGACTGCAATGCTAAAAGTCGTTAGCACTCGCTGTCTTGAGAAGTGTGTAAGAGAAGCCCAACAAATCATGGGTGGCTTAGGTTATGCTCGAGGTGGAAAAGGTGGAAGGTAAGTTCGTTGCGTTTCTGCGAATCAGAATTCGTGTTAATTATCCTTCTAGGATCGAGGCAATTTCAAGGGATGTACGAGTTATGGCTGTTGGTAAGTGCAACTCCCTTTAACTAAAACATCAATGAGGCTTTGACTTCTTGGATTTACCCATACTAATATTCTCAGGTGGTGGAAGCGAGGAAATCATGAGCGAACTTGCAATCAAGGAAGAGGTCAAGGACCTAAGGAGATATTTAAGCACATCGAGTAAGCTTTAATTGCTTTGATTGACTTCGCAGATATAAAGGGGGAAAAATCCATGTCTAGCCAAATTGGAAAGCGACTTGTTTGCATAGTATCAAGTAATCAAGAAGGTAGTTCTGCCCAATCTACCTGGCTTTTAACTCGCAAGTTTGCAAATCACTCAAGCCCTTCGTGATTCTGCGCGAAAATGGACAAATTCTAGTTTTTCAGTGATATTCGTGGTGATTTAAAATTCGATAAGTATCACTAAAATGGGGTGTATGTCACATAAGGTCACGGAAAATACTAATTACAACGCTGATCTTATCCATCCAATACACGAATTGGTATCTTTCCCACATACTCCGTATATAAATTATTATTCAAACAGCAACTATCGGCCATTCATCTAGACGTCTTGTTTACTGCTAATCCCATCTTCATAAGTAACCGAAACCTCTCATAGGCGGCTAATGCCCCATCTTTTTGGTCATGCAGCGATTGTGTGAGCATGTGAGTGGATGTGAGTCTCGCTACCGGTATCTTTATCCGGTCCTTGTCGTATAACTTCTATGTCGTAATGAGTTGGGTCCTTCTTTCCTCCCTTCATCGATGTCATATTGTGTTCGCAAGCAGTGCCATTGCCACCGCCAAACCTATGGTTATCGTCGTAACCATAGTTTTAGTAAGGCCCTTCAGTAGAATTCCCTCCTATTAATCAGTTATGGAGGGGTTGGAGAGCGGGAATAGTGATGCAGATCATACTGGCACAAAACTCGAACATGGTCCACATGACAGAGTCAATGACAGCATCTGGAAAAATAGAAAATCAAAATCAAACAGATATATAATCATTAGTCGAGAATGTGGAAGTAGATACTCGCACAGATAGTCGTAAGTCTGATCAAGAGAGCTTAACGTCGTAGTAGGATCCACACCACACGTATCAGCACTAATTTAAATGTCAATATAGTATTATTAAAAAACATCAATAGGAAATTACATAATTCCCAAACTGAGAGAGATGCAGATTGTGATATTTTCTTTCTGTTTCATATTGAGGTCCCAGATAAATAACTGCCCAAGGGAATTCCGCTAGGAAAAAGTACATAGCGGCAGACCCAGCTAGAGAGAACTGTTCGCATTCGTACTCCTACGATCAACCTTGGCCAGGGAACTAGCAGCACATGACCCTCTCTATGATTGTCATCGTCAAAATTCAATTCAGTCGCATGTGTCCCCATGACATGTGTTACGGAGCGTGAAATGCATGCCGCAAAGGCTGTCAACAAAGCCAAGCCAATATTCTAAGATGTTATAAGGCTTACCCAGCTGAGTATCAAATAGGCGATCATCAAAACCCGGCGTACCACCAACAAAGTTGCGTGTGCATAACGGAAGACTAATCAACAGTAGAGAAAGGACGACTTCCAACCACAGGACGGCTAATAACTATCGGCCCTTTAATGTCAATGGAGCAGTCATTTTAAGTATCGCGAATAATAGTTTTGCTCGGCGAGTGTTGCTATCCGAAGAGACATTGGTTCCGCATTCGATACCCACCACTCTTAGTAAAGAAAAGATGACATACGGTATATTGCTATTTATATATCATTTCAGTCTCGAAACGAAGAACTGGGATGGCTCAAGCCAGCAATGAAGAAACTTCTATGCGTTACAGGCCCTGGGAGATTCGTATCACTTCTATTCATTACGGTAGCTATCGGCGGCACTTGACCAGTGCAAGCCCGTAATCACGGATGAGATGAAGAATAAATATTAACGAAGATCTTCCATTGTCGGGGACAAACACTTGTCAGTCCTATACACACGAACGGCTCGTATTGAAGGATAGTCGAGGGTTATGATTGGGATCATCGTGACAACCTGCCTTAACGCCGCTCTGGGTTGTGACGTGGCTTTTGTTTTACCGGCATGGGATAGAAGTCCAGTCTAATCTCATGTAACCGACCCCGCTGAAATAGTAACCGCAGTAGATGAGCTCGTGATGTGACCTTGAAGATTGGTATATTTAGTATACCTTCTCACTTTTATTTTCAATTTTGATTTTCCCAAGACAATTGAGCTACCCACTTGGTTTGACAATAAACGCGTGGAATTGATATCGGACTACTGACGCCTCTGTTCCCATCCACTCTACAAAAAGCATCCTTTCTATTCCAACTCAAGTCAATCACGTACTTTTTGTTTTTTACCTTTTACCACCTCACAATATGAATGTTCCGGAGGCTACAGTTTACCCTGTTTTAAAGGGTAAAGTGGCGATCGTGACCGGCGGCTCACAGGGCATGGGAAAGGCTACCGCGTCAGTCTTCGTACGAGCTGGTGCTCAAGTGGTTATTGCCGATTTGAAAGAAGTTGAGGGTCGAGTGGCAGAGAAAGAGCTATCTCAGTTTGGGGATGTTATTTTTGTGCGATGCGACATTTCCAAGTCAGAAGATGTTCAGAATCTCATCGCGGTAACAGTAGAGAAGTTCGGCAAGCTTGATGTAGCTGTCAACAACGCCGCCCTCACCCCGGATAAGACACAGCTTATCGACTTCGATGAAATCTACTGGAATAGGCTCGTAGGCATTAACCTGACTGGTACTGCACTGTGTTGCAAGTGGGAAATGCAACAAATGTTGAAACAGGGCACAAAAGGCTCTATTGTCAATATTGCCTCTACCAACGCCTTCAGACCACAACCAAACATGCCTGCATATACAGCAACAAAGCATGCTATTATTGGTTTGACGAAGCATGCCGCTATGGAGGGAGGCCCAAAAGGCATCAGAGTGAATGCTGTTGCGCCAGGTGCTATCTTTGTGAGTTCACCACTATTTCCCGTTTATTAAAGACCCTAAAAAAAACTAATATGAGACAGACTGATATGCTCGCTGCCGGATTAGAAATTATGGGGACTACCGAGGAAGAGTTTGCTCCAAAGATGAGCTACTTAAATCGGTTCGGAATGGCCCACGAGGTTGCACAAGCCTCGCTGTGGCTCTCATCAGAAAGTGCATCATATGTCACTGGAATTGCTTTGCCCGTGGACGGAGGCTTTTTGGCGAAGTAGTAGCCGAGTAAGCCATCGGCTTCTAGAGTAGAACCAACTGAAAGAATAGAGAACAACTATGCAACCAGTTGCGATTTTTAACAAGTCCTCAGTTCATTTCAATCGTGACGCTGCTTCACACCACATAGCTGAGATAGAAAAAAAAATCCAACTCAAATCCGACGATGATCTGCAAGGCAACTTACTGCAATCCATAAATGAACTGGCAGAGGAGCGGTTTGCCGGGCACAGGGCTGTGGCGTGCATGGGATTGTACAGAGGTTGAAATGGTATAACTATCCGCCCGTCAAAGCAAATAAGTCAGTAAATATTTCATGAACACAATTACCTTCACTGCTTCCATATGGATATCAAGTTTATTTCGAATTTCTTTTTACAGGAGTCTGAAGTGCTCGCCATTGCTACTTCTTTTTTTAAAATAATTGATGAGTTTCGAAGTGATGTTAATTGATAAATTCGGATGTGCATGGTGAGGTTGTCGAAGTTAAAGTTGCCGTGCACGGACACCATAGATTGATTCATAATCCAACTTCGAGCTCAGTTCATTGCAATCGAGGTCATCGTAACCGGAAGTACTACTTCCAGCCACGATCGTATCAGCAAGACACATCTATAACAGCGGTAAACTACAAAAATGACGCGAACCAAGTTGATCAACATGGACTCCGGGGCACTTGAGTCATATGCAATTAGTTCCATGCCATCTTATCTTGCAGCTTCTCATGCGTGGTCCGACAACATGTTTGCAATACACACTGAGTACAAAAACACATTAGGTGGAATTATGATCGAGACTTCCGTTCGCAAACTCTTTCCTGTCATCAAATATTGCTGGATCGACACGATTTGCATTGATCAAAATGACGAAGAAGATAAGAAACGTCAAATACCTCTAATGGGTGACATATACGGGAATGCAGAGGTGGTTGTCATTGTCACAACTTGTGATTTTCCAAAATGGATGACACAGGATTACTTGGATCAACTCACCAAGGATTTAGATGAAGCCATCGCAATATCTACGGAAGAGGAGTATACAGAATCAATGTCGGAGTACTGGGCATATGGTAATGGGAGACAGAAGATCATTGACGGGATGGATTGTCTTGAATTATTCACGAGGACTCGGTGGGCTGATCGAATTTGGACACTACAGGAATATATTCTCGCTCGGCAGGTTTTGTGGCTTGGCAAAGAAAGTGTATGTCTTCGAATAGATGATGCACTTTTCACGGCATTGCCGGACTTATGTGATGTCTTCGATATTGGAGAAACAATAGGTGGGAAATATTCTAAAGTTTATGAATTTTACACAGGAATGGTGAATGCTGGAGCCGGCAAAATCGATCGGACTCGTATTATGGAACTGTTGGGCAATCGTACCGCTTCCTTTCCCGACGATGAGATTTATGGTGCAATGGCAGCTTCGGGAGTAGTCATACAACCAGGAATCGTCTTTGGCCAGGAAAATGTTTGGGCTCTTTGGTGGGAAGAGGCAATACGTCAAGGAAATCATCGCTGGATGTTTCTTCCCCCTGTTTTATCTGAATCTATAAGTAAAAATTGTTTAATGCCACCGTTCAAGACACGCCACAAAGCCTCACAGTATTCGGGGCTAGATACAATAAATATCAAAAGTGGCCAGGTCACCATTGCCAGCGGAAGCATAAATATCTCCGGTCGCCGGGCTGGATCCTGTCATATAGTACAGCGTTTAGGTAAGGTTTGTCGAGATGAAAATGGTGGTCTTCTTCGAGATATGACAACAATTCTGTTCGCCAATGGCAGTTGGCAATTAGCTTTACGGCTTGTTGCAGCATTTTGTGGAGGAAGATACACTTGGAAGCAGTGCCTGGCAATTGCACAAGTTTTAAAAGCAAACTACTATCGCGCTAGAAGAGCCGTTGATTCTCGAAAAGAACACAAGATGGTTCTACGAAGGCAAACGAATTACCAAAGAACAGTCTGGGCTGACTTCATGAGACTTATGATGAGTCAGATGATTCCAATAAATGAAGGAATAGCTTATCTTGCTTGTATTAAGAATACGTTGAAGTCAACGGACATCATCATAGTGAGTGATGATAATCAACCGCTTAACGAGCTTCATGCTCTTGATTTTGGAATACAAGATGTCAGCGGAAGAACTCCTTTTATGATCGTTTCTGCACCAGCTTCTTCTCTGTCTATTGAACACGAAAATTGCATTGAGGCTCTTCACAAGGTTGGTATGTCTCTCCCGACAATGGTGTGCAAGACGTTGCGCAAAGCTTGTGCTTACAAGTGTCACATAATCGACTGCGATATACATAAATTCAATATTGGCGGGAAGGCTTGCTGGTTTTGTTCAAAGGCATAATGAAGTTCCGGACTATACTTTCCGCTCTCAATCGCCGCTCAAGTGGCTCGTTAAATTTCGGTCGGGAATCCGGCAGGAATAAAAAGGTATTAGATTTTCGTAAAGCAGTTCTAGATTCTGGTACGCAGGTATTTCCTATATCGACAAGAAACTCTCACATCCATAATTCGATTACTGACGGATCTAGATATGAAATACAAGATTATCTACATGGGAATGCAACGAATATTCAACAAGACCTGTACATCTCAGAGATGAGGCTCTCTTCTTCTGATAGTCATTCCAGTCGATAATGGAACCTTCGAAGTAGCAAATGTCGGGGAAGTGGGGGTTGTTTTGGGATTACTTCAAAATGATGCCTTGAATGGCATTAATGCGTATCAAACCGATCCAAATATTTGTAATAACCTTTTCGCGCATTTTGGCATTAAACCAACGAAATCCAGCAAAATCCTTGCGTCAGATAATGTCACTCCCACGACCGTTGCAAGTAAGCGTCCTTTCAAAGCAAACATTTGGCGATTAGTCTTCTACTAGCATCTACACGAGATCGATAGATTAACCACAAATGTAGCTACACTACAAGGTGTGCAAAGATTCCTCGGCAGAAAAAACACACGATTTGCCGTGGAAGGCGACGACACAGGAAAGCCCTGGCTCTTCTACAACTCTGCATGGCAGGAAGAAACGGATCTCCTATACGATCTCACCGGAAAGCTAACTCCGGACTCCAAAGGCCCTACCAGGCAAGCCAACTTCCGCACCTTCGCCGGTTCAGTCGATTCCAGCACAGACAGCTTGATTCAAGACATGCAACAAGGAAAATCTCCAAACTGGGTCAAATATGCATACTACTCCTCTAATATCCACGACTACGTCATCGATACCAAGCCCAATCGGTATCCTACAAATCCACCTTCATGGTGTAGAGGAAAATTGCTGTCGCCTGAGGAACTTTGATTCGGTCTTAGGAATACAAACCTCTATCGAGATGTCGTTACGCTTTTTCCAGGTGCATTTACGTCGGATTCTGAGCCGTATGAAAATGTAGCTACTGCAATGTTATCGACTCAGGCGAAAACAGTGGGTGCAGATCTAAATGATGCTTCGCCGAGATCATTGACACTCTTCCATGAATTGATCCATTTTACTTATGGACAAGGGGCCGATAATACACCGGATAGTGCTAGTAACCCAATGAATCCTTTCAATTATAATTTGCGTGGCTAATGAGATATTCCGTAGTAAAACCAACTGAATATCTAGCGCAAACGGTCAACAAGGAAAGTGCTCAAAGTTTAGTGAACCCAGACTCTTATGTCTTTTTCGCGTTGTCTTACTATCTTACTAAGAACGGCAATCCAAATTCCCAATGGCACAGCGGATTTGCCAAGGCATAGTGATTCGTTGAAGGAAAGGAGTGAAGAAAAACTGGTGGAATTACTCGGCTACTTATCATTTTTACGTATATAATGTTTCTTTGCTGGTTTTTCATTCATGAGCTCCCTCGCATTACTCGGTTAGGTCTAACGTCGTGGCCCATGGATGACCTCATGCCATCTTTCAGATCAATACAATCGCTATAGGGCTATGCTATTTGACTTGTTGGATAAGCTGAATTTTAAGAGCTTTTTAGAACCTACTGCATCAACTTCTGCCTTAAATAATCTATTGGGCCTTGAATAAAATCCCAGTAAATTAAAAACGAAGGGGCAGTGGTTTTGCTCTCTGATGTTGCTGTGATTCAAAATCGAGATCGAACAACTTTACCAGAATCGTACATGTTTCTTTCTGACTAGGAAATCCCCATCCTCATCATGATCTCAGCCCCCTTCATCGTGTCTAAGTACTCTATACTCAACACACTTGTCAGTACGTAAAAGATGGTTGGGTATATTATGTGTATTTTGTTGAAACAAAAGGATCATGCACAGCCATACCCCACACCCCACTGCTGTCGCTGGCCAAGAGATAGTGGAGCCTACAAGAATATAAATATCCATCACTTCAACTTCGTCCCTCCTCCTTCGAAATAATTTGCGAAAAAAAATATCATGCAAAAGAGAGCAAGAAATGGAATCCAGCAAGAACACACTCTCATACGATGCGCTCAATCGCGAGGAGGAAGAGTTCCGACTTCTAAATCTCCAACCCTCACAGGATTTTGATTCCATAATCGAATGTTCGCTCTTCACTTCTACTCTCAAGAATCCTCCTCGGTATGAGGCTTTATCTTATGTTTGGGGTGATCCAAACGACACGCAGTCAATCAATGTTAATGGAGAAATTTTTCAAATTACGGTAAACTTAGAAGGTGCCCTGCGATATCTCAGGGATTCTTTGGAAGTTCGGGTGCTTTGGATTGATGCTATTTGTATCAATCAGCTGGATATCGGGGAACGAAGTCATCAAGTGACTTGCATGAAAGACATTTACCGGAAATGTTGGAAAGATCTATTATGGCTAGGACCCGGAGATGAGATGATGGATCTTGGGATGAGGATTGCTGAGCGCCTGAAATCAATTCAGAGGGAAACTGATGAGCAATTTGAATTTGGAGATACTCAAATTTCGGCGCAGACATCTGTTCAAGAAGATATGAATAACTTATATGAAGATACAGTAACATATTCAGAGCTGCTTGGCCGTACCGCAATGGATGACTACTCTTTTGATGCCCTAAGGACGGTGTTTGTTTTCCCAGACTTATGGAAGAGAGTATGGATTATGCAGGAGATAGCATATTCACCACAGCCTGTTTTAATTGCAGGGCATCGCACACTTCCTTGGACTTCTTTAGAAGAATTTCTTATCACCGTGGATACATTTCCAGATGCCTTTCATGAGACATTCAGCCATGGCCACAATTACACTCAAACTTTTAAGAAAGTCTTTTCAACAATTCAAGCTATACAACATCAAAGGCTTATTACGAGAAGTATTGAAACGGGACAGGACTCGCATCTTTTAGATGTTCTTGCGAGGTTTCAGACAACTTCTTCAACTGACCCAAGAGATAAAGTGTTCGCTCTCCTAGCGCTATCTTCAAATACCTTGGGAATGAAACCAGATTATTCGGCAAGCAAGAGGGCCGTTTTCACAAATTTTGCCACAACCTATATCAATCATGTCGAGAATCTTGATATTCTGTGCCAGAACCGATGGGGCTTTCACACCGACGAAGAAGACATTATAAATGGCATACCATCATGGGTTCCTGATTTTGAACAACAAGACCCCGTCCGCTTAATCTTCGCTCAAAGAGGAATATTCAACGCTGGGGGGCTAAAATGCAAAGTGCCTTGTAATGTGACAGATGGAGATCGACTGATCGTGGAAGGTGTTAACCTAGGTGAAATTGGTAAAGTTTACGAAATAGATTACTGGAAACCGACTGCAGAATGGATCCCAGACATGCTCAAGGTATCCGAGACATTAATGTACGCCCCCAGCATTTTATCGAAAGCCGAAAATGCTTTCCAAGCATTTTGGAGGACTCTTTTGAGCGACTGTGTTCGTTACCCGATGCGTCGTCTTAATGGAGATGAATACGCAAGCTACGGCTCCGCTTTTGACTCGTGGAAACGGGGAGACATTACGGCAGCTGAATTGCCAGATTTTAACATGAGGAACGAATTATGGGGCAGAAACTTCGCCACTTCAAAGAATGGGCTTTATTGCTTGACGACTTACGATGTATTGGATGGAGACTTTGTCGTGGTTTTAAGTGGTGCTAAAGTTCCAGTTGTGTTGCGTAAGACGACTGGGAATTCGGAGGGGTCGAAAGACAAGTGCGAGTATATTTTGGTTGGCCCGGCATATGTTCATGGATTCATGGATGGGGAAGCGATGACTTTGGCTGATGAAGGTAGGTTTCAAAAAGAAGAATTTTTACTAGCATGATAGATGATCTTGCAATTACTTGCAGCTCGCACTACGAGATTATGTCTGCAGCCAGAAGAGAAGAACGCTGAAGAATATGGACTGCTTGAAGGCGAGACGATCAAACTTTAATCGAGGTCGAGAAGTGACGGTGATTAGGAAAGCTGACACTGTAATGTGTGTGAGAATTATGATATGATATCGCGCCTCCGATATGGAATAATTAGTGAAAAATCACGGAAATCGCATTAGCAATGGCTCTCGACATACTAGTTATCATTACTCGCATCTCTCGCCGTCGATGTACTCAGGCTTCACAACATCATTCAATTTGCATCTATATTTTTCAGACTCCATCGTTCAAGCAAATACACAGGATTACCAGCAATAGTGAAGCCGCGTTTCGATCGGCTCCTCCTGCTTGCTAAAACATAGTTCAAGCATCTTCTGTAAGGTTAATCATCTGAACCTTCTGAATATCTTCTGCGTTTTGAGCCTCGTCAGCATACTGGCCTCACCATCAACTCGAATCCGAAGAATATTCTTTTCCTCCTCTCTTGTGCTAACAAGCAAGCTTTGTGGCATCGGTTGATCATCACATGGATGCTGAGGCACATTCTCTCTAGCAGCTCTATCCTCTTCCCTGCCTTGTTCAAACGCCCGATTGCTTTGGTGATGTCAAATGCCACTGACTTGTCCTGCATGGCATCTGCAAGAGTCGCTTCCTCGCTCGATTTATCAATTGCATCCGCATTAGCAGGGACGTCACGCACTTCTTCCCGAAAAAACCGCCTTTGATTTTATAATTTGTCTTTTCTTTATCTAAGGTGACTTTAGATCAATCAAATCCAATACATCAGTTTTGAAGTGGGTGATCTCGCAAGACAGATACGAACCTACTTGAATACTGCTTCGCATAACAAATATTTCTAATTCAACCCACACTTCCGAGCATCTCTTGCTTAATTCATCATATGGAAATTCCGATACTAGATTATTTTCTGAGAAGTTCCCGTCGTTCTCTATTGTCTCCATAAGACAAGTGTCTGTGGTCTTATTTTCTTCGGCAATCCCAAGAATATCTGCATCCAAACTAGCTATCTTCCTTCGTGAAGTTGCTTCCGAACTTAGATCCGCCCGCATCCGTCGAATGGAAACTCAAGACTTAAGATTTTTCTTCCTATAAACGAAGGGGTTGACACTTCTATTACTTCATCGATATGGATTCTTACCTCATACGAGTATAAATCGTCATGTCTACTTTTATCCTTGAGTCTCATTTCTTTTGGAGACTTGTACCTTCTCTTCTTGTCAATTTTGACACGCTTCTCTTCACTCTCATTTGGGCGATCTATCCTGCCGCAGCTTGCCATTTTCAAACCTTTTATTTGACTAGAAAATTGAACCCTTGCGACTGGCTGGAATTAATACAAAAGATTTGAGCGGTGTAGAAGAGTATATACTGTACCTCAGGACGGTTGCAGATTGCTCGGAATCCTGCATATAACTCACAGTAACCCGATGCCCAACTTTTCTTTTCTTGTTGGAGATCCGTGTTTAATTTTCCAGGCAGATACTAATGTGATCCTTTAATCTTCTCTTGACCTTCTTAATTTTGGGTAGAAAAATCTACTGTCAGCTCGGGATACCACTGTCAACAGAGTCGTTGCACGGAAAGGAAACCTGCTTGTGGTTATTGTGCGAGAGGCATCATATTGTTCGGAAGACTACTTACTGAAGTCCATATTTCGATGGCTGAGGCGAGAGGCAGTTGCATCAAGTCAAATAAACAAGTAAGTTAATTGATTTATATAAATTTTTATATATACAGCACTAAAGAAACATAGGCGAACAATGAGATATTGAGAGAGAGCCAACAAGATACTCTAGAGTGCTCCAACCCATTGATTTCAGAATATAGTAATGATCTTGAGGAGGAAAAGCGCAATGTAGATTATGATTCAATGATCGACACAGAGAGAAATGTTGCAGGAAAATTCGAAAAGGGGAAACTCGAGTACGGCTCTGAGGATATAGACGACGAAGTAGAACAGGTTTTTCGTGATTGGGGTAGGCAAATTGGTGAGTTGAATCTCCTCCCGAAATAGACGACATGATCATACTAATCAAGGTGCAGCACAGGATGAGTTAAAGTTACGATTTCGAGACGCTGTGAAAAGAAGTACTCTGAGAAAAATTGAGAGCTTGATCATCAAGAGTGAAGAGTCGAACTGTGAGGTACGAAGACTTAGAGGGGCAATTATAGATGTTCAGGTGCTTTTAAAGGAAGTTGAGAGAGGCGGTTTGGATGCTAGGGACAAAGATGCCTTGCTTGAGACTTGTAAAAACCTACTGAGAAGTATGCAGCGCGACAGCATCCGATATAGTATGGTCTAAAATCCACCTCTTTACGATATCATAGGGCTGGAATACTATTTTTCCGAAAAAGTGACCTATCACCTAGACCGAATATCCGTTTACATCAAAAATAAGCTGACTCATAATTCATTCGTATTTAATTTCGCTGTCCAGGTTGACCCTGAAGATCCACCGTTGCACAAAGGCTTGCAGCAGGCTCAACTCGGCTCTCCTTGGCTGTTATTGATTGGCGCCCAAATCCTTCCATGCAGAGATCCGCGAGTTTGTTTCAAAACGCGAAAATGATTTCTTCTTCTCAGGCAAACAAACGCGTTGTCGACTTGTGATATTAGAAATTTTTCTTAGGGGTCGTTTTTTGTCATTATTTGAGGGGAGATCATATGTTGATACTTGGGTTGGAATTCTACGATGTCCAAGATGGATTTGATGGGTGATATCCCAGAGGCTCATGACGAGCCTCCATCGAAAAAACAGAAGTTCACTGAAATTAAGAAAGATGACTTTGAGAACGTGAGTAATAACAAGTTCCTTCAGTCTAAAATTGAAGTTACGGTACTAAAATTACCCCTCAGAAATTAACAGTTCCTATTGCTCTGGAGCTTGGTGAAGAATCGAGAGACCTTGAATGTAAGCTATCAAGTCTTTGATGAGAAGAGGAAAATTGCAAACTTACGAGGCTCCACAGTCAAACTCTTGCAAAAATGTCTCGCCTCGTCCAAATGCGATATTGCTCAGCCCGCAAAATGCCAGTGTAGATGTTGTCTCTACACCCAGTTCGGACACGTGGTATTTGTACCGCACGATGGCCATCAAGACGGGGGCAAGAAATGCGCGGAATGTACCAATGTTGAGAAAACCGTTCGAGGACAATATGCAGGTGATTCACACCAGAGTCTCATTGTCAATCTTGTGATGATTAATATTCTATAGTGGAAATCTCAAATCACCTACCCCTTTCACCAGAACTCCGACAAGATCTCACATGCCATTTTCGAGTATTTAGAGAGATTTTCAGTAGGATGTTTTCAACCGAGATCCAAGACCTGAGGAAGAAGATGGCGAAGTTGAAAATCGAAAGTATGCATACGCTACCGGAAGAGATGTTGAGATTAAAGGAGGAAGTGGAGAGATCCAGAGTTCATCTAGATGAGCTGGGCAAGGAGTTGGAGCGCACTTTCGAGACTATGGTCTTGGCTGGAGTAGATATATCGGGAGCGGAAAATGATTCGCCAAGCTCAGGCGAGGAAAATATGCCGACGCTTGTGCATTTGCGGAAGATGGATGGCCCCAAAGCAGAGTCGCTGGATGAAGAAATTAAGAGATTGAAGAGTGAAAATATCCGACTTGGAGAGAAGGTACAGCAGTTGGAGGAGGAAAGCGTGGATGTCAATAAGTTTGGTGTTCAGAGTGTTCCCATAAAATTCTTCACTTCAGATCGGAAGGTAGATTCACAGTAAGATTGTTACGTATCTCTCAATATTCAGGCAGAAAAGAAATCATAGAATGGCATTTGCGCCTTTTCCCTAGCTTGAAGAGGAGTGAATCATTTATATCATCGCAAGGTATTCAACTTTCGTATTTCATCACACATCACCTCGGCAGTGGAACAATGGTAAAGCATCGATTATCCCAATGCAACTCAAACTATACTACCTGTACCCAAGCTATACCCAACAAAACCCCTATCACATTTTAGGATCCGCAACCTTCATAAAAAGATTTTTACCCTGGTCATTCTGCCCAACCCAATAATACGGGCCCAGACTCCGATCCTGCCAATGATGTTTATCCTTCACTACAAACATACCACCCATCCCTTCGGCCAATAACAAATCCGTAATATAATGACTTCCCCCATCGCAAATATAACCATCGCTACGACGAGACCATCCGTAATTCTGCGGACAGCCAGTATCCAATTTTCCGAGTTTGCCCAAGGCCCACTCATCTTGTGCTTCGCGCTCGGACCCTTTCATCTCGTTGATGGTGCTCTGTCGACTGGCCATTTGCGTATCGGTTGGAGAGTGTAGGATACTCCGAACGCTGGGGAGATTTTGGAATTTTTTGGAGGGGGTGACGGTGGGGGGTTTGCTGGCTTCTTTTATGGAGGATGATGGCATCTTAGATGCGTCGCGTTGGAGTAGTGTGGGTTGAGCCGATTGGCGCTGCGTGATGGTGGCGGTGTCGCGTTGAAGTAAGGTCTTGTGATCAGAAGGAGGTTGTAACATTACGGTTGGTTGGCGGGAAAAATCACGTCTAAGCTCTGTGGCACTGTTATTTGCGTTCACGGAGGGTCCAACATCTGGCATTCGAGAAGAAGTGGTATGATATTGGCTTGCGCTACGAGTTGATGCGTGAGGAAATGGGGCTTGAGATGGACCTTTGAGAGTTGCGGCATGAGAAGGTTTGATAGATGGTTGGTGAGATGGAGCTTGGGACGCACCTCTGAGCGTTGCAGCGTGAGACGGTTTGATCGTTGCTTGTTTGTATGGAGTCTGAGAGGCTCGTATGGATGCTTGGTGGGTTGATGCTTGAGAAGGTTTAACTGATGGCTGGCGAGACTGGCTTGAAGCAATTGCAGATGGTGCTTGAGAAGGAGCTTTCAGAGTCTGGGCATGTGAAGCACTAGTGGATGGATGAAGCTGGCTTACACCACTTTTAGGTGTACCGGCCGGAGGTGTTTTTGATTCTCTGCCGATGACTGAAGGCGTAGGATATAGTTGACTTACACTGCGGCCGGGGCCCGTAGGTGCTTGAGAAGCCATATTAGGGTTATTACAGATAAATGGTAGAGGTAAGCAAAGGAAGATTTAAGTTAAAATTGTGCAACTTGGCCAGATTGAGTCACTCGGTAGGTTTCGATGTTGGTGGAGTATGAAAGATGGATGGTAAAGGACGACATGGAAAGTGCTTTTATACAGACAAAGGAGTTTCTAGCAGGGCTCTGTTTCATTATGATTAAATCTTAGAGATAAAATTTGGCATTACTTATGATGTGAATGTGTTAATTTTGAGAACTTTCTCGCTTTCAATTATTTCAATATTCTGCGAATCACTGGAAAAAATCATCTGAAGTATTTCGGATAAAGATTATTCACCAGAGGAACTTCCCCACAAATGACAACTCCAGCTTAGAGTCGAAAAGAGTGAATCATTATCCTCATCAAATTCTACACCAACAAAATAACGAAGGTTACCACGAGGTAAACAGAGTGTCGCAAAAACCTTTACCTTGCTCAACTACATCAACCATATCAACCACCCTAAAGCAACACACCTCCCAAAAACAATTCACAGTTCACCTTCTGATATCCAATATGGAAGACGTCATATACAACAAAAACGACGACACAAATATCGCCATGGTCGTAAATGCAACACTAATCGACACCTACAACGGTGAAGATATAACCATCCACCAAGGCCAACCATGGGCCTACAAATTCGAGGTTCCCCACTGGCCAGACGGCAAGAACATTCTACTCGGACGCGGCGAAGCCGAACTGAAAATCGGCATGGGATACATGTTACACGGACACCTCTCCATCAACGAAGGCAAAGATTGGACGCGTACTGCGTTCGAAGTGGACGACGCGGTGGAATTATGCAGCGCTGCTAGAACGCAAGATCGATGTCCGGAATTTCGTCTTTCGGGTTTGGTGCTTGAGGCTGAGAACAAATGGATTACTTTGGGATGGGAGAGGAATGATGATGATGTGGGGAATTTTGCGTGGGTTTATGTGAAGATTCGTTGGGAGGCTGCTGGTGCAGATATGCTGTTTAAACAGTATTATGTGGAGGGTTATATGAATGGGCATGATCGTATGAAGGATTGGGTTGCGACTCTAGTCACTATTGCTCCTTGATATTTAATGGGAAATGAGTTGGGACAATTTCATCGCTGGCATGGCTTACATTGGGACGTCTTGTGGCATTTTGACACTGTACTTGCACACGAATGGTATCTACGCGTTGGATTATGCAGAAAAATTCACTCACTTCAGCAACTCTTTAGCAACCTCCACGACCGGAAATATAATGACGGATTGGACAATCACTTCCAAAAAAAAGGTTATTAGAATTTCACATACTCCCTACCTATACTTCTGCAGCGCGAGCTATGTTACACCAAATACCGTCCATCTCAACATGACCACAGAAGCCATACTCGGCCTCTGTCCTGTAGGTCATTTAGGTAATTCGGCACATATTGGGGATGGCTTGACTATCGACTGAACTTGAATTTATCCAAATACTTCATCAGACTTGATTCTAAACTCTGCGGCGACCGGATAGGGCAAAGAAATAGTACACCTCTGACTTTTCACCAGTGACTATGAGAGTTGTTGTGTGAAATCTGGGGGACTCGTGATCCGTTCAGCCGCTCGGCTGGCTAATCACCTAAGTAGTTGAATAAGCACAAGTGAGATAGCTTTAATACCCAAGCACCATGGAGGAAAGTCCCAAAACAGAGAGCTAGCTTCCATTCATCTAAAACGTCTAAAATTCACCAATAGAAGAAATGGTGCTCTAAAAGCACCAACAAGTTGGTAGGGATCACTCGAAGCTGTCGAGGAGTTACATAGTAATGAGGTGAGGCACCAGAAGTAAGAAGTGTTTATCACTAGAGATGTCCATTATGATCCATCGGGCTCGATGAGCTTAATGGAACCATAAAGTCAATGCATTGCATCCGACAGCTCATCGTTCCTAAAGCATTAGATGAGACAGCAGCCCATGTGTAGAACAAACATTGAGCTTCACTGAATGCAGTCGTAGAAAGGTGAACTTCGCGACAAAGAAATCGCATGTGAAATATGTGTACGCTAAAATCGGTTCCATATAGTAAGGGGCCAACCCGAACATCCTGCTAAGCTCAAGCCTTCCAGCTAGACCATCTATACAAATACAAAGCAAATACCCGTCCATGCCCAACGCCTACCGCCATATGCAAATTTTACACAATCTATACAAGCCAGCAACTACTATCGCCATCCAGTGATGGAGAGCATACAAATCAAACATTCGTGTTCATGCTCAAATTATGTTCGACATTTTCATCTTCGTCGTAGGACGGCTGAGGCAAGCCATCGGGGAATATTGGTGGCAGACATAACCAACTGCAGCCCCTTCGAATCAAGGGCACCAACTTCTCGACAGTATCCCTCTCATTCTCTACACGTGGGTTTGCAGCATTGTTCACTGCATCCAACCGATCCCTTTTGGATACCTTTTCAATCTCCCACCATTCTATCCATTCCGTTCGCGGAACGACGAAACTGCTGTCACAAATAGTACATGGTGTAGGCCCAGAATAATGAACGTTTTCCGCTCTTCGGAGTAAGGAGGGGATCGTAGGGGGGATATATTCCAGATAAGATTGGAGACGTAGGAATTCAGGACTTCGAATGCAAGACTGCAAAGCTTTTTCGATCAAGCTCTGAACGCGTGATTGGGCCGCAGGAGGAGCCGGGATATCATCTAGATGTGCAACGGGCAATTGGACGTTCCCTTCAATGTCTTTCCATTGAGGATCTGAGGGAAACATAGGCCCTTTTATACACTGTCCAAAAGAATCAAGAAATCTGACTTCTGTTCTGCATTGATAGGTTAAGGAACATTTCTCGCCTGAGATTGGTCTTCCTGAAAGAGGAGTACGTTGATGCCACTGGTGGGTTATAAGACCAGGCATATTAGGATCCCCATGTAAAGATACAAAGTATTCCTGAGGGGGAAATGGTGCATTCATCGATGGCCTTGGCCGTTTGCGTTGGAGATCGATCTCAAAATGTGTTGCGCCATTCTCACCGCTCTTAGGTCTTGCCATCGGCAAGTAGAATGGATTTGGATGTAATTGAAAGTCATATAACGTTCCTCCCCCGACAAGAAGATCAAGAATCTCATAAGGTAGATATCCCAACTTGTTATAAGCAATATTCAAGTCCTCTAAAAGTTTCAAATTTCCAATGCCAGGTGGTATCTCCTGTAATTCGTTACTTCGTAAACTCAGGAAAACTAATCGATTTAGGTTGAACAACTCTGCAGGAAGTTTGGTGAGACTGTTTCCCGAGAGGATGATTCTTAGAGAAGGCTCGAAACCGTCATAAACATGAGCGGCTGTATCATTCAAAGCGGGGGGAGTACGCGCAGTTTTAACGAAACTTTTCAAGGGACGTATCGTAGAGTTTTCAAGATGATCAAGTGCCATGCGGCTAATTATGATTAGCTTGAACAGCCAATGCAAGATAGTCTTCACCTACGATAGATCGATATACTCTTCTCCATCTTCAAGGCACTTCTCAATCTTCCTTTGTGCATGAATATCTCTTGGAGTGTCGATAGTGATTCTTGATTTTAGTGGTGATGGCACAGTAACATGGTTCGGTGGCGATACCTTTTCCCTCTTATCCATCTCTATATCTTTAACGTCCGTACCATCACTGCCCATGAATACTCCGCTATCAACCTTTTTACTGAAAGTTCTTTTGCTTCTTATTGGAACTTTGCGATCCAAAGGCTCATCCTCAAGGGCAGAATCGGAAGCTAGTTTTTGATCAAACCATGGACCTCTGAATCTTTGCTTTCGTCGCTTCTGGGTGTATTTCTCTACTGAAGGGTCGTCGTCGCTAGAAAATATTGGAGGATCGCTTGAATCAGGGGGGGGTGAACCGCGGACGCGTTTTCGCGACAAGTTTGTTTTGGCCAGTGTAGAGGATGTGTTATCTCTTATCAAACGTGGCAAAGAAAGTTCATCTGCCATTGTCAATAAGTATAAATAGCTACCCGAGCCGTAGCCACACCTTCCTTATAGAAATTGATGATTGAGATGCAAACCGAAAGATTAGATTGAAACTGGGTTATGTTCTCATACCTTCTACTCCATAGATACGTAGGTTGACCGAGGTTGTAAAGATAGACTAGCGGCCGCCTGCCTCTTCACGCGTTGGCGCTCTGCCGATAAGAACGACAGACAGATCGATAAGATATGGCACGAATTTCTTAATTCTTCAATCGTCATTTAACTCCATTCTTCACTCCTCATTCCACTTCCTTCAGAACTACCGCTTTCCAAAATTTCGTCGTTACTATAATCATCAACAACTTAAGTATATCATTTGTGAAGACCATTTACTTGGTAAACCTGGGTAATAATTCCCAACCAGACCATATTGTCATGAGTGCTCAATGGTCACATGCATCATGTATCACATTACTTAAGTGTGCTTGAACACAATCAATACCTACTTCTTCACTTGTTGTTACAGTACTTAAGTCAAGATTGACCTTGAGACTCATTCGCGAACGTTATCATCTTACCGAATTATCACCTCAAGAGAGAGATTCATAAGATCATTCAAAACATCCTGCGACGCCCAAACAGCGACAATATGTGCACTACGTACTTTTCCACCTTTGTCAACTGCCATCATCGTCCTTCCCGACGAACGAGGTGTGCCCTATATACACAAGATCGTCGAACCTGTACCGCTAAAGTCGAAGTGCATACTGAAGCAGGTCTTATCTGTCCAGCATGTTTCGATAAGATTGTCTGGGTTCGATCCAACGGTGAATGGGAGACGGTAGAAATACCAGACGGTGACCTAGCAAAAGATGACTGGGAACAGGTTGAGAGAGTTGGATACGATTGGAAAGAAGATAACAAATCCAAAGATCTGAAGGTTGGTGTCAAGGGCAACAACCGCGATGCACTTGTCGTGAAAGAAAGCATGAAACAAGCAAATGATAGGCTGGATTTGTAACGGAGAAAATCATCTTGGGAGTATGAGCGCATTCAAGGTGGAGCAATTGCAAGATGTGATAATCAAGGGGGTTTCGACCGAAGTTATTGATTCAGTGTCGACCTGTATAGATTCCCGGAATGCTATGTTGTCCGGATAACAACCACGCTTCGAAGTATAGCGACAGCTGCGGTGGCTCTCATATTGACTTAAAAGGTGGCCCGCAGTCTGGTGCTATTTCCCCGTAACTATGAAGAGCCATTTACAGGACGTACAGGTATATTGAGGCGAAGAACACGACGCCATGCTACAAACACTAATAACATGTTAATCAATTCCACCTCAAATCATTCGTTCATCAGTAAGTGAATGTGTGTCAACAGCCAATGGATCTGAATTACCATACCATTTCTTGCAGCCCCTTACACTCGAGTTAAATCGACAAGGTTCGAGTCTTGGTACCTCATAAATGATAGATACTATCTACAAAACTTCAATATCATAACTCTGGACCCAAAACACCTTCGATAACATCAATCTCACTCATCGGTATCAGAAGCAATATCACAAGAATTGTAAGAAAAGTGTTGTTTAAAATCATCGAATCGCTCTGATACCTCCAGGATGCTGACCACCTCAATAGCACAACAAATTCGAATAGTCACCGCGATCAGCGAGCAAAATGTGCATTTATCTCTGGGAAATATACATCATGAAGTCTTGTAATGTATGGACGAAGGAAGTGAGGTCAAAATGTCTGCGTGCGAAGTTGTTTCCTTGGCAAAACTGCAAGAAGCGCAGTCCTACTTGGGAAACAATCATTATACACCTGGTTGATGAGTGTGATGGGGTGATGCAGTGTCCATCCCCAGGGGCTAAGTTGGGCTATCCAGTTTGTCTTCGTAAATTATCTACTCGAAACCAGATTACTGACTGTTACCCACAGTTATTCAACCACATTGTGGGTTGTTGCCGATCAGAATCGCATTTTCAACTTCTCGTCTGTAGACCTTCTCGTACCGATCCTAATGTATTTATGTTTTGCGACGACGCTCCTGCGCAAAGTATATGTGGATATTTTGAGTTCCCTCTGAAACTTTTCGGTGGCTGCCATGACCAGGAGAAGGTTTTGCCGAAAAACATGAAGCATTTTGGCAGTTGTTCTTTACTCCCCAGTGCTAATAGTCGGAGAATTTCAAAGTTTCGAAGGGCCTATGGGTTTTCGATTTCTGGCCGTTGGGTGCTTCGCCGGATTTGCTACTGGGAGTAGCGTTTTCCGTTTTTGGCATCATGGTTTCTCGGATGGGACATACGAATTCACGATACGAAGACAGGGTTGGGTTTGAGATCGGTATTGCGCAGATTAAGGAATTAAATGGCTTTCAAAGATAGTGACGGACCAGAAGTTACTAAGTAATACGAAATCTATTGACGTTTCTTACCGCAACATAACCTTTACCCATCTAGCCGAGAAGCTTAAGGTTTATATTTATTTCGTTTCCACATGACGCTTTGCGCTGCTCATAAAATATCTTCCAGCGATATATATCCACTTATGAATACGAATCTTCGAATCTAATCTTTTTGTCTAACTCTTAACATACATAGAAAAGCATGATATATTACCCATTTAATCACTACATCACAAACTCCACACCCATCCCAAATCCCCAATCCATTCCGCAACCCCCTCCGTTACAGAACCATTCACATCTTAAATCCCACGTTCAACACCATTATCATCGTACCCCTTTTCCAAAACGGTCAGTCTCAAAGTGGTAGTGATTGCATCACAACCCATGGATATAGTTTACTTCTAAGATGCGTTTCCATGGTGAAGTCTAACAATCGGCCACTTTTACAGAGGCAATAAGTAAACCGGGTCAGATGAGTGTTGTAATTGTTGAAACAAGACTGAGTCAAAAGGATGATGATTTCGAAGTAAATGATAAGATATCACAACTCGTGGTCGTCATAACATAGGGGTACTAATCATGAGGTAGACATGATAACTTCATGTGAAAAGTTCAGCATCTCGTGGCTCAATCTTGCATATGCTCTGTGCCCCAAAGGAGAACGAAAGTCCTTGAATGGGAATGGTTAAAATTAACCGACGCTACTTGTCTAGGCCTTAATTCTTCACGACCCCTCCGACCCCTCCGACCCAACTCAAAGAAATAACTTCACACCAACATCAACATCCACTTTTTGGATATCTTGTTTCTATTATTAATACCAGACCAGGACATCAGAAGGTTTCGTTTGATTAAGAAGTGAGGGCCATGAATTCCTCCACAATACTGATGGAGGTGGCCCACCTTGATCGCGACCACGTTACAAAGACTCAATCATGATATAGTCGCGTGAACCTTATTTCTCCATCCTTATCAATGGCAGTAAGTCAAGGTAAAGGGAAGCTCCATATATCTATTTTTGCCTCTCTAAATCATCAAGTATAAATTAATCCTTAGATAGACGCAGTGTGTGTCGTTAAAAATTGTTCAAAATGGCTTCAGAAAACGTTCCTCTCTTGTCTGAACACACTTCCACGCGCCTTCAGTCACCATCCTCGTCCTCAACCCTATCCCTTTCGCCCGCACTCCACAGATTCCGTCTTGCAATCGGCATCAATATTCCTATAGCATCACCGACCGATTCTCCACCCTCCGATCTGGAAGGTCTACGTAAAAATGCCTACGGGGTCTACAAGTCCGTTCTTTCTCAGCAACGCAAGTTCTCCTTACAATACCACTTTATCGAGGGCGTCTACTATTGCTCTATCCTCTCTCAGCTCATCATTGGTGGAGTGCTAGCTTCCTTTGGCGAGCTATCAAAAACAAATCCGCAGGCCGTTACTGTACTGGGTGTTGCCAACAGTTGTTTAGCTGGAGTTCTGGGAATACTGAAGAGTCAAGGATTGCCCGATCGGTTACGCAAAGACGAATTTGAGATGCGGAAAGTCCAAGACTTTATCGAAGAATATGATACTAGGCTTGCAGTTGGATGGGGAGAGACGATGAGTGAGGCAGAGGTGGATGCTTTGATCAAGGAAGTGTTTGATCAATACGCTGTTGCTAGGGATACCACAGAAATGAATAGGCCGACTACTTACGCACATCAGGGTGACGGAGATGAGTATGGAAATGAAGGTGCAATCCAGGAACAATGCACAGTGCATTCTGCGACGGCCGATGCGAGAACGGCAATTGGAGGTAGACAAAGTAAGATCTCGGTTGGCGGGAATGGAAAATCTTTGCAGATATATTGATGGGCGTTCTGTTCATGTCACACACTACTTTTCTTTCTTCCCTGACTCTAGCTTCTCTTCCCTACGACTCTCGATACCTCTATAGACTACTTAGATACCCAGCAAATATCAATTAATCCAAACCTCAGGCCGAGGCTTCATCCATATTGTCATTTGATTGTCAAGATCCTGTTACATGGTGCCACATTTTGAATGGAACGGGGTCACCCTGCTTTTGACAGCCAAGTAACAGATTGGAAGATACTGTAGAAGCAATTGTATCAAGTGAGTCTCTCTTTAAGAGGCGGAGGTCACACGCGGAATGGCTGGGATGGAGAAGTCAGTAACCTAATGTAATGATGATACGAAACAACAACATATGCGGCCGATGGCAAAGAAGGAGAAAATTGCGGACGAGAACTAGAATTAGTCAAAATATAAAACGTCTAAAGGTATTTCGTGCATTGTTTGTGAGAGTGAGGGGTGATGATTAGATAAATGTACAGCAGCGGAACAGTCCGTTTATAGATCACTCTTTTGCAACAATCGCACCGGAAAGTTCCCGCATCATTGATCTCGCAATATTTTCCAATGCAGCAGCCAGCCACTTGCTCTTCCCACGGCCGTTGACATAAACGATTTACGGAGTACAGACAAACAACTAACTCCAGGAAAAGATCTTCACGTTCATTTTTAGATCCTCGGTGTATGCGATATCCTGTTCTCTTACCAACACTACTGCACTCCATTGATTCCAGGGACATGCATGGAATCCCGAGGGGGTTTTCAAGCCTTGGCTCTTCTTACTCCCACGCCTCCTCACACTAAAAGCATCCCCTACAAAGTACTAAAAATTATACCGGGATCCCCATGTTGGGCGTATATTGCAATTGTCAATTGACAATCTTATCCCTCATGACTATATACCATGAGACTTTCTCCAAGTTGTGTCTTCGAGAATGATCTTTGCGACAATGAATCACCCGACAGCTCTCCAGTTTGCTCCCGAACACCAAAAATACGATTCGAAAAATGTGTACGCGGGGAATTCTGGTGAATTCGAAGATAAAGCAGAGAATATAGAGACAAGGCCAAGTCCACTGCCATGTCGGCGGACCTTTCGAAGGTAGGGCTCAATGGTTAAGGATTCCTTCACATTAGCTTGCTAACAGATAAATCAAGACCTCGAGCTGGCCGAGCATGCGGGGTAAGTGCCATCAAAAATATCCTCCAGATGATAATCGATACTGATGTGATTCGTATCCTTAGACGTGTCATTCAAGAAGAGTATGAAATCGCGCATTCAAAGATACTTCAAACTATATCATTAACACTGTTAAGGTGCGATGCGACGCAGGATCCCACGGAGTTCCATGTACAAATTGTGAGGCATTCTTTTTGGACTGCAGTATACCTCCGCGAAAGAAAAACTTAGGCAGGGAGGGAACATCCGTTAGTGGGCGAAAAAAGTCTGCTCTTTCAATGTCAGTATTCGTTCAGTTCAGATATTTTCGAAGCTACTCTACTCTACCCTACACGGTTGTATTCTTACATAAATACAGAGTCAAACAGCGCGGTCATTCAAATATCAATGGCGACGACAAGGGTAACAACAAAAGAGATGGAGATATGGAGCTTCTTCAACCCGTCGCATCAAATCACAACGATTTTGCTTCTCTGATTCTTCGGGCCGACGAGCATATTAAGCAGCAGCCAGATAGTACCAAACAGTACGTCAAATTAATAAGCCCGCCAGTCTCATCATCTGCAATTGAAAATCCCGGAAAAGTAGCATACTTACAAGAAAAATCTTCCTTGGCAATACTCATGCAAGATTATTATGGCACGACCAACGCTGTACACTATCCTTTACCAGAGGACGCTGCTAATCAACACATGGCTACGAAAATGAACGCGGAAGAGATGTATATCCTTGAAAAGCGAGGTGCACTACAACTTCCACCTAGAGATTTATGTGAGGAGTTGATTGATGCATATTTCAAATGGGTAGCTCCGGTTATTCCAATCATTAATAAATCGTGGTTCATGCGAAGATGGCATGACCTTGACAATCAACCCCCCTTACTATTAATGCAGGCAGTCTTGTTGGCTGGATCCAGAGTTTGCACTACATCCATGCTGCTAGATGCCAGTGGTTCTCCAATTCCCGCTGCGACATTATTTTATAAAAGAGCAAAAGCCCTCTACGATGCTGATTATGAGGAGGATAGAGTTGTCATAGTCCAGGCACTTGTTCATTTAGGATGGGTGCGTTTATGGTACCTAGTATTCATGCAAGCAGAGGAGATGCTAATTGTATAATAGTATTGGGAGGAGCCGGGCGTGGTTACAAAAAATGTTTTCTACTGGAATGGACTCGCGACCACGATTGCCCAAGGGTTTGGAATGCATCGAAGTCCAAGCGGTTCTCGTCTCAGTCCAGCCGATAAAAGGCTTTGGAAAAGGATATGGTGGACCTTGTACACCAGAGATCAATCAGTAGCAACCGCACTTGGACGCCCGGCACACATCAATATGGAAGATTCAGATTTAGAAATGATTCGAGAAGAAGATTTTGTCGATGATCACACTGAACCTGAAGATGAAATACGAGTGCAATTCTTTCTTCAATATGTGAAAATATGCGAGATCATGGACGACATACTCTTTCAACATTACTCTTTACAATCTAGGAAGCAGGACAACGACTCTCTCATGCTCCAAAAGTGTGACCAAGCTTTGAACGAGTGGCTTCAGAATTGCCCAAGGCAGATCCGATGGAATTCTTCCAATAACAATAGCTTCTGGTCCTCTTATCTGTACTTGATCTACCATACAACAAGGTGTCTTTTGTATCGCGCCTATTTGCCATCCGTTAAATCTTCATCGGAGCTCCAGGAGAAGCTCGATGTTTCACAACACGCTGCTTTTCAATCTGCAGGCGCAATCACTTCAATCGTAGAAAATATGGTTGCACAGAACGAAGTGAGGCATGCTCCTCCATTCTTGTATGATAAACCCCGTGCCGAGCAGAATTTGGGTGATTGCTAACGTACCTTAGAATATATTCTTTACTGTCGGCCTTGATCATGCACATCTATGAACTACAGATTCATTCATCATTCGAGAAAACCGAAGCGCGTAAAAGAGTTTCTATTTGCATGTCTGCTCTGGAGCAACTTTCTGATATATGGCTGGTTGCGAAAATGGTTCAAGGCCTTTTTGAAAGCATCTTAAAAGCGGCAGGATTCGAAAATTATCAAGTGCCCGTTGACTTCGTTGAAAACCCTTTACCGACATCTAAATCAACTGGAGGGTCCAAAGAAAACAGCCTTCCACTTACGCATTCCTTGCTCGCACACCAAAAAGCAACTCTGGGTTTTGTATCAGGTACGGGCACAGGTAGTTCTAACAAAAGTCAAAAATCAGGTAGTAATAACAACGGTATTTCCTCTACTAATGTGCTGTTCACGCCACAGGTTAAACAACAATCTGCTCCATCAATGCATCGTGAAAACGACTTTTACATCCCTCATGCTACCTGCACTACTGATACAACACCGACTTCAGTCCCGGAAACCTTTCAATACCAGGATCCTACCTTTCCCGGGAACATGAATTACATACTAAATGAGCCGATGGCCACTTGGATACAACCGGATTTTCAACAAATGATTCCCAATACTCTAGACGTCGCAGACTGGTAAGTCTAAGTTTTCTGGCAGGCGATACGCAAAAATTGATGCATGAATAGGTTCGATTACTTTGGCATGCGATAATAAAATGCTTATTTGATGTACGAACTCGTTACTTGATTATTAGAGATCGAGATCCGGTGGCACTTTTCAGTGCCAAGCTTAGTGAATATCTAGATCCGGTCTATTGGCACAAAATTCTAAACCATGCGGCGTGCCTGCACTACCTTGAGATAATTTCACCCTTATTAGTCGACTTGAAATATCACCGGGAAGGTCGTTATCTATCAAAATATCACGGGAACACAATTTCGATTTAGCACTCAGGTATGCAGCTAAGTCTACGCATGGCCATGCGTAGACAAACAGTTGCGACTGGCTGGATAAAGTCGTATTTACAGTCATGCTGAATGATCACTTATGCTTATTCAAGAACTTTCGACCTGTGAACTACAATACCCAACCTAACAGCCTACTAGATAGTATCTACGGAAGCAATCGATGAAGCCTCTTCAATTGCCGGTAATTTATCATGGCGGCCATGGCAGTGGAGGCAACATGTCTCGCTGCAGAAGGTTTCCAGATCTATTATAAATCTTATCACTACCAGCTAGAAGGTATGCAATCATGCTGGGAGATTTGGCAGCGTTTGACAGTGGCTTGATGAATAGTGTTAGTATTGAGACACTTGAATGAGTCGGGAAGGCCGTACACACCATGGCGCAATAAATCAATGACAGGTCACTGGTTTTGACGACCCTAACTAATAAGAGATGGATGAAGAGAAGTGCTGCTTTACATGCCGAGCATCCAGACTCATGAATGATAAGATATAGACTGTCGTTGGGGGGATGAAGCACGACGACTGCATGGAAAGTCTTCCGAGACTCCACAATCTGGTATCATAGGTTCATATCATACAGTTTAACAGTATTCATAGAATACTTCGGTTGAATGGGCTGCCACGTAGAGCAAATTGATGTTCGAAGAATTATGTTTATCGTCAATCTACGTCCAGCCCTACCAGTTCAATATATCAGATTCCATGTTGCGGGGATACCCGTATTGTGGGGAAAACCCTGATGCAAGATGCAGCAATTCCGCGCACCAATCACAAATATGATTGGTCTTATTCTTTTGTATCATCTGATATTTTATGTTTTCACTTTGAGTTTCTGATATGACTGAAAAAACCTCGGCATGATACACCAAGCTCAGATGATGCTACAGAGCCATGATGGTGTATTTTTCTTCTTTTTTCATCCCGCAATAGGCATTCATCTAGAGTATCTGATGAAGATGCGATTGGCTCTGGGATCCAGTTTCAAGAAAACAATGGGCTCCACTTACTCTTCAGACTAAAACATCTTCTAGAAGTAAACATTGGGTCATAGCTTCGAACAGACAAACCCCCATTTATTTGAGATGAAGAGAGGAGTCTTTATTTTAAGAAACATGATCTATGACCCCGGTTTTCTTTGCTCCTTAACATTGGATCAAGGTCTATACTCCGTATGCGAAAGTCGTATTACGATGGTGATCATCATGCGAAATATGGGGTAGCCTTGTCATGGTGACATTGGCTAATGTGGGAGAAGCATCATGTTTCAGGCTCTTTCTTTTTCAAAAAAGATTTCCCTCAGCTAGAACCTTGGGATTGTTTCTAAGTTCATTCATGTTGTGTATTTGGTGGCACATGGCCTGATTAACCCAACTATCTCTCTTCTTTCCCTCGCTCCGTCACCGAATACTGCACCTACATTATTTCCATGACAACAAGTGGCCGAGGTATTTTTGTTATTCAGGCAACAATATCTCAATTGATAGTTCAGATGATGGTGATAGAGAGGGGTACGGTTTTTGCATTCAGTTGAAATGAAATTCGAGATCGTACATTAAATGGATAATACCCCGCGTTATTGGCATAATGCAGCTTGCATCTACAAAGTGTAGAAGAAACTGAGCCATAACATTCGGCACTGCGAAGTTCAAGAAAACAAAAACACCTCGGCGTCATCATGATAGTGGCTTCATCACTTTGTGCAGCTAGATTTCATATAAACAAAATCTCTGGTGAGGAAAAAGCAATACAGTGGAGTATTTGGTACCCACTTGGTTCGATGGGATAGTAGCAGGAGTGCTAGGCGGACAGTCCCGCTTTTTACCCCTTCATATATTTTAGAGGAATGCCTCGGGAACTTCATGTTGGCAAGTGATGAGTTTTGTTTTTGTGGTCATAATGAAGGAATTTGATGCGATAGTAGCCAATTTAATGACGGTGTAGTCAGAATGAGCAGGCAACTCGAACTATATATGAGTAATGGATCTCTATGAATTTTGAATATTAGTTTCATCACAACTCAACTCATCTCTTACTTTTCTTTTCTTTCTATCTTAATCCTTCTCATTGTGATATTTTTCCCACATATATCTAATTCATCCCAATCATACCCACATAAACCACCGCAAACAATGCATTCACCTCTCTCCCTACTAGCTCTCCTCCTCCAACTCCTCCCCCTCACGCTCGCCATCCCTGCTCCTCTTTCCATCCCCGAACCCGAAACTTCCGCCGTCAACACAAGCGTAACCTGCACAGCTATCCGTATCATAACCGCACGCGCATCCACCGAAGCACCAGGCGAAGGAATCATCGGTGCACTCGCCTCCGCCATCGAACTCGGCACAAGCCAATCCGTCACTCGGACTTCTGTTTCTTACCCTGCTGTCCTGGCTCCTTACGCGCCTAGTGTGGCGAGTGGTGTTGCGGCTATGAAAGCGGATTTGATTGCGGCGATTGAGGCCTGTCCGGAGCAGAAAATAGTATTGTTGGGGTATTCGCAGGGTGGTGAGTTTGGGGTTTCCTTATTTGGTGCTTTTCGTGGTAGAGGCATAGGACGATGGTTTGCAAATGGAAAGTAATTAGAGCTATATGATACTAATTTGAGTTTTGTACAGCGGAATGTATCAGTGATACTCTTGGAGGTGGTGGAGGTGGAATCCTGGGAGCCAAAACCCCAGCGATCGATTACGCGAAATACGGTTCTCGCGTTAAGGCTGCCGTTATGGTAAGTAATCTCATCTCATTCCTTTCCTATCCCCCTTTCTTCTCCCCAAAACCCATCTCCACAAACACGCCCCTCTAACAGGCTCTCCAACAGATGGGCGATCCCCGCTACATGACCAACCAACAATCGTTCCACGTAGGCACCTGTTTTCAAAACGGACTCTTTCCTCGCTCCAGCGATCAATCGTTGTCTTTATCAGGCTATTCGGGTGTCTTGAAGTCGTACTGTGATTTGGGGGATCCGTTTTGTTGCTCCGGTGTGGATACGTTGGCGCATTTGTCTTATGTGACGAAGTATAATGCGCTTGCTGCGAGCTTTGTTTTGGGGAGGATTGGTTAGGGGTTTTTGGGAGGGGATATGGGCGAGTCGTGATGGATGGGTAGATGGGGAGATGGGGAGATGAGAGAGATGTTTGGGAAGGTAAATAATGATAATGGGGATTGTGGATGGAAATATGAACGAGGTTCAGAAACTAGGCTGGGTCTTTGAGTGCTCAATCCTTTTAACGAATATTTCTCTTCTTTGTATCTATTTTTTTTTTCAATTTGGGAGGTAGTGCACGTTGGGATTTGGCATTCAACATGTCTTTATGAATATTTCTTCCTCTTCTTGATGTTCTCTAGCTCGCGTGTGGGCTTGTTTGTATTGTGGAATGATGTCCTATGATTGTGAATACAGTTGAGAGAGAGATCTATATAAAAGAATCAACGCTGTACCATCGATATCGCGAAATAACATTTTGATATTAATATATCAAGATCCCATACATCCCATTAGGAAATAGAAGTATAGCTTTACATTGGATTTCTCTGTCTTTGGTGAACTTGGATCTCGTGGTGTTGGATGATACGGCTGGTCTGGTCGGGTTTATATGCCCAGTGTGTATTGCGATCTGGGATTTACCGTTTACTCGGCAACCTCCCATATGAAGTCTTTGAAGAGATAACGAGTAGATTTATGCAGAGTATGGTTATATTGCCAAATCTTGTGGTGACTCCCTGACCATGTTGATAAGATTTATGCCTCTGTGCCTATCAGCAGGAATGTTTTAGACATGTTGGAATATCCTGTTCGAAGCTGGTTGGACATTTACACTTTGAACAATTTGTAAGGCAGAAGATAAATGCTTCCACTGCAAGCGTATTTTGATGGCCTGCTCATTCTCGAAAGAATGATATCATATTGGAGGATGTGATGAGGAGGGGTGATCAGTAAAAGAACGCGCAAAGATTAGACTGCGGTATCGTGTAGAAGGAAAGAAATAGATGTAAGAAGGAAAAACGGAAAGCTGAGGATCAAAGATTTCTCGAATGTCAGCTGGATGGCTACTGAATGAGTGGAAAGAAATGGGGTGGAAGTTATACGATAAGGGTGAGTACTAGCGATAGCCGGCTACTAGCCTCAAACTAGATTTTGTAGTTCGATGTAATCTGCAATGTCAGATTTGTCTCGTGAACTGAAACCTAGGAAATGACAAGCGATAAGCACGATGTTTCTTAAAGTGGGATAATCTAAATTATATCTGAATTGATCTCCGATGTAAAGGAGCTTTGTAGACACCCTTGGAGGGATACAGAGGCAACACACGAGGTACATTTCCAGCAAGAGATGACTTGGTGAATTTTCCTCGGTATTTTGCTTCTTTATCATTGGAGAATCGAGAGTGTGACAATATCCCATCCTTATTACCAGCTAGCTAAGGACCACATACATCCATCGGAACTCGAGATATCCGTCAGACTAACATCTCGAGTAAAGACACTTGCACCATACCCAGCACACATTGAGCAAGCCGTCCGATTTGAATAGCCGAGGAGCATTAGATGGAAAGAAAATACTCATGTTCATATCTATAGCTATGAATGACTCAATGCCGTACGAGTGACAGTTTCGTAGTTCTCCCAGTGACAGCCACTCCCTTTCACACCACCCCCTTTGTGATTCAATGATTCCAACGCCCATAACTTAGCATGAATTTTACAGGAACTAGTATTCCTGGGTGTCATAATACCCGTGTAATAAATTGTAACCAGTTTGCAACTTCTTCTTGTCCCTGGGCATATGTAGTTCTGCTACTGAACCACCATTCAAGGTGATGAATCTTAATTACACCAGCTCCTTCAGGCGTGGTTAATTGTAGAAATTTACATGACTAAGAAAGTAGATGGTGTAGACATTATCGGAAGCTGATCTTAATGTTAACCCTATAACTGGGGTATCCATAATGATGTTCCAACGCCACGTCTTTGATATGAATAGAGATTTGAAAGAGCTGCATGACTAATTGGAGACACAAAGAAAGAGCTTTGTGTCGAGTTCGAGTTGATATAGCGTAGTATCAAATTCCCCTGCTTAAATTCTGAGAAAGACAATAAAATGTGAAGGTGTCCAGTCCTAGCCCACTCCCGAGTATAGAGCAGCGTGTACTTAAATTGCCAATGATCAAATATCTCACATATTGAAAGCATTCTTCTCAAACTTCAAAAATAGCTACTGACTGATGCAAGATTTATCACTCATTTTCCTTTTCATACTTGAGGAACGCCACTCGAAAGCATTTTGCAATTGCCATGGAGAACTAAATGAACCTCGATTTTTTGAAAGCTTCTAGAATACTTTCACGGATATTATCCCTTGCCACATCTTTGTCACCAGTTTTTAATAGGGTCATGAACTTTCATATCCTCCTAAACCAGATCTTCTCGACCCCTCCACAATAGCCATCTCAATGAGCCCCATTCAACAAAGTTTCACTCTCCACACCATTCTGTCCCTCTCCCTCATCACTCAGAACCCAATCCCTGACTGCACCCTTCCAATCACTAACCCTACCATCTCCCACCTTGACACTAACAACCCGAACCTCTTCTCCCTCTATGAAGACTCTCCCTCCATCTCCTTCTCCAGCCCTCACTCCCTCTTCTCCAAGGAAAATACAATTATCCAAATGTCTTTCCTTCAACCATTTTTCCTCTTCTCCTCCCCTTTCTACCACTCTCGCTTCCCCATTGATCGTCGCACTTATACTACTTATCGCACTCGCATTCAACCCTATTAACATCTCTGCCAAACTACTTCTGCCTCCAGCATTCCGCGGAGGACTCGAAGCTCTGTTACCAGTAGGAGGTCGATGAGATACCCAATCGTGAACCAATAATGAAACATTTGGATTTTCGAGAAGGTTGTGAGTTTTCTTCGAGGAAGGGTTCGTGGTCATTATTATGGTAGGATGAGGAGACCAGGGCGTACTGGGAAGATAGGTATAGTTCATGAGGGAGACGTGCGGACGAAGGGAGGTGCATGTTGCGAGATGTAACTGCGCATTGTGTAAAGTCAGTGTTTGCCCATGAACAAGGGGTAGTTATGACGAGGTAAGGACGTACAAATCTAGCATTTTCCAAGCATTGGACGACTTCTAAGGGCAAGGTCCTTGAGACTTGAAGATTGGTGACGCCGGCTGAGGCTTCATAATTCAAAGGTGCTTCCGTCATGGTGCTGCTCTGGGAATATTTTATTTAAAAGTAAGTTTGTTGTAGTATCTTTGAAAAAGGTTTGAAGCTGATAATGATAATGGCAATTCTATGAGTGCCGATGAGAGGGGCAGAAGTTAAAAGAGGGCAATGATCGCATGTGCTTACGTAATATTTCCCGTCTTCACCTCAAACCTTCCACAAAATAATCGGTGCATTATTTTACAACTTCATTTTCTCATTCCAAAATTCATGAATTAGATGTAGGAAATGTCCTCTATCAATACCAAGCTATGTATAACTTTGGTAAAGCTTTACCAGAAGAGATGATATTTGAGCAAGTCCGAACTTGGAGCTCTTATCTAATCTCCGAATGACATTTTCTTTCAGCCTTGTCGAGATTCCAAGTCCAATCTCTTCCTTTGCTTTGAAACTTATTGGCGCAACAACTTTTGTTGCCTTCATTCTCTTCTGGCATTTCCCACTTCGCATTGATCTCATTACTTCCCTCATGCTCACTCAATCATGGTTCCTTTACCCCCTTCTTCTATCCCGAGCAATCTCATCCGCCACATTCATCTCAAAGGCGTGACACCCTTTCATATTGCTCAAACTATTCAATCCACACTCGTATCCAAACTACTTGAACATAAGAAAAGTATGCCTCTTATCGGATCTTCTTCCCATTTTCATTTCCCCTCTCTCACCATAAAACTAATCCAGCAAACAGAGGCCTCGATTCCTGAACATGCCCACCTGACCCCTCCTGCCCCAACTCCTACAGTCCTTACCTTCCAACCGACTCCAGTCTACACCACAGGCCGACGGGAGCTCCAAACCCCATTCTCCGAATCCCTCCTCAAAACTCTTCACGAGCCTCTAATCCCTGTTTCTACCACCCACCTCCCGACCATTCGCGAGCCATTCGCCACCTTCAACGGCAAGGAGCAAACAGCCGAAGTGGTGCAAACTCCTCGAGGTGGTCTAATAACCTTTCACGGTCCAGGACAACTTGTCATATATCCCGTCATTGATTTATTGACTTTTCCTAACTTGGGTGCAAGATGTTATGTAAACCTCCTAGAAGAAGCTACCATCAAATTATTGCGCAGTATGTGTCTGGATATTCTAGGCCGAACGGAAAATCCAGGGGTATGGCTGAATGAGAAGGAGAAGATAGCGAGTTTGGGTGTTCATTTGAGGAGACATATCAGTAGCTATGGGGTTGGACTGAATATGATCATGGAGAGAGGATGGTGGGATAGGATTAAAGCGTGCGGGTTGGATGGGAAGAGAATCGTGGGGCTTGATAAAGTTTTCTTCGAGACGCCTGGAAAGTATGAGGAACTGAAAGAAAAGTGGGGCAGTGATATGAAGGTGCAGTTGAGGGATGGTGGTTATATTGCACATAGCTGGTTCAGGGAGTTTGTGACGGGGCTAGGGAGACTTGGAAGAGGCGAGAAGTGTGATGGAAGTGAAAGCGAGTCCAAAGTTGAAAGTGGAGAGCGGGCAAAGGACGAATACATGGGAAAACGAAGGGAATGGACGGCCTGGGGAGATATTCCAGAAGAGGTCAAGCAATTAATCCCAATTGACATACGAGGAGGGAATGAGCTAAACATAAGTACTGGTGGCGGATTCGTACAATATCATCAATGGAGATAAGTACAAACTTGAGAAGAATCTTCCACGAATAATTACATACAAATGAAAAGTAACAACAGAACTTAGTGAAAAGGAGCTGGTAGAATCGTGCGGAGTACGGAGCACTAGGATTGAAATAGGGGCAGGAGCCAAGCGAGTCAAAAATGAAGTACATCCGTAAAGACTAGTCAGGTAAGTGAAAGATATTTTAAGTAAAATCAACCAATCAACTATACCATATATCCTCAACACCATCCCCTCTCATCCCGTCTCATCTAAACGCTATCTACCTTGTCATCATCCCTCTTTGATCCTCTGCCCAGATCCATCACAACTTCTCATTAATTCGAACACGATGGCAAGTATTTATTATGAATACATCTTTTTTAGTATTGGAAACTTATATTATAACTTTTGGTATGTATTGCAATATCAGAACGAACATAAACC
Source organism: Sclerotinia glacialis (assembly GCA_002162575.1). Taxonomy (NCBI): domain Eukaryota; kingdom Fungi; phylum Ascomycota; class Leotiomycetes; order Helotiales; family Sclerotiniaceae; genus Sclerotinia; species Sclerotinia glacialis. Next base: position 829,735 of record NGKH01000012.1, on the reverse strand, counting down.
TAAATATAAATATCATTAATTTATTACCTCAACCTCCTTCCTCCATATGTGTACCATGCAAGACAAAGAGAAAAATTAACCCAACCCCTTCAAGCCGTTACATTAATGTACAATTAATTGCCCTCCTATCCCAATTCCCCCATCCGCCTACATGTTCATGAATATGTATTAGTCCCAAAGAAATCCGATCGTGGGTATCCATTAACTATTGCTTGCCCATATCTCGTCCAGATTTGGAGCCCAAAGATTTGTGGGTTGTCATCAATTGACTTCCTCAACATCAATATGATCATTGTCGACCTCATCATCATTATTGACCCCATTGTCATCCACCAATTCCTCACCACTCGCCTCGATCACATCAATTATGATGAAGATATGCATTTAAGCGTATTCATCCTTGACCCGACGCTGGCTCTCATTTCTTTCGAAAGAGCTACGACCCCCCGCACGAGCAGCACGCCTTTCACGTTGGTTGCGATAGAATGAAAACATACCACCACCAGTACCTGCGCTTGTAACAGGAACATCACGAACAACAGATGCCTTGCTTTCTCGACGGCGTACTCTACGACTTTCGCTTGTAGCCCCTCCAATGCAAAGTAAAATTGTGGCGATAGCTAAGCAAGCCCATGCCGCCCATGTAAAACCGAATGCATATCTTCCTAGGCTAGCATTCATACCGGCATCGCGGAATCTGTTACGAGCTTTCACAAATTCGGCACTGAATATCATTAGCCACATGATGGGTTAAACGAGAATTGTGCAGGAACCTACGTCATCAATGAAGCGGCGATGCTAAAGAAGAAAAGAGCAACCATTGTCAACAAAGCTCCCAAGTACGATCCAAGTCGACTGCACACGGCCAACATCGAGGTGAAGAAGGCGAAGACGCTGAAAAAAAGTCCCATGAGATAGAATACCCATCCAAATCTCCACATATAGTAGTAGGAGGAGCTGGTCGTATTTCTGCCGCGCGAACTTCATGATATCAGTAATTGATGGCATATCCTCGATTCGAAGCATAACTCACCCGAGAAGACTGGGAGGAGCGCCATCACCACCTCCAACCCATGCGTAACCAAAGGGAAGAGCTGGTACTGAGCTCCCACAATCGGTATTCCTCTCCCCGCAGACTCTAAAATAATTCCATTGTGAAACTGGTCTGGCTCCAGCAATACTCGAAGTATCGGCACGAAGGAAGTGCGTCTTGTCTAAAGGAGTTGTTTGTGTTATGCCACCTAGTATCACGAAGAACATGAACATAATCGAAGCACCGATTAAGATCAAGGAAATCGTCCCCATTAGGCCACCTGCGATTGATCGAAAATTAGCAAGCGTTTTCAGAAAAGACCTTGGTTTGGCGGAGTCAAGGATTTGCAGAGGACAAAGACTTACGAGTGAGAGCCATGGTGAAGAAGTCAAGTTAATTTTAAGGTATTAAGAGGAATGTAGTGTGATGGCGAAGAATGATGGGAAACTATTGAAAATGCATGTTAGCTTCTTGCATTCTCTGTCGGTCCATCAGTCTATCGGCCCATGGTACAAATGCAAGGTAGGGAGAAATCTCCGTCGTCGCACAAGCAATACACCTTGCAGATGGCACATATCGCATGGAAAACAGTTGAATGAAAGATTCCAATTCGGATTCCAACTTACTTTCAGATGAAGGGTATCAAAAATTGAAAGTGGTAGATAAATATATAATTCAACCGAAAGATTGACGGAGAGGAGAAAGGGTTATTAAGGTAGACAACATGAAAGCCAGCACCGGTATTAGTGTTGTTGTACTAAAGTTACTCAAGGTTGTACCAAGTTTGGCTGGGCTGTGATGACGATAGTGGTAATATATTTGGTTGAGCTTTGACTAATTCATATGAATTTTGGGAAACTGGGGAAAGTTAATGTTAAACATTTGAATGGGTTCTTTCATTGATTCCTATGATGTAAGTAGTATGTATGTATATATTAGCTAAGCTATGATCTTCTTTCTTTATGCTTTTAACTCACGTGGTGCGCCGTCCCTTACTTACCGTTGTCTAAGACTTCCTTCCCAAAGGACTGAAACCAAAAGGAAAAATGTGCTTTGATGATTGTTTATACCGATGAAGCGCTTGAGATTTTGATCATGTGGCTGAATGTACTCTATCATCATCATCGAGACTAATGAAGAATAATACGTCATAATGGAGTCATCGCTGCACTGATCTGCAACCAGGTTTTTCCGGAACTGTTACTACGGACTAGACAAATGATTGGGTGGAGACTTGATCTTGAACGCATCTTTTGTTTTTTCTCCCTTCTCTTGATATTCTCGGTAGATGAAGATATGATACTCTACTATATGACCAAGTAACTAATAGTTCATCCCATAACTTGATTTTTCACGTATTTAATCAAGTTATCCGAGGTGATTAGATGATGGAAAGGGGACTCTTACCCCTCATCTCATCTTAGCCAATCGAAGAATCGTCCACCGAAGACTTGTTAAACTCAATCGTAACATCAGAGGCTTAGCGCCTGAAGATCACGAGTAGCGGGCCGTCAAACCAATTCCGGTGATAGATGGCTTCCTTCGATATCCGTACGTTCTACCTAGTAGCTTAATTCTTTACCCCTGGCACCCATTGCACTCGAGCTACGGAGCTTAGAATAATTAGTCAGCATTCATCTCTCCTGGGTATCACCATCCAATTAGCATCAAGGAAATCATATCTCTATGAACTATATCCTCATTCAATGAGGATATAGATGATTTACAACTATTTATCTACTCTTGCGAGGTTCCAATATTCGCCAAGTGCTTGTCAATCATTCATTGATCAATGGCCCAGGAATTCGGAACTAATCAACTAAGTGTTGGATACTCTTCAATACCACGAATACTTCACATCGATGTTATCTACACTAAATATACTATGGAATAGTGTAGATTTGAGCCTCGGATGAGTGTACCCGGCGTGCATATTTTTCTAATAATTAGTAAACGAATTTCGTTATCCTTATTTTTCTATTACTATACACTGTGAACGTATCACTCAGATTGCAAAGCTGTATTGTAAGCCACGATCTTCGATATAGTAGTCTATACGGAATCTTTTAAAAGGTGGATGGGGTGAAAGGGCTAAGACTATTTTCACATATCCAAATTCCTCACCGTCGAAGATCCGAAGTCTGAAGAACGGCCATTCTCCCCCAAGGATTGGATCCTTTTAAGAATGTGACTATTTCTGATGATTTAAATGATTGAATCTTTCAAACATATGGAATCTTCCTAGGTCGCCGAAATCAACCAAACTCCACATACACCCCTCCTTCAAGGGTAGAATCTTTATGTTGTTTCCGCCCGGGTCCTGTGTACACATTGATGCAAAAGCCATATGTATATCTGCTTCACAATGCTGCTGACCCAACGCCTCAAAATTCAACGTCGTATTAGATTTATTACTCGGACAAGCGTCTACATCATACATAGCGGTAAGTTCATCGCGGTCTTGTCTTTTGCAAGCCCCATTTGCATGGAATGTGTCGGAACAGGTGCGGCCGACGAGGAGAAAATAAAGACGAGCTTCCGAAGAAAGAAATTCTAGGCAGAAAAGTAGATGAGAGGCCGCCTATCAATGATCATGCTATATTGATTCTGTCACCATAGCTTGCAACTAAACCTGCCATCATTGCCTGTGGGAAATCATCTTCGTGTACCAACGATCATTATTTTCTTTTAGATACTTCCGCATTATTCTTCTTACAAGCGGCTCCTTCAGTTGTATCAATATCTCCACTATCATAGGACTCGTGCAGTGAAGTCTCCGCACCGCGGTCATGGTAGACGAGCTCGTGGACGAGATGAGGGTTGAGTCTTACAGCACATAAGTTCAAAGATCTGCCCAGCGAAATAATGTTGTATCCTAGGAAAGGTCTAGCCCAATTCTTCCAATTGCGCTGCCAAATTGTGATCTTCTTGGAATTAACCACAATAGAGATTATCCATGAGTTTATGACTATCAGTGGTTATATAAGGAAAGAGCAAGTATCTTTGTCTTTTGCTATTGAAGAAATGTATTTAAAGTGCTCAGAATAAGGAAGGAAACGAGAACTTCTTTTGTGAGGCAATATCGTGTTTTTAGAAATCTTGCATCCGGAAGGAAAATAATGTCAAAGATTATTATATATTTATATTATCACGATATAGGTTGCGAAAGTATTAGCTAGATATGAATCATCGAAATGTAATATTACAAAAAATTGAATCTATTTAAGCTTTAAAAAGTTCGCTTAAATGATTAAAGAGTATCGAGTATATAGATATCATATCATAAATACACGTTCCAAGGAGATGGTTAGTAACAATAATGGTAATGAATGACTACTCGAAGAAAGTACTAATGGAAGATTGATCCGATATTATAAATATGAAGAGGGTTATCTCACCATCAGAGCTACAATTTTGATTATTTAAACTCCTAAATCGCAATTGCCACAATGAAGCCAACTCGATCCCTCCCCTCTTGCAATCCGACCAAACCCAGCAAACAAGAAGCCATTCCCAGATTTTCCCAGCCTGTAAAACCCTGCAGCTATACTAGCTCCAAGTTTTGAAGCTACATAGCAGCCCCCGAATCATGTAAGATCGGTGTGTTGTATCCGTATCCGGGAACTAATGTATGATAGATAGTCTCGCCGGGCCTTCAATTCGTCGACTTCTTCGGATCCCTCGTCGACATCGTCGGAAACATGTTCTTCATCAAGGTCTAAGGACTTGAACTGTAAAACTGGGAGAGCTCCGAGCATATATACTGTACATCGAGAGAAGCATAATAGCAGGGATTTGCAGTTGAGTAGTTTGGAAAGAATAGGAAAGGATAATAATTTAAACCCATAAATTATTTTGCCAACTAATTGTTATTTTAATTGTAGAATAATCTTCTTTTACAAAAATATCTTTAGAAAAGCTATTTTGATGTCAATCGACTAATCAATCAAACCTTATCAATCTAGGAATGTTTCATAAAGTAGTCCATCTAGAAATCAATTTTTGGCATTCTAAAAGATACAATCTCAGGCTCCGTTGCAATCCGTTTCTTTCGTATTCAGATATCCCAACTCTTCCTTTAACTTCACATACAAAAGCTCATTCGAGAACCAGACTGAAGAGATGAACACTTAAGTTCTTCCTCGATTCTATTTTCATTCTATATAAGAAAAAAGGTTGAGGAATAGATAGAGTGATATCCATAATGAGTTACTGAAGTCGGGAAAAGGATAGGATCACGATCGAGAGTTTATAATCTCAATATATAGACAGACGACTTAGAAAATCAAAAGCTCTATTTCTATCCTCTCCTCCTCTTTTCTCGTCCAATATCGCTCGTTTCCCTTCACCATCACACTTGTAGGTAGGTAATCAATCCACATCCGCCTTGCTTACACTTCAAGCGCAATGAAAGATGATTAATGTATCATCTGCTACTTTTCCCAAAATAGCAATAGAACGTTATCATCACATAATGAATACGAGTACATTTCTATATATTCTTCCCACCTTCAACACCACATCTCCAAAATTCTATATATATATATCAATATCCTCACACCCACCCATCCCCTTCTCCCAAACTCCGCCGACACAATCTACAAGGGGAATTGATCACCACCCATTCATTCATTCATTCATTCATTCATTCATTCATTGAATACGTATTGCTAACTCAGGGCACCAATACCGGTAGTTCATCATAGACTTTCCAGCCCCTCAATTTAGGTCCACTGGTTGGTGATCTCTTGAATAATGCTAGTCCTGCCCCTGGATCATGGCTCCAACTCTCCAAATCACCAAAAAAAGATCCCTACCCTTTCACTACTCTGTAAATCGTTCGAAAACACGTGCTACATATATACTCTATAGACTTGTCGAGCATAAAATTCCAACGACTATTCAAGGGTTGTCTACTACCTACCCACCTACCCACCTACCTATCTACCTACCTAGCTCTCAAGTCTCAAAGGGAAGGGAAGTGGGGCGATAGAGAGGGGATCCAGTACCGGTAGATTGGTGGGTCCTCGATCGAGTAAATACTCCGTACAGAGGGAGTAGTTATCAAACAAGCTGCGTAAGAATTAGCTCTTGAGACCCACCAGTGCAGAGATATTCGGGGTTACTTTATCACTCATAAGTCATGACTAGGTGTACCGTATCATTTGTTCTAATTTCTAATTTTTAATTTCTAGTTTCTAATTTTTAATTTCTAGTTTCTAATTTCTAATTTCTAATTTCTAGTTTCTAATTTCTAGTTTCTAATTTCTAATTTCTAATTTCTAATTTCTAATTTCTAATTTCTAATTTCTAATTTCTAACCCCTATCTTCTTCTCTCTATCCACTTCTAATCTTCTCATTGTAGAATTATAATCTTAAAGGTTTTTGTAGATGAATTACTTTATATCATTCTATACATGATGTTACATACATTACATATATTAATTACATCATGACATTCCCATATCAATTTAACAGTTTAACCTTACTATAATTATATCCCTTATTATATCGCCCCACTCCTTCACAAACATGGTAGAATAACCCCACAATCGCATTCTTCATCCCCCCTCGCTCCTACCCACTCCCACTTCCACTTCCACTTCCACTCCCAGTCCCGCTTCATCTCTTATCCACCTATCTATCTATCTAATACCAATACATCAACTACCCATCTGACATCCCATGTATCACACAATCCGACCTATCCGTTCATACACATATCATCTTGTATCATCTCATCTCATTTCATCTCATCTCATAAAATATATAATACATACATATAATATACTAATAAACTATCCAAACAAAGAAAGTATAAAAACAATAAAACAATAAAACATTAAAATCATAAAACAATAAAATAATATCCATCGCAGCCCTACCCCACTGCACCCCACCGCACCCCATGCAGATCTAGATCTCGATTCTACCCGACGGGGAACCCTCTTAGTTTCCGCCATGATCCCTTAGTAAACATAACCTTCACCTCAAGAATACCCATCCATCCATCTATCCATTTCAAGAATACCCATCCATTCATCTATCCATTCATCTATCCATCCATCTATCCATACATCCTATCCATCATCTACCTATCCACCCATCCATCCATCCACCCACCCTCCCCACTTCCCTATCCACAGACACGGAAATTATACCAGCAAATAAGCCTAGCAACAGAAACCAATAGGTAAAAAGTAGCGAGAAACTCATCCGGCCCATTAAGGCGAATTATGCGATTGAGATTTTCGCTCCGACAATAAAAAGCAGCTAGCTCGATGACGAAAAAGCAGTGGCTCGAATATCGATTTCTCCTTTCTCCTTTCTCCTTTCGGATGCTTGAAGACTCATGTCGCGATCCATGCATTATCCTTTGTCTAATCTCTCATCGCTGGACATCCGCATACAACTTCAAGCCTCCAGCCTCGCTGCTCACTGGGTAACGAATCATTATCTCCTCAGCACCAATACTATTACAATTAAGTAATGTAATGTAGTATGGCCGAGATATCACGGTTTATTACTCTTTGCATCACATCACGTACATCACACATATCCATCACATACATGCATCACATACATGATACATCCAACCCACCATACTACTCCGTACTCCATACACAGACAGCCAATATACGGCAATAACGAAAAGATGCAAGTGCTATAGGTCATCGCTAAGCAAACCGCAAATCGCAAACGAAGCGAGTCCGTCCATACAAGTCCACACAATTCATACCCCAACACGCAACCCGATCATTTCCCATCCATCCATACACAGTATACCTAGATCCACCCGAAGCTGCAAGAATGAGAAATCTAACTCGGCTCCGGGCTCACTCATCTCGTTGATTTCGTCGCGTGAAGAGGATCCATCATATCATATCATATCACATCACATCACATCACATTACGTCCCACTCACTCTTACACCATACCATACCATACATACCATACATACTATAGCATAGCATACCAAACTACTCTGTAAACTACTCATCCATCCAACCACTCATCCACTCATCCATCCATCCATATCACTCATCCACAAACTACAGCGTAATCCCAATTCCCGCCCCCATCCGATATCGCCGAGAAATTCCCCTCCACTCTACCCCCTCCAGATTCCCCATTCCCTTTCCCATCCCCAATTCCTAAATCCAATTCAATCCAATTCCTAACTCCAAATCTACGACTTAGAGAACCTAGCATTCCAATCGCAAGACAACCCCCAATTCTACTAGTTTCTACCTACTATCGTAATCCCAATTCCAATCCCAATTCCAATCCCAATTCCCAATCCCACCCCCCCCCCCACCCCCGCTCCCGCTTCCAATCCCATCTATAACCCCCTGTCCCCGTAAAAAGACAAACGAAAATATGAAAACGGAAAAAGGTAATTCAATGATATTATTCTAGGCTTGATATCAAATACATACACTTATATACCTTATACCTATACACTTATACACTTACACACCTACACCCCTTTATACCCACCTACAGAAATCAAATCAATTTACATCACGGGAAAACAACCATATAATCAAAGATTTATTCCTTCATTCGCCCGCAAACTCTCCCGCACACTCACAAACCTACTATCATACCTATCACTAAATCCCCCATCCCCAATTCTTAATCCCCAATCCCCAATCCCCAATCCCCAATCCCCAATCCCAAATCCCCCAAAAACCTAAACCACTTTTAATAATTCGCTTCCTACCTCTCTCCTCTCCTCTCCCCNNNNCCTCTTCTCATCTAAATCATATCCCTGCATATCCATCGCAAATCAATTATCAACCCCCACTCCCAATCACCTCATCTTATTCTCTCATCTTTCTTATTTTGTGCAATTTTCATCTCATCTTACCTCCAAATCTCCAGGATCCTTCCAAATTTTCATTTCACTCCTGAAACCCCTCTCATCCATCGCATCACATCCTACCATATCCCCTATCATAACAGCCCAAATCAGTCCACATATAGCAATCCATCCCATCAAAAGCAGTGAAAAAAAAAACTCCAGTTATTTCATTTTCCATTCGACGAAAGAATAATCATATGATATAGATTTGCAGGACCTGCAAAAACCCCTTAAACGCATCGCAAAAACTTCCCTTGAACTTCCTTAAAACATATGAACACAAAATATTACTCCAATTGCCTGCATCATTATCATCATAATTTTCCCTTCCTACAAAATCGATGCATGATAAACCGAGTCTGATGACTCACTCTTCAACCACTCCTCTTCCTAGTCCAATTACCATATCCACTACCAGCCCCTCCCCCCCCTTTGCTACCCATACCCGAGCCGTCCTCCTCCGGCGTCCACTCTTCAGGTTGAAAATTCGGATTATTATAATGCGCTGTGTTATAATGACTATTCTTAAACGTGCTAGTTTGAAAACTAAGGATAGGGCCAGGGCCTTCTTGTAAATCAGCTGTTATGGCCCATTCGTATTTGCTGGGACGGAAACTTGGTGCTGGTATACCTAATGCGGTTGGAGATGGAATGGCATGAGGATGAGGTGCTGGAAGGGTATGAATAGGAAGGGAGGTTTGTGTATTTTGAAATGGGTGTGGAGAGGTGATGATTGGGGTGGGGGTATTGATTGAAGTAAACGTTGAACGGGTGGGAAGACTTATGACCGAATTTGTGGATTGTGGCGTCGAGACCGAGTTTCCCGTAGGTGACATGGGTGATAGGGCGGTGGATAGGGTGGTGGACGGTGTAGTTGCAAATGATTGAGACATAGGAGATTGATACTGCGAAGAACCAAAATTTGAATATGGCGGTGGCAGACTGGAACCCGGAATGCTGAAGAGGAGATCCATCGCTTGATATGCATTCATAGAGGGATTGGCCTGAGGCGAGTGTTGATGGGTAAAATTGGTGGCTCGATTGACTTGGATGTTTGAGTTCATCTCAATGCTCGGCCGTAAAAGATCTTTATACAAGATGTCGTAATGTCCTGGCCTGTAGAGGAGATATATGATCGGGCCTGCTGGGTTGGTGGGCTGACCGTTTGAGTCTTCAGCTTGAAACATGTGACTGTTGACTTGTGCTCCTTCACTGCGATCGAGATAGACAATCTCCACGGCAAGGCCAGCAGGTTTTATTAGAACATCTATGAGTAATGTCATACCAAGATGATCGATTTCTTGATTTAGCGGCTCCAACCAATCTTTCCTGTACTGATCGATACCACCGCCATCTGGTATAAAACCTTGATAGTTTCGAGGATTGGCTTTAAGCCATGAGCTGGCCAGTAATCGACAATGGTATACGATCGCGTTCGACGTCTCCGTGTTGTTGAATCGATCCAGGATGAGAGCCTCGGCAGCTTGTATGGAAATATCCATTTGATCTGCTAAATCTCTCAATAGGGTGATGGTTTCATCCACCATATCCTCAAAAAGCCACGAGTCAAATCCCCCGGCCGTGGTGAGTAAACTGTTCAGGGACATCATCCTCGCTTGTTCATCCTCTACCTGACTTCTGTTCCCCATCCTCAACAAAGCTTCAAAATAGGAAAACACGGCGGCTACACACCGGGTAAATCAGCTATACTCATAACAATATGTATTGATGGCGAATATCATGTCCGTGTGCACGGGTATGATCAAGCACCAAGCTTAGGAGACTTACCCCGCCATCCACAATTTCCATCGCCAAGAATCGGTCGATAACGTGAATATTTCTGCGGTAATGCCTATCTCCGATGATTAGTTTATGAGTCGCGTAGCTGGCATATTCTGCGATAGGTCACTTACAGAAGTCTTTGATACATATATTGGATCGGCTTTCGCATATTCCTCAGTGATCGCCAAGCTACTCTTCTTCTCCCCCACTAATGGACCCTACAACATTGTCAGTTTCCATCTCTGGACTAAACATCTCACCCCTTTCCATTCCGTCGGTCGCTCCTTTGAAGCGTCGGCAGTAGAGTAAAAAGACAATTCATACCACTAAAGCCGGTTGAAAATCCCTGGCTAGAGCTTCCTGAGCTTCCAAATCATTGACTCCATTGTCCTCCATTTTGTATTGTTGTTGTTGTTGTTGTTGTTGTTGTTGTTGATGATGATGATGTGCGAAAGATGGTGATAAAGAAGGATTGGAGTTGGAATTGTGGGATATATTAATAGTGCCCGTTACATTCGGGTTCGAATTAGCGTTCGGCGCGTTATTATTGACGGGGTTAAAAATTGGTTGCTGTGGATGTCGTTGGAATTGTTGCAGGGTATTTCCTAGTCCACGGCCTGCCGCCGTACCTTGCCCCGGTTGATTCGCAACAACAATTGAGACAAGATTATCCACGATAGATGTAGTCGTTGGTGGTGTATGTGCGGAAGATGAACAATCAGGTAAAGAATTGGAACGTTGCTGTTGTGCGAGAGAGTGAGGATGGGGATGGGGATGGGGTTGAGAGAGTTGATGATGAAGTGGTTGTGAGTTTGAAATCGAATTGTGGTTGTTAAGGTTAAGGTTAAGGTTATGATTGTGATTGTGATTGTGATTGTGATTGAGATTGAGATTGAGATTGAGGTTGTGATTGAGGTTGTGATTCTGATTCTGATTCTGATTGTGGTTATGGTTGTGGTTTTGGTTGTGATGGTAATTGTTGAAATCCAGAAGTGGTGTAGGAGGTTGAGGTTGTGGTGGTGGAGATATATTTAATCCATATGAAGAGAAGGGTGAAAATGGTGTGGGTTGTGGTTGGAACATGATATGATAAAAATAAGTGAAGTTTCCTTCAGCCTCTCCTCTCCTTTCCTTTTCTTTTTTTTTCTTTTCTTTTCTTTTCTTTCCTCTCCTGTCCTGTCCTTTCCTTTCCTTCTTGTTGAATTACTTTTCTCTTCTCTCTTATTTCACTATGACCTCTTCCACTTCTTCTTCCTGTTCCTCTCCGATTTCTTCTCCTCCTTCTCCTTTCCTCTCTCCTCTCTCCTCTTTCAGATCTTTCTCTTCTATATCTTAACAATTCCCCCCAAATCAAATTAATTCTTGAACGAATTTGAACTGAAGTGAACTGAAGTGAATTGAATTGAATTGACTCGACTTGAATTGTTTCCTCTCCTCGCCACAATAAATTAATATATGGTAAGAGAGAGGTCAACGAATCAAATATATAAAAATCAAATCTGGGACGAATAATGAGCCAGTGTACGGGTTGCAAAGAAGAAGCTTATTAAAAAGCTACCAATAAATAAAGTGAGATAAGGCAGACAGGCAAGCAGGTAAGCCCAAAATTGCAAAAGACCAAAAGATACAATATTCAAGCTCAAATGATTACCGGTAGGGAGGTAAAGGTAGGTAGTAATGATCGACAAGAAGAACAAGAAGCGGATGTAACAAGCAGAGTACGCAAAGAGTCAAAAAGAGGAGACTTTGAGAAACGATATTGGAAAAATAAAAATAATAAATAAAATAATAAATAAGAATAAGAATAAGAATAAAAAAGAGTTTTAGTTTATTTTATTTTATTTTAGGTTGGTTGATTGATTGATTGATTGATTGATGGGTTGATGAATTGATGGGTGGGTGGATGGTTTGATGGATGGATGGATTGATTGATTGAATGATGGATTGAATGATGGATTGATAAATTGATTGATCCGATCGATTGACTGATTAATATTGATATTGATTTGTTACTGACTTGATAACTGATTTGATGTTTGAATATAACGTTGGCGTGAAATTGATGCAGGTTGCAGGTTGCAGATTGCGGATTGCAGGTGGGTGGATGGATGGATGGATGGATGGATGTATTGGATGGATTGGATGGATTGGATGAATGATGAAGAATTTCTTTGCTTAGGTGTTATCGGATGTCTTGGGTGCTTGAAAAGTGGCTTTTTTGAACGCAATGGGTTAAAGTTTATTGGAGTCGTCCGGGAATTTGGTACTTTATGTGGTTTGATTTGGTGCAACACACCATAAAAAAAATAACAAGACGAATTTATGAAGTATGGGTTGTAGACTCGTAGGGAAAAGGGAAAAGGGAAAAGGGAAAAAGGAAAAAGGAAAAAGTACTCAACTGAGTAAAGTAATATGTATGTACTAGGGTACTGGGGACCAAGAAAAGAAGTAACAGGGGGAAGGGAAAGGGAAGGGAAGGGGAGATAAATGTACGGGATAATAATAATAATAATAATAATAATAATAATAATAATAATAATAATAATAATAATAATAATAATAATAATAATAATAATAATAATAATAATAATAATAATAATAATAATAATATACCGAGTGTGTAGGTATATGTAGGTATATGTAGGTATTTGTAGGTATGTATATGTATGTATGCGGAGAGACAGGGTATTGTGCCAAATTCCAGATTCAAGGACCAGATAGACCATATACCGAGTAAGGTCAATGAAGGGGGGAAGGGAGGGGGGTGCTTTGAGTAGATGAGTGTAGCTGCGTATAGATAAATAGATAGATAGATAAATAGATAAATAGATAGATGTAGCGAGGGTAGACTGGTGGCATGAACGAGTGAAGTGATGGACCGATGGATGGACTAATTGATTGAGCGGGTGAAGTGGATTCGATTGATGCTGGATCGGTTGATTGATAGATTGATAGATTGATGGATTGATGGATTGATGAATTTGATGCTTTCTTTGTCGTAATTTATTTTATATCTCTTTGGTTTCTTTTGACTTGACTTGTTCTCTCAATAAATATCCTTCTTGTCGTCGTCGATTTCTTTGATTTCTTTGATTTCTCCGATTTCTTTGTCTTTTTCCCTCTCTCTCTTTCTTCCCCTTCTCTACTTCTTCTTTTTATGCGGGAATCCTGACCCCGGAACTCGGTAGAATTTATCAAGGCGATGATGGATGGATGAATGGATGGACTCCAATAATAATCACTCGGACAACTTTTCCCTTTCCCCTATTTACCCTTTCATAAGTCTTTAAATCCTTCCCGACTGCTCTGCTCGAGCGCTTCTCTCTCTTCGTTCGTCTGCTCGATGCTGAGTTAGGTGATGCATATACCAGTGACCTTACAGCAAATCCAGTTCCAGGGCCCCGCTCAAAAACCGTTCGTTCATTCGGCCTGGGCCTTTCTTTCGTATCCTGTAGGCTCCCCCGTGGGCGTGCACAATATGCAAAAGCTATGTAGAGTAATATCTCGCTTCTTCTCTCGTCAGGTCGCTTTTCGATTCAGCCAAAAATGTAGCGGCCTTTGGAAAATCTTTCCTATCGAAACTACAGATGCACGAAAGAGGTTGGAGGGTGGAAAAGTGATGCTGGACTCGATGATTCCGTGCTTCGTTTCTTTGTTGGCATTTAACCTGGGTAGAAGTCGTCGTGTTTTGCTGGCCTGGTCGAGATTGTTGAACTAAACTTCGGCCTTGATCTCATCGATGTAGCCTGATGTATGCAACGGCCCCACCTTTCCTCCTGCACTTGCCCGATGAATTCTTCTTCCGTCGGTCGTGGAGTTGCAGCTGGGATAGATTTTCTTTCATGCTCGCCTGCTACAAAGTGCATAATACTGGCAGGTCAAGAGAAATTCACAACTTGCCTATCTATTATTCTTATGCCTGTCGGTGTACGTGCGTGCTGAAATTGGAAACTCTAGAATTCCAGCTGCTCCTCAAAAGCATTGACGTGGAAGAAGTGTGTAATTGTATCTATTAACTATATGTGTGCTATGTACAAGTCTGGCCATGAATATACTTTGAGTCTTTGCCTCGAAAATAGGAAACTCGTATGGTTGATCCAAAGGTCCAGATTGTCTTTGTCGCCTGTGCAGACAGACGTTCTACTTCCC